>CM073772.1:280017-355017 GCA_037158775.1 Hetaerina titia | reverse complement strand
AACTCTTTTAATGGTAGGTTTTCTTTAAACAAATTCACTCAGATTTTGTCCTTCGTTTTTTGAATAATTATTTTCAATTCAGGGAATTTTCAGTTTTGAAGGAAAAAACTATATTTTAAAAATCAAAATGTGTACATCGTTCAATGAGTCCTTTGGAAAAAATAGTAAAACAATTTTGTTGAGTGCTATCTCCGCCCAATCCAATAAAAAAACCATAAACACAGGAATAAAATTTAGTAGGTGATGGTAGGGTTCACCTGGTACTGGGTGAACTCTACCATACAGTACTACTACTACCCAGTACACTATGCCCTATTGACGGCGTGTGAATATTCACACATCAGGGTAGGGGAGCCAGTTCCTTTCCCTGTGCCGGTTATGGTTTCCCAGGAAGATCTGGTACCCGAAAAATCAACTAGCTTGGGTGGAGCTGCAGGTGCCCAAAGTGCCTTTCCCTGGAATCGAACCCGGGACCAGTAGTCCAACGCTCTACCCCCTGGACTACTGTGGCCCATGTATATGCATAAATATATAAATAATAAGGGCGATGTGGTATTTACTGTTTATCAACAATCAAACACGTGAACACAACGGCGGAAATTCTACTATGACATGGCGCGCTTGGAATATAGACACAATTTTAATTATAAAACAAATAAATGCGATGATCGCGTAACCCCGAAAAAGGTTGAGGTCAAAAAAAATTGTAAACCGCACGAGTTGAGGAGAGGTCTCCCGAAACGAAAACTTCCTTCGCGTATTGCTCACACCTCATTGTGTACTACTTTTCGTAGTACCGCAAACTGTGACCCTTGTACGTTTATCTGCATTTTGTCTTACGCGGTTGTTGTGCGCGCGCGTGTGTGTGCGTGGCTTGCGTGGGTGGCACCCCACGTTCCAAACTATTTAGAAGCCGATGCAATTTCTGGAATCCGCAGGAATGCGTGTCGTGCACGTGACTCATGGCGCATGCGCGCGATCCACCAAAACTACATCTACGCAATTCCCCGCAAGCCACCGAAAGGGCGTTCCAGTTAACTGTTAGACAAATGCACATCACTCGGTTTTTTAGCACCGACAAAGACCAGTATAGCGCCGCGTTACATTTGGTTGGCGTGCCCAAAACTAGAAACCAAAATGGACACCGGACCGAATGACGTACATATAATGAACCCTTTTTCACCCTCGCTCCGTTTTCGTGTCCACAACTGTAGAAAATTTAAGGTACCCACAGCTATGCGAACTGATCGACAATGAAATAATAGCAAAGGCCAAAAATCACCAATTACACCATTGGCTGGTTTCCAAACACATCCTGCCGCACGCTTTCGTAAGATTTGTACAGTGCATTGAAAACGGTATCTTAGGTAACAAGTTACCAACATATTTATGCTGTCAAATCAGCACCACCAGGAAATCCCCTAAATTGTCGGACGAAGACATTTTTTTAACTGAAATGGGAATCCACGAAATATTTAACTGCCTTAAGCAACTCTGTAATGAAATACGTACTCCGTTCAGGTAAATTTCTCAGATTTTGTTGGCTTAATATATGCGTATAGGCTCTCCAGATTACATTTTTCAGGAGGATTCCACCAATGAATCATTAGTATCGTAGTAGATTTATTTGCTATTGCTGGTAATATTTGGAGTTATCAATTTTTTATGAGAAACCCAACAACCCCGCTCTATTGTCCTTAGGTTTCACAAGGCTTGGCAGTGACCGGTCCAAAACAGGACTCTTCTATTGCTATATTGTCTTGGAAATTTAGGTTTGCATGACTTTAATTTAAACGTCGTCATGGCCGCAGATGATGAAACCTCTTCAAAATACCACACCGGAGTCCCTACCCTTGCTCCATGCCTTTAAAATCCCCATCCCTCCCTGTACCCCCTCTTCTCACTCGCCTCTCACTCCGAATCTTCCCAGCCCCCTTGCCCTTTCGACCCCCGCCCGAGCGGAGGAAGGCCTCGCGGGGCACCCGTGTCCATTGCCAAGCGTTCTCCCCATTTCATCCCCCGCCTCCACTGTTGCATCAACCTTTTCGCCTGCTCCCGAATGATTATTGTTGCTGGCAGTGTACCGGTAAGGTTAGGTTTCGGATGAAGTCACCGGAATAAGCATCGCTATACTTCTCAGCATCGCGTTACAGGAAATGTACTAAAATGACATGATATTATCACTAAAAGATACGCTTTTTGTGTTCCAAGTATTTGCTGCCTCCTTCCATCCTGTTCAACATGGCTATTCTCTTTCCATCCCCATGTCACGATAACCCTTAAACGTTCTTCCCTCAATGTTACAGCTTTCCAAATTCCATCTCCAAACAAACCACCCTTCATTCACTTTTCTTGCATCTTCATCAGGTTTCTTCCGACAAGTCTTTTTCCTTCCCCGCCTAGCCTTTCATTGAATGTACTGTGTGATATCAAAATGCATTAGGTTTTGGATGGACGAAACTAACAAAATAAATAATTTGTTTCTCCTAAAACTACACTACCCAACATCCTACTCAACAACAAGCCCCTCTTCATCTCTGTGAACTACTTCTTCCCTTCATCCCGTCCAACATCCCTATCCTATTCTTGCCCCCTCCTCGTTTGCCTAGCATGCTCCCCTCTATTACTGTCTTCAACATCTCACTGCCGATCAATACGCCTTTCATCCATCTTTCCTGCCTCCATAGGATTTCTCTCAGCAAACCCCTCTCCTCACCCACCATTTCTAGTACTTCCTCATTTGTTTTCTTTTCGGTTCATTTCACCTTCTTTATCCTTCTCCACACCCACATTTCAAAATCCTCCGCTCTACGCCTATCCTCCTGCTTCAACGACCACGTTTCCGCGCCGTACATAACTACGCTCCATATCAACATTTTAACCAGCCTTTTCTTAACATCCTTACTCAACGTCCCCGTCATCAACTCCCTCCCCCTCCTTGTGAAAGACTGCCTGGGGCAATTCTTCTCCTTACGTCCCTACTACATTGACCATTTTGATCCAAAACACTTCTGAGATAAGTAAACTGTTCTACCTGCTCTATTCTTTCCCCTCCTATTTTAATGTTTAGCTTAGCCTTTTTTTCTGGAAAGCCGTTTAACCTTTGTTTTATTAATATTGATTCTCATCCCATATCTATCGCCCTTAATTTCCAATTCATTCAGCAATCCTTGCAACCCCTTGGCTGAATGACCAACTTAAGCTTGGTTCGGGTATATAAGGGGATATATTATGTAAATAAATAAATGTATAACTTTTGGACGGCACAATAGAACAAGAAAATAAAATAGGTAACACATTAAAAGGACACTCATGTTTCAGAAAGTTTAAGCTTTCGGCCTCCTTGAGGTCAGACTCATCATCATCTACAGGGTTCGTCCGGAAAATAAGTGTACTGAGCTCAGAAAAAAAATTATTAGACTTTTACATATCTTAAGCTAGTATTCCTCAAAATAGGACCCTTGTGAGTCGATACAGTTGTTCCAGCGGCGTTCCTATTCCTGGAACGCTCCCGCGAAGGCATCATGGGGAACCTCTCGAAGACACGTCGTCACGGCCTCTTTGACGGCGTCCCAAGTCCCGTATCGCGTTCCTTTCAAACTCCTCTTTATCTTCGGAAACAGAAAGAAGTCCGGTGGTGCCAAGTCCGGGCTGTAGGGCGGGTGCGGCAGCGTTGCCACGCCGTGCTTGGGCAAGAAGTCCGACACAACAAGCGCGGTGTGAGACGGCGCATTGTCGTGATTTTTTTCGCATCTGTAATTGGTCCCTAATAATCTCGTGCACTATTGTTTTTGGCACATTGCACTGCTCTGCTATCATCCGAACACTAAGACGACGATCAGAGTTCAGTACATCGCGAACTTTTCGCACATTTTCGTCGGTGAGTGTCGTTGATGGGCGTCCAGGCCGTGGTTCGTCGTCGACCTCTTCTCTGTCCTCCACGAACATCTTGTGCCACCGATGTTCCATCTTGTGCCATCATGTTTCTGGAGTGGCTGACTCCCCGTAAGCCTGGTTAAACATACCGACAGTTTCGGTAGACGATTTCCCAAGCTTTACCGTATAATTTGATGGAATAACGCTGCTCCAAAAACGTCGGCATCGCGTTCCGTGACGTGGGTCGAGCGTGGAGGTTCGCGTTAACAGAGCTCCTCACTACACCACAGCTCAGAGCCGGCTGCCTTTTTCAGCGTCGCTTGCCAACATACCCCCCTCCAATCGCAGCCCGTCAGAGCGGTGCTGGGCGCGCCTGGAGCGGCGGGAAAAAATAAGTACACTTATTTTCTGGACGAACCCTGTATATATATATTTATATCAGTACTGCTGTTTCTTCTGAGGAAGACGGAGCTCAATGCCGTCGAAATTATTAATAAATAACGTGTGAGTGGTCTTTTTATGTGTCCTTATGTTGCTTGTTGCTGTCCAAGTTTTTTTATTCAACTGTTCCGTGTTACTTCGACGAAATCATCTATATATCATCTATATCGTTTATTTAAATAAACGAGATTTCATCAAAGGAATAGGGAAAATATAAAAATAAAAAATGTCCTGTTGAAAATGAAAAAACGAGCCATTTTCACAACGAAGAATCGTTGCGAGCGAGTGGGAAGCATCTCATAATTATTGGATGGCTTGGGTTCGCCGCTGCTTTATTACGGCCTCGTCTCCGGCGCTGGAGGATCGAAGCCCGGGGAGGCCACCTGCCCCCGCCGGTCTGAGTGTACGCATGCGGGCGCCGCGCTGCATCCCCACCGTCACAAGAGGGGTTCGCCCCTCCCCATTCGCCGTGGTCCAACACCCCCTCCGCCCACCAGAGGATCTCCATTCAATCCCACACCGCCCCCTTTCACTCCCTTCCCAGCGCTGAAAAAGACACATGGGCCTTTGTGCCCGTGGGTGGGTGGGTATTCAACGGCTTCCCTTTCGGCGAGGAATATATTCCTCCTTTCATTTTCCTCTCCCTTCGCAAAGTACCCTGCCAACCACTCTCCTAGCAACTCCGAGGAAGCGGACCGTAGCGAAGGACGAAGGAAAAATACCTGGGAAGAGTCACAAGGACACTGGAGCTCGCCATCATGGGGAAAGCACTTTTTGGACATCCGTGATGAAGTAAGAAAGCTAGACGAAGAGGGAATAGTCGAATTTAAAATTTTATGCAGAAACGTGATTACATCTCACCCTGATTAAGAGCCTTGTGGCAGGGATCCTGCGCATGGGGAAAACATTTCGGAAATTACGAGTATTTCGGCGTTCAGAAAGAGGTCGTACGTGGGTGGGGCTCGTTTCGCAAAAGCCACAACTCAGTGTGCAAGTCCTCGTAATTTACACCGACGGAGTATGTAGTTGCCATTAATTAGTCGAGCACTTGTCACTATTCTACATTTCAGAGTACGAGAGTAATCGATTAACCATTATTTTTGCTGTAAATGGATATTCAGTATGCCATCTTATTCAACATCTGGTCCCAAACTCACAGTGAGAGATAGCTATGATGAAGATGAAATCAGTGTTGGCATGGATGGTAAGGTTAGAGATGGAAGGAATGGCTTTAAAGTGGATGATGAAAGAGGATCCAAAATACCGTTGATGGCTCCTCGGAGAAAGGAAAGTTACTTATGATCCATTCGTGAGATATTAAGTAGTTACTATGTCATATATACAACCACCATTGCTCATTTATTCTTGGAAGATCACTTCGCCAGTTACCTTAGGAAAATAGTTTATTTTAGCTTTTAGTCTCAGGTTTGTCAAATGACTTCTAAATAGTCTTCAATTAATAGTCTTTAAACTAGTGTTGAGACCATTTCCAAAGAACACGTGAAACAACTCCCTGCTGTGAGAAATGGTACCAGATCCTCAACATCGCAGGGGCATTGATGCAAATCTCCCTTACATCGTATATACGTAACACCACCTCGGGGAGTAGTGTGCGTGCGACTGCCTGGCGATCCCAAGCGGGGAAACTCGTGAGGAGTGGGACCATGGGAATTCCATCTGGAGAGAGGAGGGTACCCGACGACAGGAGCACTTTGAAATCTTTGACGTAAAGAAAGGCTAAGTGGAAATGTCTGAGAGGGGAGCCGCTCTTTGAGAACGGCGTTTCTTTTGGGGCACAGAGAGAGAGGAGGGAGGCGACCAAGATTTTTGGATCGGAGAATTTCAAGGTGTGTGGATGTGAGACGGGAACGGAGGGAACGACAGGAAGGCGAACGAGGAAGTAATAGGAGACACGGTGGGCGGGGAATGAAGAAAGCTGTCTTGAGGTCTTCGAGAAGATTGGAGAAAAAATACGAGAGGTGGCGATGATTGAAGGAATTGATATTGGGGTTGTGGGAGGAACAGGGAATGTCCGATTCGGAAGTAGAGAAGGGAAAGAATGAAGGAAACCGAAAATAAGTAGAGCTATTGAGCATTACATACATGTATTTCCCAATATCGACCGTCGTTATAAAATAAATATCGATGCATCGACATGGCGATAAGGTTTGAGGATGCTATGTTTTCATATTGGCTGATTTGGATCTATCGGGAATCAATAGCTCCAGAACTCATGGTGAAAATATTGGCAATAATTATACGCCATCGATATATCAACCATATCCAATTAGTCGTAAATATATAGAATTTATATCGATAGAGTTTTCATCTAATATACAAATATATACATATTATACTGGGTGCGGTAACATAACTTCTTTTTTCAAAGCGTTTTGGCGTTTGATATATATATATATACATATATATATATATATATATATATATATATATATATATATATATATACATCAAACGCATATCAAACGCATGTTTACGGTTTATATATATATGCATATATATAAACCATAAACACAGTAATCAACCCGAAGGTCGGTTTAGTAGGTGATGGTAGAGCTCACCCATGTACCTAGCCCGACGGCGTCTGAATATTCACACATCAGGGTAGGGGGGCCAGTTCCTTTCCCTGTGCCGGTTATGGTTTCCCAGGAAGACCTGGTACCCGAAAAATCAACTAGCTTGGCTGGAGCTGCAGGTGCCCGGAGTGCCTTGCCCGGGAATCGAACCCGGGACCCTCCGGTCAGTAGTCCAACGCTCTCTACCCACTAGACCACCGCGACCCTCATTGTGTATATATATATATATATATATATATTTGTATGTATAATCTACTACCTTGATCAAAAAGTTCCCGGAATAACCACCGTGTGGCGCTCCCATCGTTCCGATTTGAGTTCTGTTTTTTTGTTAAATTGGTACATCTTTTTTTGATATTCCTTTTAAATCTTAGTGTCATAACTTGACATTTGCAAAAGTTACGTAGCCAAGAGTACATCTATCTCTGTGTGTGTTGGCGATTTTTTACAATTGCAGAAATGGATTTAAATTTGCAACAACGTACTTGTATTAAATTTTGCGTAAAAAACGGATTTAGTGGCGCACGGACGTTGGAAATGTTGGAAAAGTGTTTCGGCAACGATTCTCTAAAAAAAACGGTCGTTTACTAGTGGCACGAGCGGTTCAGAAGTGGTCGTGAGTCAATCGAAGATGATGAACGCAGTGGCAGACCATCGACATCGAAAGTCGGTGAAAAAATTGATAAAGTAAAAGAAATGTTGGTCAATAACCGCAAATTAACCATCAGAGAAATAGCGGAGGACTTGAACATTGCCTATGGATCCGCCCAAGACATTGTGGTTAATGATTTGGGTTTCCGTCGTGTAGCAGCAAAGTTGGTGCCAAAAGACCTCAATTTCATGCAAAAAAGAGACCGTGTTGACGTCGCAAAAGACATGATTTGCGAATCCGATCCCACATTCATCAAAAGGATCATTACTGGAGACGAGACGTGGGTTTATGAGTACGACACGCAATCCAGACATCAGGCAAGGGCGGCGTCATCAAGGAATGGCGTTCACCAAATGAGCCGAGACCAAAAAAACCACGTCGTTTTCAGTCAAAAAAGAAGGCAATGCTGACGGTTTTCATGGATTACAACGGTGTAGTGCATCATGAATTTTTGCCAGAAGGCCAGACAGTAAACAAAGAGTATTATTTGGGCGTTATGAGACGTTTGCGTGAAGCAATTCGCCGAAAGAGACCAGAAATCGTCGCACAGTGCGTCGAGACCGTCGCACAGTGCTATCATTATTCGTAATTTTTTGACGAAAAATGCAACAAATACCATCCAACAGCCACCGAATTCACCTGATTTGGCTCCCTGTGACTTCTTTCTGTTCAATCGAGTTAAAAAACCATTACGGGGAACGCGTTTTAGCAGCCGAGAGGAAGTAATGGAAAAATCGCAGGAAGCACTGATGGACATACCGAAAACCGAATATAAAAAATGTTTCGAGGATTGGATCAAGCGCTGGCATAAGTGTGTTGCAGTCGATGGGGATTACTTTGAAGGGGACAATATAGATTTAGATGAATAAACTTGTATTTTTAATTTTCTGAATAAATTCCGGGAACTTTTTGAACAAGGTATTATATCAGTGTTTATTTATGTATGATTAATAATATTTTAATAAATTATATTAATATATGTTAAGTATCTCCCTGTTTGGATATATAGACAAAACCATGAGTTTGCGTGGAAAAAATGTTTTTTTTAAGAGCGGAAGTAGTGATGGGACGTTTGACGATAGATTCCGCCATAAACCGACCTCCAATCGCTAGAAATACCGGTTAAAGGCAAAATGAATAAATATTGATTGCATTGGGTAGGTTCTGAATTTAGTGCGTCCGCCCTCTCCTCCTCCTTAGCCCCCTGCCTTGTCCCTTATTTCCTGCCGTTCTTCGTTTCTCTCGCCATGGGCGCATCGACCTCGAAATATTCCGGCTTCCCCCAACTTCTCAACCCCCTCTCTTCCCCCTCCCTTCCCCCCGCTCTCCAAACTGCTGGCAAATGTGTGCGTGTGTTTTACGGGGGTGGAAGTGTGCGTTGCTCTTTGGGGGGGGAGGGAAGGGAATGGTGCTAGGAGAGCAGGAGGAGAATAAGGGCTCTCAGAGCGCGAGATATGAAATGTACGCGGGCCCCCGCTCCCTTGGAACGGCAGGTCTCCTTTAAGGGCGATCGAAGGGTCGAGTTTAAACTGTCACCGTCGCCTCCCTCCCCCACCGTCCCGGCTACCGATGTGGAAAGGTGGGGGTGGTATGGGCGTCTCCACGGGGGGTGGGAGTGGGGAGGGAAGATCTGCCGCCCACCTTCAAATTCGTTCCTCTTTAATGTTTAATGGGTGGCCGTCTTCACGTCCCGTTGTTTCACTTCCAACACTCGCGCCCATGCCTCTTCCTCCTCCCTTAAATGTCTCGGATGGCTGGAGATCCGTCTCGAATGCAACTTCATTGGATGAACGCCCTTAAATTCTCTCGTGGTTAGACCGCGTCCGACGATGGCGGTCTGATCGCCTTAAACTTAAACTGTATTCATGTTTCCTTATATGCGTCTAATTTTTAATAATGGCCTATGAGCTGTGTGTGTTGGTGTGTATATAAATGAATATATAAGAGACGTGGAAAATGAATGAAGGGCATATTGATTTGAAATTGGATGTTGAAGACTGTAATAGAGGGGAGAATGTTAGGCAGACGAGGAAATGGCAAGAACAGGATGGGGATGTTGGACGTTGACGTTGGACGTTGGTATATAAATGTATATACGATATACTCGTATGTGTGTGTGTGTATGAGTTCCTTCTTCCCCCGGAGTAAGGTGGTTTGGCCAGCGACGATTTATAATACGCGTCTTTTGTATACGTTCTCCATGTTTTTGTTGAATTACGCTATCTCGCTTCTTCGTTTAAATTAAATATATATTTTTATTTGTTTATTAATATTTATATTCCGAAAATGAGCGCCCTTCAGCCACGACACAAATATGTGGTTAAGATTTTTTCAAATACTTAACTATAGTATATACATGTATAGCGTGTGTTTGTGGAAAAAATATATGTATTTTAATATACATATAGAAAAATATAAACAAATATACATGTAGAAATATATATATATATATATATATATCCGGCGTTCAAATCCCGGGTAAGGAAATATTTTTACATTTGTGATCTGCACAAATCCGCCTTCCCCACCTTTCCTGTGTTCGTCTTTTATGTGTTTTCCTATCCTCTTTCCTTATATATATTTCGATGTGTGAAATAATATTTGTTCGCCGTATGGCGGGATTTCGTGTTTGAATGTATTACTGTGTGAAAAAAAATATATATATGTGTGTGCGTGTATATATATGATATCGTCGAAATAACACGGAAGTGCTGAATAAAAAACTTTAACAGCAACAAACAATATAAGAACACATAAAAGGAACACTCACACGTTATTTCTTGATAATTTCGACGGAATTGAGCTTCCGTCTTCATCAGAAGGGGGGGGAAGGGGAGAACGGGTGGTGGGGGAGTGGTTATAGAAAGGGTTGTGGAAGTGGAAAGGCAGAAAGGGGAAAGAAGGGAAGCCACGTATGAAACAATTCCACACCTATCCACACACACGAATATTTTGTGTTGATTAGACCAATGATTTGAGTTAGCCACTGTAGAAACTTTTGTTGGTGCCTCTCTTTGCGCTTAATATTTAATAGGGATAATATTCAATCCATTCCGCTCTTGGGCTCGAGAGCGTGGGCGGGGGGGATTGGGGGTTGGGAAGAGGGGGTTTGAGGCGTCAAATCCTCCTCTCAGGGACCGGTGGCAGTCTTCGTGTGATAGGTCAGTGGACGGTGGGGCTGTTGAACCCGTGCCCTTACCCGCCGTGCCGTCTCCAGCGTGGCAAATTTTAGAACTCCTCGTCGACACTCCCCCGCATCTCCTACCCCTCGGCCCCCGTTCGCCCGTCCGACACACCTGTTCGGGTGGGGCGTGTGAAACCCAGCCCTTGGAAACCAGGGGGGAGGGCAGGGGGGGAGTGAAGGAGTGCTGCGACTGGATGAGACGACAGTCTGTCAGTCCCGTGAAGGCTCTTCTTGAAAGAACCGAGAGCGTCACACAGTTTGTGGAGTTGAAACACCAACAAGTTGCATCACTTGGGAGGATGTTGGATCGTGACTGCACTGCTCAAAATGTCGCCGTAGTTCATATATTGATGATGAGCGATGACGAAAACTAATTTGACGCCCATCTATGCGTATTTCGTGAATAGATATCTACACTATGCTCCGCAAGTCGCCTCAAAGGCGTATGGCGGGGGGTGTTATGTCACCACCCGTTTAAATATTAGAACCAAGAAACCCTCGATGAGAAGTAAATCTACGCCTGCTGTATTTTGAAAAGTTTTTTGTCCCACTCTGTTTATGCACCCTTTTCGTAAGTAGAATAAATTCACCAAATATTTGTCAGTAATTACTACTTTAATATCTCCCATATGGTAATAATCCTCCAAAATTAATTCCTAATGATGAAAACATAAGGAATTTTATGGTTAATTAATGAAAATAGTGCTGATTTCCTCGAAGAGAAAGTTGAGTTTGACATCTTGTCTGGTATTACAATTTAAATGCATAAGCCCCTGAAAGCAGAAACACGAGAAATTAATTTTATTGCCCAGACCAACAGTAATCAGCAGCAATCGTATGAAAATAATGCAAATTCCATCTAAGTCGAAAAATATGCCTTGTCTGACATCTTGTCTTAAATTAGAATTGAAATACAAGAGCCCATTCAAGTGGAAACACGCGAAATTTATTTTATTGGTCAGTTCTCTCGTTAAATTGCGCTAGGTAAATGATTTAAAAAATTGCACTTACAAGAGCTAAATCTTGGAGAAAGAAACCCATGATGTTGAGAGGGCGCGCCTGATATCCTTTTGTTTTATTACGGTCGGGTCGTTGAGATTAATTACACACGGTTCGCCAAGATAGCAAGCTATGAAGTAAATAAATACATACTGTTTTTAAGCACTCCTTAAGTGGTTCTTGTTATTATTTTTTAAATGCTCTAAAACGTAATTTTGACTAGCTCTGAGACGCCAATTTTTTAATGCTTCCGATTTATATAGTTTTTTTCACGATTTAAATATTACCATTTAAACGTTGGTGCGTATGTAATACTATGTTAATACTTTTAAAACTCTCTCACTTCTATGTCGTGCATTTCTGATCCGTTACTCTTTAATCTTCAAGCGGTAACCCTTCACTGCCATGCGAAAATTTAAAAAATTTTGGATTTTTCGATGTCAATTTTTGTGAAAATTTATGGAATCTTTTATTTATGGAATAGTTTTTTCCTCGCTCAATTCGTCGAAAAAACATTAAGAATCTCAAGTGGGAGAAGCGGAGAACCTCATGAACAAAAAGTTTTAAATAATGTCAACAATCATCAATTGCTCTAAATGCCGTTTGCTGGTGACCTAACATTCTCTGCCAAAATCCCTCGGTGGCTTGCATTTCTCCCTATATTACTTCCACAATATCAATGCAACAACTTTAATAATTAATATTGACTTTATCTGTTATTGACTTAATAAAACACTATTGTAATAATAATTATTAATAGCCGTCCTATTTCTTGAGAAGTTTATTACATTTATTTTCTGACGATGTATTATCGTGCCATAGCTCTTGTACGATACGCTGTTATGTGCACAGAAGTCGCTGCAATCCCCTGGCTGACTACATGTACACAATATCTCGGAAGTCAATGTGAGGATATTGGCGGGGGGTGTAAGGGCGCCAGCCAAACGGGTACAAATATTCATGAATGCATCAACTCAGTTCGTGTATGTATGTCAATGTACGTTTGCCCGTAAGCACATGCGCACGTAGATCCACATACCCATGTCTACAAGCATGGCGCAATAATGGATGTGTTTGGCTAAATCTTGAAATTCCTGCGTTTTATTTATCATTTAATTGGTCGGTTTTGATTCGATTTTCTTACGATTGCGTGCTATTCGAGGGAAGGAAGAACGTCGGCGGATTCTCTTTCTCTTATTTAGTCCACTATGATTCCAAAACTTCATCGCCCGAAAATCAATCGTCTTTGATGTGTTCCTCGGCGTGGAATGGTGCTTCAACTTCATGGGCGATTCTTCTCTTTTCTGATTGAAAACGCAACTTGGCTCTCGTGGAACTAATAGTGTTTGTTAATCCCTTTACTCGTGCGCAGTGCCTTCAGCATTCTGACGGGATCATGGCTTTCTACCGTCATTTGAGTACTTTGAAAATTATCTCTCCATCCCCATTCGAGTCAAAGAAGAAAACTAAGAATCCTTTTTTTCCGCACACCCCCCCCCTGACCTCGTCGTCATAATGTGTGTTATTCCGCCGTCTGCGGTCCCCTACCGCGTCACTCGGTCGAATTGGATTGTGAGGTGGGTCGAGACGTTCGGACGCTTCCGAGGGAATGGAGGAAAAAAACCTGTAACAGGTAAAAAGAATGCTGTGTTGAATTTGCGCGACGGAAGGAGAAAAAAATCAAGAGAGAGAGAGGGAAAAGCGCCTCTTGCTTTCCACGAATGGCGTGGCGAGAGTGAACGGGAAAGGAAGGATATAAAAAAAATAAAGGATTAATTCCCCTAGTAGTAACGAAAGGAAAAAAAATGTCGGATTCGCTCATCTCTCTTCTGCTCTTGCTTTTACGAGAACGGCAACAACCCAGGTCCCTCCGAGTGCCCTCGTCAACCGACTTTTCCCTCGATTCTCCTCCTTCCCCTCCCTGCCCTTCCCCTCCTTCCCCTCCCTGCCCTTCCCCTCCTTCCCCTCCCTACCCTTCCCCTCCCTTCCCCTCCCTTCCCCCTACCCCTCCCCTGCCGCCTCGATTCGCTCCCTTTAATCCTGAAGAGAACGACCACTATAATAAGCTTTTGCGGGCGTTGATAGCCGCCGGAGCTGAGTTTAGCACCGGAGCTGTTTTCAGCACCGGTGCCGTTTTTAGCCCCGGGCGTGGGAAGCGCTTTCACCATTGATCGAGCTAGCGGAGCGCGGTGCTCACTTGCGTTGCAAACGGGATTGGGTTGTCACGGTGGCGTCCCTCTTATTGCCGAGCGGATTCGTGGATGTATGGACTGTGTGCATGGAAGAAACACTAAGAATACCGATTTTGAAAATGTTTTTCTTGCAACGTCTGAGTTGCTCCCATCTGAATGGCGCTCTTTGGAATGTCTCGGAAATGTTGTTGGTTTCTCAGATTGGTGCGACGACTTTTCTTTAGCTACTTATTTTTTGCCTATTGAATTCATCCGATGGATAATTAGGTAATTCAAAGCTGACATTTGTTGACAAAAGTGGCATGAAAGTTTAATTCTGTTATCGATCGCTTTGAGGAGCCCATTTCAGATAATCGAAGGCCTTTTTATTACGTAAGGCATTGATGGCGAGGATGAGGTGTGCCATTTCATAGTTTCTCCCACGAGGGGTGAATAGAGGGGCTTCAGGATAATTAATACGTAAGGTTTTTGTCGCATTATTTCAGCTATTTTTTATGTAGAAATGATGTCAATTATCCTCTATCAGTAAAGAAACTCTCTTAAACAAGTCATTAAATAGATATTTCAAATGTATTTAAGCATTTATCATCAACCTAATCTATTGTTTCGAAACATTGGTTCCATTTCGCTGCATGTACTTTGATACCACTGAAATGAAACAAAAAAACTAGTTTCATTTCAAGGGAGGATAATTTCCAGGACAAAAATGTAAATGGACTGATCAGTCGTGAGAAACGCTTTCGTTGAACCTAAACACGCTTCTCTCTTTTTTTAGATAAATGTGCATATTTCATAACAAAGCTTTCTCCGATAATTATGAAGGAGAAAAATATAAAGAGAACGTGATTCATACTTTAGGTAGGGATCCTTACAAAGCGTTAAATATGCGAGAAGGGCCTTAAAATAGTTTAGGGAAGGGTCGGAATTGCTTGGCACATGCATAAAAATCTATGAGTCTGCTAAAGACTGTCTTGTCTCATTCATTTCATTTCCAATCGCCGTTGACACCCGATGTAGGGCAGAGGTTGGCAATCCGTTGACCTGTTCCTGACCCACTAAGCGGGTCAGGCCAATTCTCTATCTGTTGGCGATCGATGGACACTCATGTGACATTCTCGGATTCAGGTAATTAACAGTGGGCGCGGTTGAATCTTGGGGATGTGTGTTTCCGGCAATGACATTCATATCGTTTCGGGTTCGTTTCTCAAAGCTACGAGTCGATGAATAAGTCCTCTGACACCGCTCTCAACGGAAATATAAAGCTTACAATTTCGAGCATTGTGCACTTTAGGCAAGCAACAAGTGCTGTAGCATTCATTGCTATCAGTGGTTTATGTATGCGTGTATGGAATATGGTCATTGGTAGTGCGCCAAGGGAAACTATGGATGTGCCTTGTCTATATTAGGTCACTATTTACATACACGTTTTGTTTAAATATGCCATTAACTAAGTGAGTCGTATTCATTTAGACTTTAAAGCTACTGTTATGTCAGAAATGAAGAGAATTAGAAAACAATTGAGAAGCGCGAATGTTCGAGTCTTTGAAGGTATCATCGTACTTGTGCAAAACCAATTTGAATTAAATCTTTTTCAAACGGATTTATTTTATCATCAATTGTAAAACTATCCATGCAAATAGCGGGTTTATGTGGTCTTTTAGATTCAGTTAATATTTTTTACAGTGGTAATATTCCCTTAAAAATATTTTATATGAATACAATAAAAATAATTATCAGTTCCTTAGTTAATCCCCATTCTTAGGTAATTCGCCCTTTTGGGTTCACCGCAATTCTATCTCAGAAAGCCACGGCGAACAACTCGGAACCCTTCTTTTGCAAAACGCCCGGACGGCAATGATGTCGGAAACATGAAGACTCCTTTCTCTTTAAGCTGAGATTCGCTATCAAGTTTAAATGGATCCTTAATTTAAACGTCCTGATATCAGTCCTTTAACTCGAGGAGTCATTTGAAGCCACATTTCAATGGCCGGTGTAGTCGAGGCAGCGCGGAACCGCTGGAACGATGCTCCCACACTCCACTCCATCCACTGCATCCCGCCCACCCCCCCCCCGCCTTTCTCCCTCCCCCTCTGAAAGGGGATCCCAGTTGCGGAGAGGCTGGAGGAGGAGGGAGCCGCCCCCCTTTCGAAGCGCGCCATCTCTCTGCTTTTCGGAAGGGACTTTGACGCCGGGCAGCGGCGGGAGATGAAGGCCTCTTATCCCGGCAACTGGTCCCTCCCTCCCACTCCTCTTCTCCGTATCCACCCCGTGATCCCCTGTAATGCGACCAACCCCCGTAGGTGTGTGTGATGGTAAGGCGAGGGTGATTATTACTCAGGGAATCGCACCGGTTCTACGTACAGTAAAAGATAGAGGATTCATGACTTAAGTACCGATAAATAGGGCTCGTACTCTAGATACTAAACTATTCGTATAATTGTATTGAGGTACCAATACCCAGTTTCTACCACTACGTACCAAAGCGTGTTACTGTATTGTCAGGTGTCTATCAGTCAAGGTATGATCTTGACTGACCCAGGGATTAATAAACATTAAAAATTGTGCAGTTTTATTTCGGTAAATACCTCCCAACGAATAAGATTGAAATGATGCATCCAAAATCAACTTGAACTTTCAATTAGAAGTGTCAAAGAAAGTGTCAACATTTTAAAACGGCGCCCGAATGGCGAAAGGGAACTCGATTGTCGCTCGAGAAGTATTTGAATGTGAGTGAATTGCATTCAACAGTGTAATTGGTCGGCGTGGTGGGATCACTTCCGGTTTCGAGTAAAAATGGCGGATAGGATCATAAATTGAGGTGGGATTGACCAAGCCCTTCCTGGAGGGGTAAACGAACGCCGCCCCCTTCCCGTCTTCCGGAGGGGGGACCGGGGGCTTTCGCCGTGCATGCTGATCATGCGAGGGCCTCCAGCGCACAGGTTCCGAGGTTCGCTAAACAATCGCCGGCGTACGCGTATGTGTGATAACGCGTGTATCGTCTGTAGGGGGTACCCCCCCCCCCTACAGACGAACCTTGAAACCGTTAAGAGAAAGCCTTCCCATCCAATGCTCAAGTACACCTAGACATTAGTACCTGTGTTTCACGGCCTATAAGGTGCCACACGAGACTCCCGTGTTAGGTCACCTCGGCCATTTGGGTAATTGTTATTTAATGACATCGGGTAAGTTCAACTAAACGACAAGTAATTCTGTAATTACTTCTGTTTTGCCCTCAAATCGTGCGGAGAACAAGTGATTCCTCATGTTGATCGAATCTGCAGTCAGCTACATTTATTCTTGACTCTCCTATTAGTGTAATATGTCGTCTTCAGTTCAGTTGCGCCGAATTTCGTCCCCTGTTAGGTGACCCTTTCCCTGGTGTGAGTTTGGAGGGCATAAATTTCTACCCGGAACACGTCAAAAGGCCAACCGGGAAAGGGGAAATCGTAAATCCATGGCGTGCTGCGTATTTATCAACTCCCCTCCCCCTGCTTTCCAATTCTGCATTATCATTTCTCCGCCCTGCACTCGTCCCCCGCCCCGGTGTATCCGAGGGAGTGCGTCCGCTTCTCCTATCGCCCCCTCCCCCCGCTGCCCCACCCACCCTCGCCCCCTTACGTCCACCAACACCCTCCTCACCACTCCCCCCATCCATCCTCGCTCCCCTCCCTCTTTCTTCCCGTTATCCCCCTCCCCTCATCCTCCCTCTCCGAGCAACCCGTTTCCCTCAACCCCTTCCCCATGTTCATTCCCTCTCCACCCCGCTCCCTCCACATTATCGCCCACGCTAAATATAGGATAAACCCCCGAGTTGCAAATGAATAATAATTTGAAAAATAAAATAAGAAGGGCTGGTTGCGTTCGGTGGGTCTTTCGATTGATTGATGTTCTCGAAATGAAAGAATGATGCCGCGGATATTTTACGCTAAGGATCGGTCCATTTCCAGCAGTCACCGCTTGCTCGACCACTTTCAAAAAAATGTAATTTGTCGAGAGTTGTTTTGTCCTTAAGAGTGGGTAGTTCAAACAACCACTATTTTATTTGTGTCCATCACCGTTTACAGGTGGCGGATATTTTTCTTTCGTGTGACTCGCTCAATTTTGGCCCTCGAGGGCTTGAAAAAAAATGATAATACCTAAGAAGTTGCTGATCCTAGGTCCTTGAAAGATATCGTACGTACACCGTTGCTTATGTCACATTTATTCCGACAGTTGACGTTAATTTGCCGATTTCCTTTCGGATATGAGAGATTTTGATCTGAATTTCACCATCGAGGTTGGAAGGATTGACATTTAAGGTTGTTCATTTACAAGGCAGGAGGTAGGTTTCAATCCTGACTGTGTGTAGAAGGTTATAATATGTTTTATTTCAATTGTATTATCGTCTTAACATTTGAGTATTGCAAATTTTTCACAGTTTGAGCTTTAATGTCTGCCGTGGGGGGAAGAGGGACCTGATGAGAATCCTATATTTTACAAGCCATAGCTCTAGGTATTCATTCGATATTAATGTCGATTGGGAGCATTGATACAGATTTTCCAAGAGTAAGACTGTTTCCCTTCAAGGGACAGCTCTATTTTACGTTCCATATGGTTCCTATTTGATTTTCACTTTTCCAGAAACCTACATTTATGCGTGTCTCATTTTCAGAAGATGCGTTATAGAAAACTTTCCGAGAACGCTATTGGATGTCTTAGCCCCAAAAGCCCTGGACCTTTGTTTTCAGTCATAATCTCCTGTTGGAATCTTTCGTAGGTGGTAACGCATATATTTTGTACAAAAAAGGATATTTGTGGTTAACATCCACGCATGAGTATCGTTCTTTAATTATGGAAAAGTATAGAAATTGACAAATAACGGGAAAGACGTCGCACGGCAAGTGCGATACCACCGCTTTCTTCACGGTGGCTTCTCTTCAACCACTGTCTTTTACCTCCTGAGGGAAGCTCTGGAGAAACATAGAAACGCATTGTTCCACCGGATAAAATGAAAAGGGAACATCGGTGTACTGAATACTTAATTTGAATTGAATGTCACGATGGTGACGGCACTTGAATGAAATTTTGCAAAAAATTATTGAAATTCGAACTTCGAAAGATAATAGGTTTTTCCTCCGTGTAAAAATTTTATTTTCGCAGTAGATTAGAGAAATCGAGGCGGTAAACAGCAAGTATTTCAACGCTTTTTGTATTATGCAATTTGGTAAAGTATAATGAATTGCCCTTGGGAAATGTGGACGCAAGACGCTGTGCTTGTGGTTCTTAAGATATCTATGTGGCTGGGAGATTGGAGGAATAAAAAATAAGATTGAAAGAAAGAAGATAGACAAACATTTACGTCTTAGATGTGGTAGGGTAAGTGTGAAAATCGACTATTTGCTAAAGATGGACGGAGGAGATGATGTTTACGTCAATATAATATCCTGAAAGTCACCGCGAGGGTGTGTGGCAGGGGGTGTATCCACACCAGGCATGCACAGCACTTCTCGGACTTTAGGACCAGGAATGGACGTGGTATCACCACCATTTGTGGTCAACCTTCCACCATCATTTCTTGTAGTAGTTAGAGATAGAAACGATTGGTTGAAATCCGTGATATGAGAGAGAAAGAGAATAGTGATTTGGAGCGACGTGTATGGAGAAAAATTGCGAAGGACTGAAGAAGGAAGCAGTTTAGAGAAAATGGCGCTCATGTTTCTCAGGAAGATTTCAAAGAAGGTGAATTCAAGTCGCCAAAATATTCAGAACCCGTGTTCTGAACTTGTTTTTGTACGATCACGTGTTATGTTAATGACATTTCCAGGTTTCGTCAATCAGCTTACAGTTCCTTTCATCTGGAACCCGTTTCTCAAAGCTTGAAGTCAATTTACAATTCCTCTCCGAACGCAATCCAAAATGTGATGTAAAACTTACATTCTCGCAACAAGTGGCGAGTGCTTCAGATTTTATTGACTTCATATGTATGAGATATAAGATTAGCAGAATAACTTTTAAACCGAATTTTATCGTCGTGTTGATGGCGAAGGACGTAAGGGCAGGACTTGATTTTTCCATGAAATCCACGCCTTTATTATGTATTCATCCGACATGCTTCGTATTCGCGGACCCTGGATCGATTCCCTTTGTTCAATCACTCAGCCCAGTGGCCCGAAGTGGGAACGAACGACCAGGGTCCCAGGTGGGACCGGTCTCCGCTACCCCTCCCTAAATTTCCCGCGACCCCCTCTCTCCCTTCATCCCACCCCCGTCCCCTCCCTTCCGAGCAGGGAGCTAAGCGATTGGGAGAAAGAAGGAGAGCTTCCGAAAACGGGTCCGCCTAAGTATTTATTTACTCCCTCCCCCTCTTCTTCTCCCTTATGTTTTGTGCTTGTGTCCGCAAGGGTCAAAGTCCTAACTAATCCTCGAAGATGCGTGATGGACAGATGTTTTCCGTCGCATTAATAATGCTAATATTTCCTGTTGAATCATTGAAAAATAATGAATGGTAACGTTCTTTGTAATATATTTTCTGAGGATTTCAGTGGCCCTCTCAGTATTCTAGTCTCGTATTACTGTTTTGTAGGAGTTCTAACTGTTATAATACTACCTTGATCAAAAATGGTTGAGTAACTCTTCGAGTCAAATTAAAACCAATCCCGCACTCAACAAATTCCGCCCGGCCTCCACTCATGAGCCAAAACCCCTGCCTAGTAATCATCCCGTGGAAATATTCATACGCCTCCTTCTCCAAAAAGTCTCTAATAAATCCTTCGCACAATCTCTAAAACCAAGAAACAACCTTTCCACAAACGAACGTCATGCCCTTAAAACCCTACAGACCAATCCTAACATCGTGGTCACTACCGCCGATAAAGGCTCCTCAGTCGTAATTTTAAACACCCAAGACTATATTTCCAAAGCCCTCAGTCACCTCAACGACACATCCACCAATACCACTCTCACCGAAAACCCTACTCCAAACTTCCAAAAGGAAATTCGGTCTCTTCTCTTCCAATTTGGACCAGAAGAATGCCTCACCTCCCAAGACATATCCCTACTATCACACCACAACCCCAGAACACCCCAGTTTTACCTCCTCCCAAAAATACACAAACCCAACATCCCCTGTCGCCCTATAGTTTCTAGTTTCAACTCTCCCACCGAAAGAATCTCCGCATTCCTTGATTACCACCTACAACCTATCGTACTCTCATTGCCCTCCTTCACGAAAGACACGTATCACTTCCTCCACCGTTTAAACTCTGTCTCCATTGCCTCCACCTCCAACCTTCTTATGGCCACCATCGACGTCACCTCCCTCTATACTTCTATTCCCCATGCAGAAGGCCTATCCTCCCTCCGACACTATCTTTCTCTACGCCCCCCACCCCAGTGCCCCTCGACCGAATTTCTCCTCAATCTCGCCACTGTCGTCCTGACTAAAAATGCATTCTCTTTCCAAAACTGTTTTTATCTCCAAACGAAAGGCACAGCGATGGGAACGAGAATGGCGCCATCGTACGCCAATCTCTTCATGGGCCACCTTGAAGAGAATTTCCTTTCTCAGCAACCCTTCCAACCTCCTTTCTGGGTCCGCTACATTGACGACATTTTTATGCTCTGGACACACGGCTCTGATTCTCTTGACAATTTCTTATCGGCCTTAAATTCTTCTTTCACTGTTAAATTCACTTCGTCCATTTCAGACTCCACCATCACCTTTCTTGACACAGACATCTCAATGCACAATAACAAATTCACCACTTCAGTACACATCAAAGACACTAACCATCAACAATATTTACACTATACTAGTAGTCATCCTTCTCATACCAAACGCTCAATTCCCAACTCTCTCTCTATCCGCGGACATCGGATTTGCAACACCACAGCTACCCTCAACAAATACCTCCACAATCTACACCATGCACTCCACAAACGCGGTTACCCAGAAAAGCTCCTACTGGATAAAATCTACCGCTCCACCCGACCACACACACCACAGAATGACAACCCCACATCTGACGCTGGACTCAACCTTTGCACAACCTATTTCCCCGGATCCCACAGACTGAAAACCATTCTCAAAGAACTTTATCCTATATTACATGACAATGACGCGACCACATCCTTACTGCCCCAATGCCCCTCTGTCGCTTACAGACGACCAGCCAACCTCAGAAACCTTCTGAGATCCACCAACCCTTTGACACCCCGCCCTGACAAATGTCTACATATTTCCCCTACCTGCAATCGCCCCCGATGTAAAACATGTCTCCTAATCAGATCTACTCCCCTCTCCCCACATCCCCTCATTGTCCATTCACCCCGTTCCCACGCTAATTGTCTCTGAAAAAATATTATCTATCTCTTGTCGTGCAAACAATGCACCTCATTCTACATAGGCGAATGCATTACCCCCTTATCCATCCGAATGAACAATCACCGTTACTCATGTAATTCTGCTTCACACTCTTCTCTTCCTATCCCTTTACACGCAATTTCACACAACCTATCATTTGACGAATGCTTTTCCCTAACAGTTCTAGAATCCCACCAACATAGAGGTGAGAACTCGCGAATCCGCATACATCCTATATTTCCGATCCTTTAAAATTCCCACCCTTTACCGCCATCTTTAATTTCTTTCTCAACAGTCCCTAAACCTTCCGCCCCCCCTCCCCTCTCCAGGCACTCTTCCCTCAAAACCTCTCAGTCTGACCTGAAGAAGGCCTCGGAGTAGGCCGAAAGCTTAAATCATCTACAGTGTGAGTGTCCTTTTACGTGTTATCTGTTTTATTCTATGTTCTGAGGTTCAACCAATCACTGCTTCGCACATATATATATATATATATATATATATATATATATATATATATATATATATATATATATAGGTGTTTTCTTCGAAGTAATACGGAAGTGTTGAATAAAAACTTAGACAGCAACACCCAGGCCGAGAACACATAAAAGGAACACATACACGTAATACTACCTTGATCAAATAGTTCCCGGAATTTATTCAGAAAATTAAAAATACAAGTTTATTCATCTAAATCTATATTGTCCCCTTCAAAGTAATCCCCATCGACTGCAACACACTTATGCCAGCGCTTGATCCAATCCTCGAAACATTTTTTATATTCGGTTTTCGGTATGTCCATCAGTGCTTCCTGCGATTTTTCCATTACTTCCTCTCGGCTGCTAAAACGCGTTCCTCGTAATGGTTTTTTAACTCGATTGAACAGAAAGAAGTCACAGGGAGCCAAATCAGGTGAATTCGGTGGCTGTTGGATGGCATTTGTTGCATTTTTCGTCAAAAAATTACGAATAATGATAGCACTGTGCGACGGTCTCGACGCACTGTGCGACGATTTCTGGTCTCTTTCGGCGAATTGCTTCACGCAAACGTCTCATAACGCCCAAATAATACTCTTTGTTTACTGTTTGGCCTTCTGGCAAAAATTCATGATGCACTACACCGTTGTAATCCATGAAAACCGTCAGCATTGCCTTCTTTTTTGACTGAAAACGGCGTGGTTTTTTTGGTCTCGGCTCATTTGGTGAACGCCATTCACTTGCCTGATGTCTGGATTGCGTGTCGTACTCATAAACCCACGTCTCGTCTCCAGTAATGATCCTTTTGATGAATGTGGGATCGGATTCAGCCTCGCAAATCATGTCTTTTGCGACGTCAACACGGTCTCTTTTTTGCATGAAATTGAGGTCTTTTGGCACCAACTTTGCTGCTACACGACGGAAACCCAAATCATTAACCACAATGTCTTGGGCGGATCCATAGGCAATGTTCAAGTCCTCCGCTATTTCTCTGATGGTTAATTTGCGGTTATTGACCAACATTTCTTTTACTTTATCAATTTTTTCACCGACTTTCGATGTCGATGGTCTGCCACTGCGTTCATCATCTTCGATTGACTCACGACCACTTCTGAACCGCTCGTGCCACTAGTAAACGACCGTTTTTTTTAGAGAATCGTGCCGAAACACTTTTCCAACATTTCCAACGTCCGTGCGCCACTAATTCCGTTTTTTACGCAAAATTTAATACAAGTTCGTTGTTGCAAATTTAAATCCATTTCTGCATTTGTAAAAAATCCACACACAGAGATAGATGTACTCTTGGCTACGTAACTTTTGCAAATGTCAAGTTATGACACTAAGGTTTAAAGGGAATATCAACAACAGATGTACCAATTTACCAAAAAAAAACAGAACTCAAATCGGAACGATGGGAGCGCCACACGGTGGTTATTCCGGGAACTTTTCGTTCAAGGTAGTATATTGGTAATTTCGACGGGCTCGAACTCCGTCTTCTTCGGAAGATAAGATAGGGCTGTATAAAAATTTGTGTGTGTGGGTCGTGGTGTTCCAGTGGGTAGAGCGTTGGACTACTGACTGGAGGGTCCCAGGTTCGATTCCCGGGCACTCTGGGCACCTGCAGCTCCAACCAAGCCCGTTGATTTTTCGGGTACCAGATCTTCCTGGGAAACCATAACCGGCACAGGGAAAGGAACTGGCCCCCCTACCCTGATGTGTGAATATTCGCACGCCGTCGGGCTTGGTACATGGGTGATATCTACCATCACCTACTAAACCGACCTTCGGGTTCATAACTGTGTTTATGGTTAATATATATTCCTAATTTTGAAATTATTTTTATGCATATATATAATATAAACTTACGTGAAAGTTTCATAGATGTGAATAATAAATGAAAATGAAATTAGCACCAGCGGACAAAGGCAGAAACACACAAAAGAGAAAATAAACTCACTATTTTCGAATTTGCGGTAGTCCAAACCACCTTTCTCAAAGAAGAGAAGGAAGGAACTGCCATGTGTATTAATTTTTTCTATATATATATATATATATATATTCACTGATAGTCATAACAAACACAGAAACCAAAACACAGTTTTGGTTTCTGAGTTCTGTTCCTAATTCCTCTTGAGAAAGGTGGTTGGACCACCGAAAATTCGAGAACCAGTGAGTTTTTCCTCTTTTGTGTTTTGGTTTCTGTGTTTGTTATGACTATCAGTGAATACATTACACGTTTGTGGGTTTTCCAAAAAAGTATATATATATATATATATATATATATATATATATATATATATATATATATATATATATATATATATATATATATATATATATATATATGTATATTCACACACTCGTTTATAATGTTTGTTTGTGGCCGTGTCAACGACATTTCAAAGTTGTCCTTATTAATAACGTAAAAAAACCGGCTTTAAGTATAACGGGACGGGGCGTCGCACACCTCGCGTCCTCCCGAGTGAGTGAGTGATCGAGCGGTGGGTGCGGGGGTTGGAGTGCCTGTGCCCCCGGGGGAAGAAGAGCGGTCTAGCGCTGTTGACCGTCTGCCTACTACAAGGAAGAAGGGAGGGGGGACGCGAGAGGCGGGGGGAGGGATCGGAGGAAAGTGTGACACGCCGCCCACTCCCTTCCTCTCGGGAGGACTTACTCCCCCCGAGGTCAGCCTAACCCCCTCCCCCACGGTGGGACGGGCCCTCGGGAGGCGGGTGGGTGGGTGGGTGGCCCACTCGGCGTATCTCCTGGATCTCCGTTGCAGGGGAGGGATGAGGAAGAGACCGCAAAAATACCTCCTGATCCCCGCGAAAGGGTTCGGCCGTATAAAGTGATGATGTCACGTGGAAGAAGAATCGCTATTGAAAAAGGCAACGGGAAACCGGTTAAAGTAGGTACGGCTTCCCGGGGCGAGTGTATAAAACGGAAGTTCTTATTGCAGGCGGTCTGCCGTTCGGAGACGAGTTTTGGTCCATGGCCCGTGGACACACGTGCAGAATCCTTAGGCCTTTGGAGCATATATATCCCTCTTGAACTCAAAACTCTGCTTTCAAAACCCAAGTTTGTCTTTCCTGCCTTCGCCTCCACTCGTATGCATACAGAAATATTAAAAATTTGAATACCTAAGTGCATTTGATATTGTTGTGAAAATTATTTTCGTCATTTAAATCAGTTAACATTTCTATTTGACCCTACATTTATGAAACACCCCCTTATTTTGATGTATCATGGCTGTTGGAGAATCGCCTCTTTCCATGTAACCTAGCAATAATTTGGATCTTTTTTATGTAGTCGCGGATATAAAACTTCCTAATATCCCTGCCTTATGTTAGGGTCACTGTTTGTGCGACTGCTCTGTATTTCACTTGCTCTGTAATTCTAATGTCCACCTAGTCCTTTTTAATTATACGGAGTTAAAGAAAGGGTGGCTAGAAGCTCGTCTCGTACACTTAGAGAAGTATTCACGGTTAGGTATCACTATGCATGTACCTGGAGTTATAATTACTTTAGCTATCCGAATCTTTTTACTCTTTTTTTGTAACTAAAAATTGAGAAAGATTTATATTTTTATGTTTTATTCTTGGTGTTGAATCACCCTCTGCCAGACACCCTAGCGGTGGCATGCAGGGTATCATATTGATACAGTCGTAGAAAAGATTAACGTTTGTTCTTACGTTTATTATCAGAAGGGGCTTTGTAGTGAAGGATTAGTATATTTGTCCTTCGAAGACCTCCACTCACCGGTAGACTATTGTCAATGAAATAGCATTTCTTGGCTGGTCCCCTTGAGAAACTGACCGCTGCTGGAATTTCATTCTCGCTTCCCTCTTCCCCAGCTTGTTCGTCCCTCGGTCCTCCTCGAGGCACCTTCCCTTCTATTTTACTTTCAACCCAAAAACTCTCTAAAGTTCTCCTGGATTTCCGATTCTTTCCATTTCCACCGTTTCTCTAGTGACCGTCGACGCCAGGGAACTACTTGTCGGATCATAATCATTGAGGTGTCGCCTTCTAGCGGCGTCTGTGAGAAGTAAAAACACCGCCTTGCTCAAAGTTCTATTTCGAATTGTCTCCGCAAAACAGCGATTCTTGTCTGAGCTTTCACACACTTGTATAGGACTGAAGAACTCGACCGGAAATCGAGAGATTCGAATCCCTGTCCAGGTGAATGATTTTTAATCCTCTCATCTGTGCGCACACCATTCGACTAAAAAGTGACCACCTCCACGGTGACGTTCCCCACAACATTATCCCCGAATCACGTCGTTTTCCTTTCCCTCCGGCATCCTGCCCTCCCCAACTTGTGTTCCGTGTGGGCGCCCCGGCGGCGGCCATTACACCTCGCGTCTCTTCTTCCGGTGGACGGAGGCTTTCAATGGAAAAACGTAGTAAAGAAGAGTGTTTATGGCGGGGGGGAGAATACATCCGTTACGCATCCTCCCCTTGGCCAGTCCCCCCTCCCTCCTCCCTTCCCTCTTACGCCCACAAAAAAACATTATCAATATTTAGCATCCGCGTCTAATAATCAAGGTGCGTATCTTGAGGTAGGAAAACTTGACATTGCAAACCCGCATATCCGAAGTCATGAACCTCATCAGTGGATGAATAATTGCCCAATCGGCGTACAGCATAGACTTCACCTTGTCCAGAACCCCGTGGGATAATCGGTGGGATATTTAATCTTCCCCGTTATTTTCTTTGTCAAGTAATTATTATTATTAAGTAATCTTCCGGCTAATGTATGTTTTGCATGGGCACAACTAACAAATAAATATCTTGTCTCTCCCAACAAAACGCAATCCAGTAACCTACTCTACATCAAGCCTTTCTTCGTCTCTGTGTACTTCCTTCCCCCCTTCATTCCGTCCGACATCACTATCCTATTCCTGGCCCCTCCTCGTTT
Organism: Hetaerina titia; assembly: GCA_037158775.1. Lineage (NCBI taxonomy): Eukaryota > Metazoa > Arthropoda > Insecta > Odonata > Calopterygidae > Hetaerina > Hetaerina titia. The sequence continues at coordinate 327,347 of CM073772.1, read as the reverse complement.
ACCTAGCATTCTCTCCTCTGTCACATTCTTCAATATCTCACTGCCGATCAATATGCCCTTCATCCATTTTTCCTTCCTCCTGAGGATTTCTCCCAACAAACCCCTCTCCTACCAGTACTTCCTCATTTGTTTTCCTTTCGGTCCATTTCACCTTCTCCATTCTTCGCCACACCCACATGTCAAAAGCCTCCAATCTACGTCTATCCTCCTGCTTCAGTGACCACGTTTCCACGCCGTACAAAGCTACGCTCCATATCGAAGTTTTTACGAGTCTTTTCTTAACCTCTCTACTCAACGTCCCCGTCATGAACTCCCTCCTCCTTGAGAAAGCCTCCTTGCCTAGCGCAATTCTTCTCTTTACGTATATCTTACGTACTTTGGCCGTGTTTGTTCAAAACACTTCCGAAATGCGTAAACCATTTTACCTGCTCTAGTTTTCCCCTCCTAATTTAATGTTTAGCTTGGCCTTTTCCTTTTTAGAAACTCGCGTAACCTGTCGAGTAATTATGTGAGTACCCTAATATTCTAGACATTCAAAGATTAGAAGAAAAAAATGGTCTCGAATCCTCGTAATATTCGAATCCATTCGAATATTCTGCACTGAAGTATTGGAATAATAGAGAAGACATAATGAGACATAAGTTATAAAATAAATGGGATAAAGTCAAGCTTTCCTGAGCAGGTCAAGTAATTCAATGTTACAACAGCATCAAACATTTCGTCGGGTACAAAAATTAGAAGAATATGCATGTCAGTCTTGAAGAAGTTAGGTATTATTTGACAGGAAAATGTGATGAAACACCAAGTGAGAGAGGTGCTACTTCGCTTGAGTTAGGCCGCAATTGCAATACGCGGCGCGTGTCTGTGATACATTGGAGAATAAATCCAACAGATTTGTTAACAAATGCTACGAGAAGAGAGTAACCGTGACGGATATGTTGGAGAAATTAGAATGGGGGCCTCTTGATTCTCGAAGAGAACAGGCAAGGCTTAGAAAAGTGCAGGACATTCGAGTTTTCTTGAGATTCCATGAAATATGCAATTGTCAAGAAGACAAATTTCATGTTTATACTAATCAACTTCTCAAGTGCTCCCACTACTAATTAAGATTTTTCCAATTCCCACTGTGTTTTTCCGCAGATGGCCATAAACGACATCTTCTGTGGGGTGTTGGAGGAAAAGCTTGAAATCAGGGGGGGGGGGGTGAGTCCACAGGGGCCCCCGAACCAACTGTTTCTACCATAGAAAGAATAGCTCGTAAAAAAATTCTACACATCTCCCATTACCACACTTTTGTTTATGAAGGATCATTTACCTTCTCCAATTCATGGAGCTTAATTTATACAGATGTGTGGCATTACATTTTCGTATGTATTAAAAATAGAATGTTGGGAGGTTATAGATATTCTTTCATATTATCGGTTTATTTTCCTTTTACAAAACACTACGTATTATCTTTGTGTAAATGTCGAAAATGAGTAGGTACTCCGTTCTTTGGCGTTGGTATTTTTTAAAATGACTTTTTAATTTTCATGAATTGCTTAAGTTTCGACCTTCCTTTGTTAAACGATTGTATTGAGGTTTCTTGTGATTTTCTGAAGCCGTAAAGTTTCCTCTGCTCTAAAACCTCGAAATCAGGGTCGAGGGTAATCTTTAAGATTTCTGCCAACCCCTGTCGAGATTTACTCGGTCACTCTTCTCTTATGAGGGCGCAGTATTGTACACTGGAGGTAATATACGGGCGGTATAAGATATTTGCCATCGACTGAGCCTATGTCATGAACTGAACTCTCAATTGCATTCGACCGAGATGAATTAATATTCTATTTATGTACGTGCGTCTAACGTGGTCTACAACACGTCCCAGGGTCAGATAAAAGGCGATTTCTATTTCACTCTTGCTTCTCGCTTTCTTTCGGAGGAGAGAAAGATGGGGAGCGGGGGAAATGGGAACGGTCGATGCCACGGACATTCGCCCCCGCCCAGTGCATCATGGGAGGAACTCGAAAAGTTCACGCTCTCCCCCTTCTCCTCTATCCTCCTCTCCCCTCCCGCCGCCCACTCTCTCCTCCCATTGTGTCCGACGCTGGACCGCTTTTTTTATCCCGTAATGCTACGACGTAATCATTCGGCGGTACTCCTGGTTGTTAGTCTCGTGTAGGTAGGAGAAGTCATGAGGGGAAATGTTGGTTAACGATGAGAAGTGAACATTTCGTGATGAAGCGCAGTTATCTACGGCTCAGAAACGTGGTCGTTCAGTTCAGGCGTGACAGGAGTCGGTTGCTCGTCAATACTGCTGTGAAATCTCTTCTCGATCTTCCGAATTAACATGTTTAGGTGTGGCGTTCTATCACCCCGTGCCACTCTCCTCTGTGACTCGCAGGTGATTATGTAGATGTACAAGCTATACCCGACGGTTGAATTACCTCCCGGTGCATTCACCCTTGACAGTGACAAATCCGCATATCCGAAGTCATGAACCTCGTCAATGGATGAGTAATTGCCCATTCTTTAGTGCGGCATAGACTTCCCCTTGGCCAGAACCTGGTGGGATAATTGAGTGAAATGAAATATTCTCTAAACAAAAGCAACTAATATATAATGCTTGGTAACGGTATTAATACTTAATTTTGTATGTCTGACATCGCCGCATGAAATTATTCTGCTAAGCTATTTAAGAGCCGAAATTTAAAAAAATGGCAAATTATTACCAAAATAAGCGGGTGGATTCACTGACCAATCCGAAAACCAATTCATTATGTCATGCGAGGGAAAGAATTGAATTAATATCCACACTTCTCTACGTAGCATTTCGTTAAAAATATTAGGAATAGTTTACACACAAATGTGTATTTATATTCATCGATTATAACTTTAAAATATTTCATGGAATTTCGTTTTGGACCGAAGTGGAAAGGAGAAATTGAGCTTCTTGCAACTTTTTTAAGACTGACTAAATTAAATAATTTTTCCTTAAACCGTAAAGGGTTTTTTTTTAAACCCTTAAAACTTAAACTGACCCCTCAACTCAACCGTTTACGGCATAAAAAGAAATAATTTAATTTTACAAATTGAGTAGCTTCAGGCGTGACGTGGTGGAAGTCGAACATAATGAATAACTGATCGTAGCACTTTTCCACTCGATAGTATCATGTGGAAAAGTGCTACGATCAGTTGTTCTTAATGATTTAATTTGGTCAGTCTTTAATTCGAAGGTCAAAGGACACAAAAAAAGAAACAGGTCTAGCTTTAACCTGAATGTTGAATTGATTGGTAGATCGCTTCTAATAATAAGCCCTGTAAAAAAATGGGGAATTGAGAAAAACTATAAAAGGAAGGAGAAAAAACGTGAGCACCCAGTAATACATAATTAAAGTGCGGTCTGAATATATTTCATGATATATTCAATCTGTCGTTCAAGGGTTGATATATTTTCCCTTCCTTATTGGCTGGTTGCTTAATACTTAATAATGTGTGTTTGAAATTCTGTGTCCCTAATGCCATTTTTCTTTCTTTTTTAGGTGAGTATGCATCTGCGACCGTGTGTACAGTTTTCCCGGGGGGCGTGAGCGAAGTAGAACGGCACTGTGCGTGAGTACGGAACTGCACCAAACTTGCGAATGGGCACCGATTCGGAGATGCCAGCAGAAAATTGGGATTTTGTGGAAAGAGTGAAATGTGACGAGATGGTAAAGGATGACGCTTCCTTCGCTAGTTATTGATGTTGATTGATTGTCGTTTGCCTCGTCTGCACCTACAATTTAAATGTAACTTTAACTGGCCCCTCGACTTAAAGTGATGCGTAGAATATGTCACGATATGTTTAAATTCGAGGTTCTATTTTAATTGATGACGAACTCTCGCTCCGAATAGAGCCCAGTCACATATTATTTTCAGCAATATGACCGTCGTTGGTTTTTTGCAAAAATGTGTTCTTTGTCGCTTACAACGTGGGTTGTAATTATATTTTGAAGTGAATACGTGAGTAGTTATGTTTTTTAAAAAAAGGCGGTTAATGAGTGGCCAGTTTAATATTTTAGACCAAGAGTGAATTGAATAGAAAAAGATGACAACAACTCATTAGGTGCACGAACTGTGTTTAGAATAGACATGCCCGCAAATCTTCGTCAGAAATTGTATTCATTCATGAAATCGTATTTTGATGGGAGCTTCAAGAACTGAACCCTTCGTGCACTTGGTGCTTCTTTTTTATTGTTTTCAAATCCTTTATTTATGGTGCTGCTTGAGCGTACTTGCGTTTTTGAAAGTGTGCGACTATATGGAAGCCTAATTGGCCGGTGCCCTAACAACCCGTCGCCGCGAGACCCTGCGTCGGCTTAGTGCCTATTGTGTTTGTGTAGAAGTTTGCAGTGTGAATCATTTATTAATAAAATGTACAATTAAATACTATCTGTTTTTAAAGGATGACGTTTTGTGGAGGAGGCAAACGCAAGTTAAACATTTGAGAAATACGAGTACACCTATCAGCGGTTTCGGTTCGTCTAAACTTTCCTGAATTCGCAAAATTGTATAATCGAGTTTCCGAGAGTGGGCGTGTGGCGGGGGGTGTTGGATCACTAACCACGCAGGCACAATCCCAATCATTAAACCTCTACACAAGTATTAGTATGATCATTCACTTTGAAAAAAATTAATCAAACGAAAGAAGGTACTTACATACGAGTACATGGAACAATATTCAATAACAGGATATGTGTGTATTTAAATCATGCAGTAGAACTGTTAAAAAGATGTTTTTAAATTATGTGCAGGAAAGAACATGCAGGATACCGACAAAATGTACTGGCAATTCTAATTATCTCCTCCGCGATTGCTGTCGTATCTTTTTTGATCTCTAATGGTACGAGGAAAAAAAGACATTGAAAATCTATCCGTTTTGCAATTATCTCCCTGATGTTACTTTGGTGATCTGATCTACCATAGTAAGTCGGATAGTAACTCAGATAAGTAACCTGCCTCAATTTTACGCAGTGAACTTAAACTCTATTTCAACTTACGGTCAACTAGTTGTTCCCTTGCTAATTCTTCCAACAGTGCTACTTCGTTCATGACAACTTTTCAGAAACCTAGCTGCTGTACGTTGCACTCGATCTAGTTCCAAACTTAAGCCTTCTTCATGAGGATCCCACATACCCAAAGCATACTATAGGTGGGGCCTCACTGACGTGAAATCACAAAGCTCCTTGACGTCCTCATTGCAATTCCCAGGTATCCTTTTATGCATCCTAACTTTTTATTTGGTATTCCGCAAATTTCACGAACGTATTTTCGTCAATATCGGGAATATTTATTATCATAGCGTGCATGTGCGTTCATTCGGTCCTCCGACATTGGGGGCGCGCTGGTGTCTTATCGGCCCGCGAGCCCATGGAACCGTGACGGACGGCTCTCTTCCAGCAAGAAGCGAAATGAGCGAATGTAGTGCGTGGTGGTGGCCTGTTCGGGGGAGGGGGGGGAGCAATCGTTTACGCGCTCCCTTGCTTCTTTTGTTTCACTTCATCTCCTTTCCCCCCTCCCTCCTCCTTGCACCCCATTTTTTTCTTTCTTCTCCCTCTCTTTCTTCGCCGCAAGTGGCTGTGTGTATGTGTGTGGATCGTTTTGTTCGCAGCCGCGATCGTAATTCGTCGTCACTCCTTTCAATTCATTCATCCATTCGTTGCGAAATTCCGTCCCAAGTTGCAAGCAAAACCGCGTGCGTACTATCGGCGAACTGGGTCGCCCGATCAAAAGACTCCGAATATTCTCCACCCGTGTTGATGCGTGTCCGTCGGGGAGGGGAGGAAAAGCGAGTGCCCCGCCGCCCGATTGCCTTTTGTTCCTTTTTCGTTGTTATTTTTTTTAATACTTCCTCGGTCGTCCCGGTTTCTCCATTCTGATTCCTCCCCTTTTCTCCGCCCTTTGGATAAAAGTAACTCTGTTACTTATAATTGCAATTGAAGTATTGCACTTCTGATTTTATTTCAGTCACTGACGACAGGTCGCCAACGTATCGACATCCAAAAGAACACGACTCAATTTTAAACAAAGCATTAAATCGTCAATTAACTTAATTTTCGTCCAAATGGAAGTGACTACTGAATTCGCAACAAATCATACATTGAATATCCACGTGGGTAAGGTGAACTTATCTCTTTAATCTGCCAAGTAGAGCAATCAGATAACATTAACAGAATAGGGAAAATCTTGCCGAGCCTAAATTCCCTCATAACTTCCAATATTGGCTGCCTTGTGAACACGATAGTATTTGAAAGCGTACGTTTCCACTTAAACGTTTCTCCCTCACCTCCTTCCTACCTCCACGTCCCCTCCCCACTCCACCTCCCCCTACTCCCCGCCAATCCCACCACCGGGGAAAATGTGTCGGAGTGGGAAACCGCAACTGATATATCACAACACGAGTCCGTGTACAGCCACTCCCAACCCCCACCCCCATTTCCCACCCCCTTCTGCGGTTTCCGGGGGGGATGAAGAGGAGGAACACTTTAGCATCCCCTGCCCCCACCCCCTCCGCGAAGCGACAAAATGTTTCCGGAGATCCGCGTCCCATGTCGAGGCAGCGTTATGTCGAAGAGTCAGTCGCTCGTTGCAACAGAAGAAGGTACGGGCGAGCCACATTGCGCCCCAATGTGACCGGTCCTTTGCCTTCCTTAGAATCCATACCGTATCACTGATATTTCCGTAGTTTTGATTACGATATTTTAGATGTTAGATGATCTTTTTATGATTTATCTTGAATACATATTTTCAGAAACATTTTAAATTAATCGAGGTTCTTCCTGAAAAAAACCCAACAACAAACCAGATAAACACATTTTACTCCTCTATAAGCGTTAAGTTTACATTTTTACATATTTTATAGATTAAGTTCATCTCTATAAACACGTCCACATTCATAAAATTTGTGACTTGAATTTTATAATCTTTTTAAATGGTGATCAGTTTAATCTTGCCACTGATTTTTTTCTCAGAATTTTTCATCAGATTATTTTTCATAGTCATCAGACCTATCAATCGATTACACAGGGTTGCACCCAAAAGTGGTAAAACTGATTTTCTCTGGCGCGAACGGAGCGGTGGAGGGGGGGTCTGCCTGACAGGGTAAGGTGGAGGGGGCTCTTAGCAACCGACCGACACCAACCTCAGTCTCCTGCGGGCTGTCGTTGAGTGAGGACACCGTTTTTAGTGAAGCAAGGTTTTTGTCCGCGTCGAAAAACAAAATGAATTTGAATTTAGAGCAACCTTATTCCGTGAAGTTTTGTGCGAAACTTCGGAAGACGGCCACTAAGACCCTCGATATGATCAAGCAGGCTTATGGGGACACTGCCTTAAGCCGTTCCACAGTATTTGAGTGGCACAAGTTGTTTAAAGAGGGTAGGGAGCTCGTTGAAGACGACCATCGCTCCGGACGGCCGTCGACGGCAAGAACCGGCACGAATGTGGACAGAGTGAGGACACTGCTGAACACAGACCGACGCTTAACCAGTGAAGAAATTGCAGACCAGTTGGGTCTGTCTGCATCCAACGTCCAACGCATTATTGCACAGGATTTGGCCATGCGCAAGGTGTGCACCAAGATGCTGCCGAAAATTCTGAGTGTCGCGTGCTCGTCGTCAGACAGCTCCTCGCCAAATACGGCGTTGCCACGTTGCCGCACCCGCCCTATTCTCCCGATCTGGCACCACCGGACTTCTTCTTCTTCCCCCTGATGAAAAGACGGATCAAGGGACGACGTTTAGACTCGATAAAGGCCGTTCAAGAGGCTTCGACGAGGGTCATCAACGGCATCCCCAAAGAAAATTTCCAGCGGGCGTACGGGGAATGGGAGCAACGTTATACTAAGTGTGTAGCAGCTCAAGGAGCATACTTTGAAGATTATTAAGTCGATGTAAGTATATCGTCAATAAAATTCTTGTAAAAAAATCAGTTCTACCAGTTTTGGGTGCGACCCTGTTTTTTGCTTATTATGCATTAGCAGTCGTGTACCGGAAATACAACTGTGAAGATGTAGTCCAAAGGGCACCGATTGGGGTAGGTTTTCGATCGGTGCAGTAACTAAATTATTCTGCATCTCTAAGCCTTGCCTAACACGGCATTAAAATCTCTTAACCAATATTTACGTATTATATTAACACGTGCTTAAAAGCTTCATACTTTCTAGCGCCCTTAATTCCACAAATAATGTCTAGCCTTATCCCCGTTTACGTGGCTTAACCGCTCGTGAAAAGTAAAAATCCTGGGAGTCACAATGTCACCCAACACTGTGATGGAATAACTACCGCTGAGATGGACACAGCAGGTTAGGGACACCCGCAAGACTGCATAAAGGAAGCTGGGATTTATCAAACGAAAGTGGGGAAACATTCAACTCTCAAATTTAAGGAGAGAGTTGTGATTTTGCCTTGGTTATACCTCACCTTACACCCGGGTCGAGTTATTTAGGACCCAGCGTGGTCGACTTACTATAGAATTAAACAGGATGATAAAAAAATGTCTTTCCCTTAGTTGAAGGATCGTCAATAATAAACAGAAAGGATAACATTATAATTGGATGGTAAGGGTGCATGCCACTCTTAGCAAAAATATTGAGTTAAGGACTTAAAAACTATTACGTAAATGGGTTGTCACAAATCGATGATGACTGGTACATTGGTAGGCTATCTTGAGAAGATAAAGAAGAAAATAAGACTAGAATTGATGAGGAATCCTTCCTACAGTCCGATATCACAACGATAGGAAGCATAACTTACTACAAATTTAACTTCCCGAGTGATTACCAATTTAAAAATGACTTAGGTGACCTCACACCCCCTGCCATACGCGACCGTTTCAGCTTACAGCTCTGAGATGCATTTGTGGAGTCATTTTAGGTGACCACGCCTCGTTTGTTCGGTTTAATGCGTCGACCGCGGAGTTGTTTGACGCGCCTTGTCCGTCGAATTCCTGTAAAACGATGAACACAGCAAAGCCTCCTCTTTTTTGTCTTTGTCCGCGGCGCCAAGGCCCTCATTCGGAAAGAATGCCATGTGAACAGGGAATGTCCGCTTCGCACCGATGAAATCATCGGCAAACCATTTTCTCCGACATAAAAGAAATCGTAGCGACGTTTCCCTCTTTATGCAGCGGAGAGGGAAAGACGTGGAAGGCAAAAAAAAGGTGTAATTCTTCGGATTTTACGGAAGGGTGGATCCTGGCAAAACCTCTTTCCCACAGTGGTCGGTCGGTAGGCTCCGGTTTTCTGATCATCGATGAATACAGGTATACGTCGCGATATTACGACAAAAAGTAGGTAAGCCGCGAATGTAAGTAAAACAGTCCACTGCACTCGACTCGACCGCAGTGATGAATTCTTGAGGTTTGTTTCTGAAGGGAGAGAGTCTGGAGCTCACGCCGCATGTAGGTGCAAAGCCCTTTAGGGCGTGTGAAATTCACGCATCAACAGGGTGGTAATAAGAGGGAGGGAGGAAGGGTGGGGCAGTTCCTTATTCCCTGTGAGCCGCCTGGCTGGTTCGGTTAGTGACCGAGGGGTCGTCCGTAGGATGAATCCATAAATGTTATGCTGATACGCTAATAACATTAATATTGATAATAAGTAAGAATAAACATGCGGTTATGCTGGAGGGAAGGTGGAATTGCCCACCGTGAATGACTACAGGAGTGGGCACGCCCTGACCCCTCTCTCCCCTCCCCTCAAGTTAATTAGTGACGCCAAAGTGGAAATAATTTTGTCCCCACATTTCACTGACAGATTTGACCACCAGGATGAAATACGAGACATAAGACACCACCATTGAGAGATCCATATCCTCGTTCTTCTCTCGTGCGATATACTATCATAACAGATTTTGTTACTAGCAGCCCTGCATTTTTAATTCTTAAAGAAAATTTCGAAGATTTCCTGGAACACTTCCTTTATTGCGCAATGTACACAGGCGAGTATGTATGTGTAAATATATATACATATATCATATAATATATATGTATATTCATTCGCATAGAAATAGATATAAGGAAAGGGGAAAGGAACACACATAAAGGTCGAGGAAAATATTGTTACATTGTGATCTGATCAAATCCGCCTTCCCCACCTCTCCTGTGTTCGTCCTTTATATGTCTTCTTTTCCCATTTCCTTATATCTATTTCTATTTGAATGAATATGTGTATATACATTCAAACATACGGGATGTACATAAGTACATCCCGTATGCATATGTACATAGGGGGCATATGTATGGCATACATATATATATACATATACATATATATATATATATATATATATATATATATATATATATATATATATATATATATATGTGTGTGTATATATATATTCCCCTTGAAAATCTTGAATCTTGAAAATCAAACTTGAAAATCCCGCCATACGGCGCACAAATATTCATTCAAACAGAAATAGGTATAAGGAAAGGGGATAGGAAAACACATAAAAGGCTAACACAGGACATGTGGGGAGGGCGGTTTTTGAGCAGATCACGAAAGTAAAAATATTTCCTTATCCGGGATTTGAACCACGGACCTTCCACTTTCTGGGCGGATGCTCTAACAGTTGAGCTAATAAGAAAACCTGATTTACCTTGAGATCTGCGATCTTATAAATCGCCAAAGTGCTCCGATAGATGTTGCCCGAGAGATGGCGTTATGGAGCTGTTTAACCCACCAAAGGAGAAATAGACGGGACTCACGAAGGGGAAAGGTTAGTAGAAAAGCATTCATACGATATTATAAAGGATAGGAACGGTGCGTTTCATGGCCAATGTGGGTGGTGCGGTGTGTTTGGCCAATGTGGCTCGTCTCTTCCTCTGGCTATGCGTGCCATGAAACCCACCGTTCCTATCCTTTATACAGTAATATCGTATGAATGCTTTTCTACTATCCTTTCCCCTTCTTGAGTTCCGTCTATTTCTTCTTTGGTGGGTAAAACAGCTCAATAACGCCATCTCTCGGGCATATATATATATATATATATATATATATATATATATATATATGCCCGAGAGATGGCGTAATATATATATATATATATATATTATTATTAGGTAATCTACCGGTTAAGGTAGGTTTTTGGATGGACACAACTATCAAATAAACATTTTGTGACTCCCCACCTAGCAAACTAATCTATATCAGGTCCCTCTTCATCTCGGTGTACTTCTTTCCTCCCTTCATCCCGTTCAACATCCCTATCCTGTTCCTACCCTTACCTCGCTTGCCCAACATTCTCCCCTCTATTACCCTCTTCAACATTCCACTACCGCTCAATACGCCTTTCATCCATTTTTCCTGCCTCCATAGGATTTCTCTCAACAAACCCCTCTCCTCACCCACCATCTCTAGTACTTCCTCATTTGTTTTCCTTTCGGTCCATTTCACCTTCTCCATTCTTCTCCACACCCACATTTCAAAAGCCTCCAATCTACGTCTATCCTCCTGCTTCAGCGACCACGTTTCCGCGCCGTACATAGCTACGCTCCATATCAGAGTTTTTACGAGTCTTGTCTTAACATCCCTACTCAACGTCCCCGTCATCAACTCCCTCCTCCTTGAGAAAGCCTCCTTGCCTAGCGCAATTCTTCTCCTTACGTCCCTACCACTTTGACCGTATTGGTCCAAAACACTTCCGAGATATGTAAACTGCTCTACCTGCTCTATTCTTTCCCCGCCTATTTTAATATTTAGCTTAGCCTTTTTCTTTCTGGAAAATCGCATAACCTTTGTTTTATTAACAATGATTCTCATTCTATATTTATCGCACTGAACCTCCAATTCACCTCCAATGCTTGCAACCCCTTGGCTGACTGAGCAACTAATGCTTGGTCATCAGCAAACCTAACCGATTTTACGAATTCCCCTCCGACTTTCATTCCTACCTCCAGTTCTTCCCATGCTTCCTTAATCATTTCCTCTACGTATACGTTGAACAGTACCGGTGAGAATGGGCAACCCTGCCTTACACCTCTTCCTAACACTGCCCATCCGGACTCTCCGTTCCTCAATCGCACCTGAGCAGTCTGAGACATGTACAGGTTGCGGATCAGTCTCCTGTCCCTTCAATCCAGTCCTATTTTCTGCAATACACGCATTTTTCCCAATTCACTCTATCAAACGCTTTTTCGATATCTACAAAACAGGCAAAAACGTCCAGATTGTATTCTATATTCCTCTCGACTAGTGATCTCATTACTGCAATGGCATCACGCGTACCTCTTCCTTTCCTGAACCCAAACTGATCATTCCCTAAGTGATCATTTGCCTTACTCTCTATCCTTTTGTTGATGATCCTGAGAATAACTTTAGCTGCGTGGGATATCAAACTTATTGTTCTGTAATCCTCACATGACGAAGCCTTTGCCTTTTTTGGAATAGGAACTAACATTGATCTCACAAAATCTTCCGGCCAGATTCCTTCCTCATAGATACTACGAATCAGTCCATATATGGCCTTCTTCCCACCTTTCCCTAACCATTTCAACATTTCTACAGGAATATTGTCCACCCCCATAGCCTTATTTGCTTTCATCTCCTTTAATGCCCTTTCTATTTCATCGTCGAATATGCCTGGACCTAAGCTTTCTTCTCCTAGGTCATGTTCCTTTTCTATGTCTAACCTTGTCGGCCTAAGTTCTTTACCATACAGTGTTTCAATATATTCCTTCCATCTCTCTTGGATTTTTCCTGGTTCAACTATTATCTTACCCCATTTATCTTTAACTGTTAGCACAGATCTTGCCTTCTTACTTCCCGATAATAACTTAACCTTGCTGTATAGAGCACCGATTTCACCCTTCTTCTGTAAAATTTCCATATCCTCGCATTGCGTTTTCCACCATTCTTCTTTTGCCTTTTTTGTGGCCCTTCTCAATTTAATGTTTAACTCTTTGTTACTTCATTTTGCCTAACTCTGTGTTTACATTTTTCCATCTTCTTCTCTCATCCATCTTTGCAATCATCACATGCGTTACCCATGGTTTCCTTATCCTTTTCCCGTTAACGGTTCCTATAGTGTCTTTAGCGGCTTCCAATATCCCTTTCTGGATACATTCCCATTTTTCTTCGATAGTACTCAGTTCTTTACCGTCATCCATCATTTTCTCTACAGCCTGCTGATACTCCTTCCTCGTTAATCCATTTACTGCTTCTAAATTCCATTTCCGAACTCGCCGCCCTTGCCTTATCTTCTTGAAACGAACATTACATTTCATAACAACTAAATTGTGGTCAGAGTCCGCATCAGCTCCTGGGAAACTGTGCGAATTTATCACACTGTTCCTAAACCTGTGCCTAATCATAATATAATCTAACTGATACCTTTCTGAGTCACCTGGCATTTTCCATGTATACCCACGCTATTTGTGATGTCTAAACCATGTGTTAATGATGACCAACCCCTGTCTCCTTCAGAATTCAATTGCTTTCTCCCCGCGTTCATTCCTCGTGCCTAACCCATAGCCCCCTACCTCACCACCATCTCTTCCTTCGCCTACCGTCGCATTCCAATCCCCCATCACTATCAAATGTTTCCTTGCAGGAACACTCGCGATGATATCCTCTAACTCATCATACATCCTATCGACTTCTTCCTCCTTGTGGTTGCTCGGTGGCATGTATACTTGAACAATGACCAAGTTCGTCGGCTCTGCTTTAATCTCTACGAGTAAAATTCTATCTGTCGCTTGCTCTGTGTTGACTACGCTTCTTCCTACCCCTTTATTTAAAATTACGGCAACCCCTCGTTGGCTCTCGTCCCCGCCGCTGTATATCACTCTATAATTATCACTCCAGTAATCCCCGCTACCCTTCCATCTCACCTCGCAGAGACCTAAAACATCTATATTACCTCTTTCCATCTCTCGCTTAATATTTTCTAATTTGCCTCTCCTCAACATTTTCCTGACGTTCCAGCTTCCTATTCTAACTACTTTCGCCTTCTTCTGAGTCTTCTGTCCTGCTGCAGTATATATATATATATATATATATATATATTTACTGTATATGTAGTATGTATATATATATATATATATATTTACTGTATATGTAGTATATATATATATATATATATATATAAACTTGGAAAAGACGCTCTCCGGCGACGCACAAACACACAAACACTAACACAAAAAACACCACACACATAGAAACATAAAAGAAGGACACTTACATTGGATATTTACGTTTCGACGGCACGGCCGTCGTCATCAGAAATCAATGTAAGTCAATCCAATGTAAGTGTCCTTCTTTTATGTTTCTATGTGTTTCGTGTTTTTTGTGTTAGTGTTTATATATATATATCCGGGTCGCGGTGGTCTAGCGGGTAGAGCGTTGGACTGCTGACCGGAGGGTCCCGGGTTCGATTCCCGGGCAAGGCCCTTTGGGCACCTGCAGCTCCACCCAAGCTTGTTGCTTTTTCGGGTACTAGATCTTCCTGGGAAACCATAACCGGCACAGGGAAAGGAACTGGCCCCCCTACCCTGATATGTGAATATTCGCACGCCGTCGGGCTTGGTACATGGGTGACCTCTACCTTCACCTACTAAACTGACCTTTGGGTTGATTACTGTGTTTATGGTTTTTTTATATGTATGCATCCAAAAACCTACCCTTACCGGTAGATTACCAAATGCTTATATGGAAATATGTAGTATGTAATGACGGTGCTCTAATACCTTCCATCCAGAAGTCCTTTGCGTGGGGGGGTGTCGGTTGTTCGAATGAAGACGAATAATGTTGTTAGGAGGACGGACTTTCCCTCTTCGGTGGCCACTACGTCATTCGGTCCCAACTTCCGAAGGCTCCTTGCAGGTGGCAGGCTTCTTTCCCCTCTCGGGCCTAGGAGAGGCGTCGCCTTTGTGGGACGGGAGTTTTGGGTCTTAGGGATTCGGGAGGTTAGGTTTAGTGGCCAGTCTGAAGCGATCCCTTTGGCAGTCGGGGCTCACTGACAGAATGAAGAAGGGGCCTCCGCTCCCTGTCAGTAGTAGCCCCTTTCGGGGCCTTTGTATACCACCAGGGACTGCCGGAATGCATTCCCCCTCGTCCATCAATAGTCCGAGAGGGACTTGCCCTCGTCTTTGAGGGAGAGCCAATGGGGATGGACAATAGAGGACTGGGAAGAAGTGGGATGGTCTGGGCGCCTGCAAATTCGCCCCTCGATGTCTTGCGGGGCCGTGGGTGTTGGGTCATTGGTGGTGGTTATCAGCATCATACAAATATACTTTCGCAAAGTCCCGACTTGTCATGAGACGTGCTTCGTGGTTAGTGTTGGTGTGGTTGTGAATTGAGAGAGAGAGGGTGGGTGGGGGAAGTGTCCTTCAGTATTGGTCTGTTCTACGTTAATCCTCGCGCTTGCCTGGATTCGGTTGTGGTCTAGCTTGTCAGTGCAATGCGGAGCTAAAATTAGTCCTGCCGCGACAGCGTTGAACTCGAATGAATTGTGTTCGTGTAACAGTTTGTTTGATTCGCGCCCCTGCATCCTTCGTGTTCCCAGGCAATCCAATTAGAATAGCGTGGCACTTTCCGTCAAATCACGAAACGGACAGCTTTTCTCTCCCGCCGTCAGTATTCTTATGAATTGAAATTGGCATGTGCTGCCGAGGAATTAGCGATGGAAAGAAAAGTGTGGGTTGATAGGGGGTTGCCGAGGTCGATCGATCGACATTTTTCAGATTGAAGCAACGATAGGTAGTAGTTCCCTCCTCAGTGGAAGTATGTATAATCCACGACGTCAATGTGATAATTTGAATGGAGATAAATGGCGAAATTTCATGTTTCATGAAGCGGAAATGACTCAAAGAGGGAAAAGAAACTACTTAGATATAGCGTTAATTCAATAAGTGAAAAAGATTCAGAGTAAATCCACCAGATTTTCTGGAAATTGTCACGAGAAGAAAGTTAGCGTGACGGGTGTTTTGAAGAAATTCGGTCGGGAGTCTTATTTGTTCACTAAGACAGCAGATAAGAAAGGTACAGGATCGCTGAGTTTTCTTGCGACACCGATGGAATTATTATGGCACCAAGGCATGTTGGTACACTCGATCACCCAAATAATAAAATAAGAGAGATGGACAAAACCGTAAGAGACAGATTCAAGCATTCGTGTTCCATCGCACAATCATAACCAAGTCGAACCGGAGTAAAAGACGAACATTTAATGATTTAGATAATTACTCGTATTGCATATTATATATAGGCATGTACGTATGTGTATGGGTGTTTTTGTCCCTGGCATATGTGTAGCCTTCTGGAGCATAATTCTAGGTCAGTGAGTGATATTTGTTTTATATCAGCCTATGGAACAGAGGATTTCATTTTACCTCAGTCATTTTGCATTTGCAATAGTAATAACACGTGATTTCCTTCGGGACGAAGAAAAAACATTTGCCTCTAGTGAAAGTTGTATTTCTCCGTTAATTCCGCGTGGATTTTTAAATTCCCCGGCGAACTCATTTGAAATTGTTCGGCAGCGTTGAACAACTATTTCAATGAAAATATGACTCCTGCTATTCCCATATTTCGCGGTGAAATGGAGTTGCAAATGTTTAAATAATATATTTTATCTAAAAAAACAGTGACCAAAGATTTGAACTAGGTACAGAGTCGTGAAAAATCTGTACGAAAGAACCGAAACCGTTATACATTAAGTACGAGATCTTGGATGGGAACCTTTAGATATACAAAGACTCAGCCTCAGATTAAACATATTGCAAATGTTTCAGGTGAAGAGCAAATGAGGTTGTCCATCCGACATTGAAGAAAGGAATAATTCAATCCTCCCTATCACATCCGCAGGACAGACAATTATCACAAAATTAGAGATATACATAGACTGCCTTACGGATAGAGACAGGTATTCGTTTTTCCCGCGCACTTATCGCGGAACAACACGAGAGGGAAGCACTAAGACAAAAATGGGTGAAAATTGGCAAAACTAGTAAACAACATGAAACTTAGTTACAGTCTCCATTAAATCACTTCATGGGCTAGCGTTCTAACGCCCTCGTGTAAATAGCGTCGTGTAATTAAATAAAATTGTAGACCTAATTCATTTGCGAATTGTCCATCCTACAGGAGTGGGATGCTAACTTGTAAGTAGAGGTCGCGTTGCATGTGACCCCGCCCTTTTTAATGGGTTTTCTTATTTGTCTGCCTACCATTGTCAATGAAGTAGCCGCTCACAGAATAGCAGTTGAAAGGTGTGAAGCGAATACTGCACGAATGATGTCCGGGCGCCCGCTTCCACTTGCTATTTAATTGAATCACAGAGTGACATGTGTTTGTGGAATTGTTTGTGAAGCATTGGATTATATGTAGTAGAGCTGATGACCTAAAACCCCCTGCCTTACGCCTCGGCTTGCGTGTTGTGTATATCGATGTAGTTAATAGAAATCTGAAATATCTGCTTCGCCAAAAGGCTATTACCCGTTTAAAAATAGTACCATTACATCATTAGGTTAAGTAAGATCTCCAGTTAAAGCAGAAAATTGATTTTATAATCACTAGTTATTTCCACACCGTCCTTATAAAGTTCTCGTTAACCTAAAGAAAAAGTTAACTACGGTTAGCATGTTTTCATTAACTAACAGGCAGCCTGAATTGTTTAAAATATCTGATCTTTCGGTGCCGTCCAGGTTATGTGAACGTATACGTAAACTGAAGATTAGATATGCAACTGGGCATTATAAATGCGTACCTGAGTTATTTGAGTTTTCAACATAACCTACGAAAAAAACTGTATTCCGACAATTCTAATGATACAAGTATTAAAACAAATTATGGTCATTTTTCCAAAACTGTATCGAAATCGATAGGTTTGCAATCAAAAATCAGCCCGGCCGTGTAAATGGAAGTACAGATCCTCGTGTGCCATTGGCGAATGTGGATGGAGGCACAAGAGGGAAGATGGAACGAAAGGATGTCGAGCGCGAGGCGATGGCGAACGGGGAGGGAGATGTCGGAGGGTGTGTCATCAAAGAGCGTGCGATGGTGGTGGAGGAGGAGGCAAGGTGGCGGCGTCATACACTCTAGAAACATCCTACGTCCTTCAGC
The DNA here is from genome assembly GCA_037158775.1 of Hetaerina titia. Taxonomy (NCBI): domain Eukaryota; kingdom Metazoa; phylum Arthropoda; class Insecta; order Odonata; family Calopterygidae; genus Hetaerina; species Hetaerina titia. The sequence continues at coordinate 309,271 of CM073772.1, read as the reverse complement.
CGAAAAAACTCCTCTCCCCTTTATCCCCGAGCGAGCGGGTCGAGGGCACGTTGGCAACCCTGGCGGGGAACCGATCGAAGCGAACCGAGTGCAGCGGGAAGGGTGGTGCGCCTGCGGTCCTCGCCGCCGACGAGATGGGGACACTCAAAACTGCGGAGGGCACACACAGCGGCACCATCATCATCCCCCCCGCGCCGGGGGCCTCATCTGCTCCTCCCCCTGGGGAAGTAGCCTCCAAGCGCGGGGAAGGCCCTCCCTCCCTTCTCTCTCGCCTGGATTCCTGCAACACTTTCCCCGCAGGCCAGAGAATCTTTTCCCTCCGTCCCTCCTGTGCGTCTTAAGTGGTTCGCACCCCTGTAAGCCGCCGCTCGTGGAACAAGTAGCTCGGGTAGCGGAGCGGTCGTCCGGGGATCGAGAGGATACGTGTTCGAGTCTCTCCCGCATCGCGTTTTTCCGCATAATATTCAGCCATCGTGCACACAAATATGTCCCTGACATGAGAATAAATGTGAATAAAACAACAAAGCTTTCCAGAAAGAGAAGGGCAAATGAAACGTTAAAATAGGAAGGCAAAAATTCGAGCAGGTAGAACAGTTTACGTATCTCGGAAGTGTTTTGAACCAGCACGGCAAAGTAGTAGGGACTTAGAGAGAAGAATTGCGTTTTGCAAAGAAGCTTTCACAAGGAGGAGGGAAGCGATGGCAGGGACATTAAGAAAGAATGTTAAGAAAAACTTTGTTAAAATTATGATTTGGAGCATAGTTATGTACGGCGAGGAAACTTGGTCATCGAAGCAAGATGATAGGCAGAGGTTTTGGAAATGTGGGTGAGGAGAAGGTGAGGTGGACAGAAATGAAAACAAATGAGGATGTCCTAGGTATGGTGGGCGAAAAAAGAGGATTGTTAGCAAAAATCAAAAGGAGGCAGGAACAATGGATACAAAGCATAAGTATTGATTGGTAGTGGGGTGCATAAGAGTGTTTTATAGGGGTGAAACTCTTTGGCAAACAAGGAAGACGCAGGAATAGGATAGGAATGTTGGGTGGAATGAAGGGAGGAAGGAAGCACACGAAGATGAAGAGGAGCTTGTTGTACAGTAGGATGTTGGGTTGTGTTTTGTGAGGAGAAACACGATATTTATTTGGTAGTTGTATCCACCGAAAACCTACTTTAACAGGTAGATTACCTTATAATGATGTTTCACCAAATACGTCGGTGAGAGGTAGAAACTTTTAACACAGTGAGTTCAGCCTTAGCCATCGCAGTTTTTGGAGCACCACCACAGCAGGCAGGGGTGGTGGGTGTGCATAAAGTGATCGCGTTAAGGGTTTTAAATGGGGAAGGGACGGGAGAGAGGGTGGAAGTGGGGAATTAGTTGTTATTTTTCATCTACATATACTTAATATCCCGCAAGCCGCCGCAAGGGCGTGTCTTAGGTCACCACCCAAAAAAAGGGAAAAAAGAAAAACCGCGTTTTTGTCGAGTGGTATTAAATTGAGGTTTGGAAATATTTATTTTCCCAAATTTCAGATCGCGTCTGTAATGAAGCCAGTTAGAGAGGTAGGTCGTTTAAGATGAAAACCGTGAAACTCACCTTAAAGTTTCTCCGTGGTAACGTGCGTGAATGGGAATAGTAATGGGAGTGGTGCACTAATCTGACGATTGAATGGTAAACGAAGAGAAGTTGAGGAGTTTTAGTTCGTCCTACGTTGAAGAGAGAGGCAAAAATTGGATCGAGGAAAAACGTGATATTTTTTTAATGGCGTATTCTTTGGATATCTGCAAAAGTTGGGAGCGGTATGTTAGGTGAGCAGATGAAAAAAAGAAAGATGGACGGTGTCGGGGAAATACTTTACATCGTGGACGCTTGCAAAATCGAATTGAAGAGGGTTTAGCGCGTTTGATCGGAATCATGTTGTTTTCTTAATGCATCTGTGCCGTGAGTGTATATCCACAATATGTAGTCTCCAGATTTACTTGGTGGAGGCGATCCATCACTCAAAAGAATGTAGCCTTTTTATATCCACATGTATTTATATACTTAGAAGACCTTGGTTTCAAGGTGAAGCATCATCATGACGTCGAACCTAGGTCGATTGAAAACCAGGCCGTCGAAATATATAATGTACGTAGAAATACAAAGGGTGCTCTTTTGAGTCGCATTAAGTTAAGTGTGTGTATGATCGATGATCGTATTGGTATTAATAAGATGGCAGTGCATATCATTATCACTGAAACTTTGGCGATGCAAAAGATCTACGCTAAACTCGTCCCGAAGGTCTTTGGACGGTTGACCTAAAGTGTAGGTCTGCTCGCGAAGACCTTCCGCAACAGCATTGCGACGATTCCCCAATCCCCTTGTAATTTCGACTTGGAACCATCAGACTATTTCCTATTTCCCAAAGTGAAACCCTCCCTTCCTCAAAGGACACCACCATGGCACCCTAAAGTGCCATCAAAGAAGCTTTCACGCTTAAGGAACTTCCGGAATCCGCCCACCAGGGAATCCTCGAGTCGTGGAAAAGCCGCTAAGGCAAAAGTGCGTCGTTTCTCATGGGATGTACTTTGAGGATTTTGAAGTATTTTAGCAATATCTGAAATAAATCCATTTTTCCGCAAAACAAATCCCGGTACTTTTAATACAATCCATGCACCCATAAACAAATGGGCATGTGTGTGAGTGCGTCAGAAGTGCAGTGGTCGAAGGTGGGTGGGTGGGGTGGATGAGCTGGTGCTCTCGCTGAACAGCATGAAGCTGCTGCGGCCTGGGAGGAGGGGGTGTGTGACGAGGGAGAGGCGGGGAGGGAGAGAGGGGGTAGGGGTCGGATTTGCGGTGAGGAGACGGTGCATGGAAGGAGAAGGAATGTTGGAGAGGTTCGGTGGTCCTTTGAGGGGACGGGCCAGCTGGTCCCTTCGGGCACCACTCTCTGTCTCTCTCTTCCTCTGCTCCAGTGCCCTCCCTCCGTGCTAGACCCTCCTCTTCCTTGTCGTTCCCGAAGAGGGTGGAGGAGGACCCCCGTTGGCTCGGAGCCCTTTCGAGGGTGGAGTGGAGTGAGCATTTTCGGGGTGGAATGCTTCCCCTTCTCGCTGCCTTAAAGGGTCCGAGGGACCGAGTCGGATGTGGAGAAGGCGGCCGAAGGGAGGAGGGCTAGGCCCGGGAATACATGTATGCACTCTCCATCTACGTCATGCAACACCGACCAAAGGGGAAGGGGGGGGAGTAGGTGGCGTTCACGCCAGGGGTCGAGAAAGGAGAAAGTACGTTGGGAACATCTCCGGAACTGCAAATTGGTTCAGCAGCCATACTTCCCGCTGTGTCCACTCCCCTGCATAGTATCACTCCACATCACACGAATGATTTCCATACACACGAATGATTTGCGTTAAACTATAGGTTCAAGTCGTGCTCCTATTCTTCCTGTTTCTGCTGACTCCCGACCCAGGTTGTACAATATTTATACTACGTTTACTTAAACAAAGTATTCAACCCGAAGGTCGGTTTGGTAGGTGATGATAATACATCCAGTACTAAGACCTATACGGCGTGTGGATATTCACACATCAGGATAGGGGGGTCAATTCATTTCTCTGTGCCGGTTATGGTTTCCCAGGAAGATCCTGGTACTCGTAAACGTAAAATCACAAAACGTAGGTGGAGCTGATATATATAAAGATACACATATATAAAAAATATATGTATATATATGTATATATATATATTCCCGGGCAAGGCACTTTGGGCACCTGCAGCTCCACCCAAGCTAGTTGATTTTCGGGTACCAGATTCTTCCTGGGAAACCATAACCAGCACAGGGAAAGGAACTGGCCCCCCCACCCTGATGTGTGAATATTCACACGCCGTCGGGCTTGGTACACGGGTGAGCTCTACCATCACCTACTAAACCGACCTTCGGGTTGATTACTGTGTTTATGGTTTTATATGTATATATGTATGTGTATATATATATATATATATATATATATATATATATATATATATATATATATATATATATATATAACTTTTGGACGGCACAATAGAACACAGAATAAAACAGATAACACGTAAAAAGACACACTGTAGATGATTTAAGCTTTCGGCCTACTCCGAGGCCTTCTTCAGGTCAGACCTCGGAGTAGGCCGAAAGCTTAAATCATCTACAGTGTGAGTGTCTTTTTACGTGTTATCTGTTTTATTCTGTGTTCTATTGTGCCGTCCAAAAGTTATATTGCTCTCGTGAGTACTTCCGCATCATCGATATATATCTATATGTATTTATATATATATATATATATATATATATATATATATATATACAAGTGGAAGATCCGGTGTTCAAATCCCGGTCAAGGAAACATTTTTACTTTCGTGATCTGCTCAAAAACCGCCTTCCCCACATGTCCTGTGTTCGCCTTTTATGTGTTTTCCTATCCCCTTTCCTTATACCTATTTCTATGTTTGAATGAATATTTGTGCGCCGTATGGCGGGACTTCGTATTTGAATGTGTATATATATATATATATATATATATATATATATATATATATATATATATATATAGCGGGTCGCGGTGGTGTAGAGCGTTGGACTACTGACCGGATGGTCCCGGGTTCGATTCCCGGGCAAGGCACTTTGGGCACCTGCAGCTCCACCCAAGCTTATTGATTTTTCGGCTACCAGATCTTCCTGGGAAACCATAACCGGCACAGGGAGAGGAACTGGCCCCCCTACCCTGATGTGTGAATATTCACACGCCGTCGGGCTTGGTACATGGGTGAGTTCTACCATCACCTACTAAACCGACATTCGGGTTGATTACGGTGTTTATGGTTATATATATATTTTATGTTATATTTTATTTATATAACTTTTGGACGGCACAATATAACACAGAATAAAACAGATAACACGTAAAAGGACTCTCACACTGTAGATGATTTGAGATTTCGGCCTACTCCGAGGCCTTCTTCAGGTCAGACTGACTTGGAATTAGGTGAGGAGCAATCATGGAAATTATTTTGAAGAAAGAATACAGGTTTGATATGTGTTGTTCACGAATTTGTTGGTACTGGGTAAGGATAAGGTGGGCATATTCTAAAGATTTTTGGTAATTGAAAGCTTTAAGTTGCGGGTGGATTTCAGGAGGGGCAGCAGATAAAGGTAGGGAAATGACTAGACCGTTGGGAACGATTCCTAAGGACCGGCATAAGGTGAGAAACTCGGTGTGGCTGGTGTATTTGGCGAGTTTATATGCGTGACGGCGAAAATTTCGGAACCAAGATGAAATAGGAGAAGAGTGGTTCATAAAAGGGTGATTGGAAAGGATCTGGGAAAAGAAATTGAAAATAAAGGAAGACAGTGGTGAAGGAAAGGATAGCACAGTCACGATGGAGCAGGATCAGCAGCGGGAGGTTTGGTGCTGGATCCAACGACGAACACAGAAGAGACAGGAACAATAGCTAGGAAGCTTGACGTATCGATGATGCGGAAGTACTCACGAGAGCAATATAACTTTTGGACGGCACAATAGAACACAGAATAAAACAGATAACACGTAAAAGGGCACTCACACTGTAGATGATTTAAGCTTTCGGTCTGCTCCGAGGCCTTCTTCAGGTCAGACTGACATGAAGAAGGCCTCGGAGTAGGCCGAAAGCTTAAATCATCTACAGTGTGAGTGTCCTTTTACTTGTAATCTGTTTTATTCTGTGTTCCATTGTCCCTCCAAAAGTTACATTGCTCTCGTGAGTGCTTCCGCTTCATCGATATATATATATATATATAATGTCAATTCACTAAATAGTCATAGCAAACACAGAAACTAAAACATATAAAAGAGGGACTCACTAGTTCTCGAATTTTCGGTAGTGCAACCACCTTTCTCAAGAGGAATTAGGAGCAGAAAGAGTCTCGGGTTCGATTCCCGGGCAAGGCACTCTGGGCAAATTGATTTTTCCACCCAAGCTAGTCGATTTTTCGGGTACCAGACATTTCTGGGAAACCAAAACCGGTACAGGGAAAGGAACTGGCCCCCCTACCCTGATGTGTGAATATTCACACGCCGTCGGGCTTGGTACATGGGTGAGCTCTACCATCACCTACTTCAACCTTCGGGTTGATTACTGTGTTTATGGTATATATATATATAATCTGGGGTGTATTCACCCCCTGCCACACACCTTAGCGGTGGCTTGCTGGGTCTAAAATATTCCTAAGAGCGGTTTACTGTAGTCTTCCTCCATTCGTTTGTACTCACCGTTAATTTCCTCACCCCTTGATAATAAATATACTTACGTGTGCATTTGTATGAGCGCATGTATGCATTGAAGAAGAGTTTGTTCTAGAGTAGGTCGTTGGGTTGAGTTTTGTTTGAAAAGTTAAGGGAATTATTTGGTAGCCTGTTTCCGTCCAAAAATCTACCTTACCGGTAGATCACCAATAATAATATTTATATATATTTACATGTACAACATGCATATGGTTATATAATGTACACGTGTATGTATGTGTGGTGTGTGTTTATGGATTGGTGTACGTATGTATGTGTATGGAGGAGGTGTTTCTCTTTTGGCGAACCCGTGTGCTTCTGTCCACCCTCCTTGCCACCCTCCATTGTCGGATTTCCCCTCTTTCCCCCTCGCCGCGTCCATTGTTACGTCGTCTTCTTCCTCCAACGGGTCCACTCCTCTTCCCTTCTCTCTTCCTCCACTAAGCGAGCGGCCCTGCAGCAAGCCATCACCAGCCGCAAGTAACTCCCTCCCCGTCCACCCTCCTTTCGCCCTTTCGGCGGCACGTCCGAAATGATTGCATTCCCCGGAATGGGGGTGCCGGGCTCTCCGGTTTCCCTCTCCTCCCGACCGCCCATCCTAGGGCTGTCATACACCCCCCCTTCCTTCGAACGAGAATTCCTGTGAACGAAATTTCAGGCCTCCAGGATATTTCCCCCGAAGTCTTTTTAAAATTTCCCTGTCTCTCCTCATTTTGTAATGCATGTGACGTAGAATGCTGTTTTCGTTCGGCAAGTACCTGCGTGCCACGAAGTTATTGGTAGAAGTACCCGGTGTTTTTTTCCCGGGTACAAGTACCTTCCGGGGCAAATTCTTCTCTTCTGGGTCTTCAATTAATGTCAAAAAGCATCGTTACCCGAAATCGATGATAATCGTTCTCATGGTCATGGCTTCTGAAAAGCATTCTCGATGCGAGATTCCGACTAAATCTTTGAGAGGGGTGGCCTGAGAGTCTCCGCGAGGGTTGTGTGGCCAGTAGCCTGTTTGTTGAATAGCGCTATGATGTTCGCTTTTATTTTGGTGAGTTGCAAATTTTTGAACGTGTTTTTCCTCCTGTTTATCTGGTCTTCAATCGATATCGAAGGAAAAATGATTCCTTTGGTGTGCATTGGTTCATTCGGAAGTCAATTCCTCCAATTCTCTCACCTTTGGCTATAGTTCCGGGGTAAAATTATTTGCTAAAATAATTGCCCTTCAATCAACATCAAACTCTCGTGCTGTTGGATGGAAGATCAAACCCCCCCCCGTGGAGAATATGAGGAAAACCTCCGGTGCGAGGAAGACTCCCGAGATAACGTTCACATGGAATCTCCCTGGAGATAGTTTCACTCGCAATCCTCGTTTTCTTTTAGAATACAAACTCCCGTTCTCTTTGCGACACTTCAGTTTGCTAAAGCTCTCACCCCATCAGCAAGAAGCAATTAAAGTTTCGATTAAAGCGATATTTTACGATCTTCTAGATCTTTAAGTCTACATCTACTCCTTACGTCATGAAGTATGATCTGGTGCTTTCCCGGCGTAGTTGCTTCATGAAGGATTCTCGGGTCATCCACCGTCATGCACGAGTCGGGCATCGAAACGTCGGCCTGCATGGAACCCCTGACCCGGTGGATGACCAGAGAATACTTCATGAAAACCTTACATCATGCTTGCCTCCTCGAGGGCTTATGGCTGATGGTGTTAATTCAACAGCCATTGAAGTAAACGGTAACTGGTGATTAATGGCATTCGGGGAGATCAGTGAGTCATATTTAGCACTGTTTCAAATCATTCTCGGGAAAAACCCAGCCCGACCAATAGGATTGTTCGGAGAGGTCTCGCAATTGACATACCTCGACAATAGCAAGCTTATGACGTCGGAACCTCGACGAATCCCAATTTTCGAGGCTGTAGTTGGGCGCAAGAAATTCAGGATTCTTCGGAAAGACGTCACTAAAATTTCCCCTTTGTCGACGATTGGTAATTTTGAATCCTTCTTGAAGAACAACTCAGTACCGCTGGTCATTTCTATTCTACGGCCGAGTCGACTCTTGCCATACAAACCGCCACGAGGGCGTGTGGCAGGGGTTGTTTGGGTCACCATTTAATAGGATATAATAATTGATTGATTTCTCGTAATTTATCTTTCCCACAGTTGTGATGCCTCGGAGGATGTCTTCGTGGTGTCACGGCGGGCACTGCTCGATTTCAGATAGAGGTTGGCGTTTCGTAGGAAAAATCGGTTCGGCGCTTCGAAGCATCCAATTCCAATCTGGCGGGAAGATGACAGTTTTACACCCATTTCCGTGGTCTCCAAGAGCGACCGTGGTGAGGGGAGGGAAGGAGGGGGGGGCGAGCAGGTGGGAAAGGAGGCTTCAGCGGGTATGTCTCCAAGAGATCGGAGAGTGAGAGCGATTGGAAGAAAGAAAAAAGAAAACGGTCCATCCTTCCGTCATATTTCACGTTACGTCTCGTACTATTTGTTGTCTGCGAAAACTTGGGGAAGTTAGAATTTCTCTGGAACGGAACGATGTGCAACGAAAGCGAACGTATCAGAGGGAGGGGGGAAATATACCTCTGTCTTTTCAGGAACGAAAATGGAACGAACCCCTTTGAACGGTTAAAATGAAATAAAAACGATCGTGGGTCGAAGTGGAGCGAGAAGTTTGTTCGTAACGATAGAGAGAGAGAGAGAGAGAGAGAGAGAGGGAGGGACGAGGAAGAGCGGTTCGAAACGAGACGGAAATCCTCGAACGAAAGCGGCAAGACTTTCCTTCCCGATCGCTTCCGAATGAGGTTCGAGCGCGCGACGTCCTTCTTCTCCCTTGCCCGGCTGCGGGACGACCATTTCCCGCCAGATTTCCACACTCCCCCACCTAGTACGAGCACCATTGCTCACAGCAACCACCCTTCGAGTTGCAGCGTTAACCTACTTAGTCAACCAGGGCTGCCTCCTCCCAACCGGGAAAACCTGAAGAGGTCAGGGAATTTTATGAGGGAATGGAATACCGATAGGAGTATAAATAGGAAATGTCAATTGAAAGAAATACCTTATTGTCATTCACTTTTTCAATAATAGTTCAAAACGTTCCCTATGTTTCTTAAAGGATGGACAAGTCCGTAATAGTTTTGGAAAGTTATTTGCATTAATAATTTCCAAGTATAACTTCCCTGCCCCAGCACACTCCCGATACGGATCTTTCATGATTATATTTTTATGTGACTTTTAAATATTTGTCATTATCAGAATTAGATCGAAGAATTTGGCCGAATTTCAATCATTTGCCTTGCATAGTTTATGATGGAAAAATATTGATTAAAAATTATTGATTAACTAGGAGGATAATACTTTTAAAAAACCTTAAATTTTAAGGTAAGGTATGGAAAATAACTCGGGGAATAAGGACAAGTAAAATAGTAAGTGGCAGCCGTCTAGCTTGCATTTTTAAAAGTTGTTAATCTTTCCGTGGAGGGGGAAAGGGAAGAGGAAGCTGTGGATCAAAGACGAGATGATTGGGAAGATAGATGAGAGAAGGAGGTGAAAGGATGTAAACACAGAATTAGGCAGAAGGAAGAAGAAGGAGATAAATAATAACTGAGGTGGGCAACTAACAGAGTTGAAGAAGCATGTTAGACAACGCAGTGTCTTGAAAACCGCCACTTAGGACGTGTTGCGAAGATTGATGTCAGGGTACCTACTAGTAATGAGATGATATTTCCCTCGCTGTGTCATCGCTAATCTCAGTCGATTTGTAATTTTCTAATTGTAAGTCGTGCTCGTGATCTTCGTCTTCGTCCAAATGTCTACATAGCCTAGGGCTATCCCGGATAAATTAAAATTGAGGATGTCAATTAGGATTTGTTGTAAGATTACTCGATAAATGTGATTAAAATGTTTAAGAGAAATGTTATATTTCGCTGGTTAGGCTTAATTTTTGAAAATACTGCTAGAATATGCGATCCTTATGAAGTTGGATTGATTGCCGAATTTGATCACGTGCAGCATGGAGGAGCTATATTTGTAAAACGTTATTATGAGAAACAGTAGTGTATCAAGATGATTGGAGGAATTTGGGTGCAAGTCACTCACGGGGCAATGAATAAATTACAGGTAAAATCTCTTGCATTTATTTGAAGTAAGTATCTCTAGCGATGGTGTTGAGGATGTACATGTCGTATTGTTCGCCCCGTCGTACCGCGGTAGTAGCAATCATTTCAGAATGACGTCCGATCGTGCTAGGGAGGCTGGGGGGAAGTATTTTGTGTCAAAAGTAGTCTGGTTTTTATACACCTCCTGCCACACGCTTTTTCGGTGACCTACAGGATACTGTGTAGTAATAATAATTAAAAATAATATCCAGCAACAACGATGCGATGCTTTATTTCCGCTCATTCGATACGATTTAACACGAAACTTCGAGGAGTCGTCGGGCACTTACGTGAGGGTCGCACGCTTTGTTCATTCGAGAGGAAAGGGGCGACCCTTTCGCTATGTAGAGGAGAAGTGTCCGGGAGACGACGGCCCTGCGCCTTGGGACCCTGTCAGGAGAGAGGGACGACGCCAATCAATCAAAACGGTGGAGAGGCAGACTGTAGATGGTAGCGTCGAGTGAGGGCCGACGATGATGAGGGGTGGCGGGACCGTGACGGACGAAAGAGGAAGGGGGTGGGGGGAATTCCTTGATGGGATTCTATGGGTGGAGGGGGGGAACCCCTTAGTGATCCCGTGGTCGCCCAAAGAAGTCATGTGTTCCAGGAAATAAGAGCGGCGAGAAACAAGTGTGAGACGTTCGCACCCATCTGCGGTCGCAGACGCGGAACGTTTAAATGGACCCGTCTCTCGACGCACGCAAAGCAAAGGGAGGGAGGCGTTCAGGGACTGCGACAGTGTAAGGTGACCTGACGAGGGAGGAGAGTGGCTGAAGGGGGAGGCGGCTTCTTATGGAGTGTATGGCTTTGCGGGTAATGCCTGCTGGGAAGTCTGTGATCCTTACTAAGGCTGGAGGAATCCTCAAGTAGTCTGAGATCCTAACAGTTTGGGTCAAAAGTAGTGTAATCACCCCATGCCATACGCCCTGGCGGTAGCTTGCACTGTCATCTGTAATGTAATGAAGTCGGGCCGAGAGAAACCGTTTTTTGCGATAGATTTGTAAAACGTTTTTGTGATAAACTTAGTAACTTATCTAAATAATTAGATGAATTACTTTGGGATTTACCCCCTGTGTTAATGATTGTACGTGTGCTTATTTATGTGTGCCAATATGTACATATAATGCGTATTAAATTAGCATTAGTGGACAAAGACAAAAGCACAGAAGCAACCAAAAAAAGAAAAGAAAATTTAGGAAGAGAAGGACAGAACTCACTATATATTTATATACACATATATAAAAAAAACCATAAACACAGTAATCAACCCGAAGGTCGGTTTAGTAGGTGATGGTAGAGCTCACCCATGTACCAAGCCCGACGGCGTGTGAATATTCACACATCAGGGTAGGGGGGCCAGTTCCTTCCCCTGTGCCGGATATGGTTTACCAGGAAGACCTGGTACCCGAAAAATCAACTAGCTTGGGTGGAGCTGCAGGTGCCCAAAGTGTCTTATATTTATAAATAAATATATATATATATATATATATATATATTTATATATATATAAGGGTCGCGGTGGTCTAGTGGGTAGAGCGTTGGACTACTGACCGGAGGGTCCCGGGTTCGATTCCCGGGCAAGGCACTCTGGGCTCCTGCAGCTCCACCCAAGCTAGTTGATTTTTCGGGTACCAGATTTTCCTGGGAAGCCATAAATGGCACAGGGAAAGGAACTGGCCCCCCTACCCTGATATGTGAATAATGTGCACGCCGTCGGGCTTAGTGCATGGGTGAGCTCATCACCTACTAAACAGACCTTCGGGTTGATTACTGTGAAAATATATATTTTTATATATAAATTTATAAGTGCATGTTAATGCATAATTTGCTGATGCCCGACATCCCCCGCCACACATCCTTGCAAGCGGCTTGAATGGCAATGCGTGGATGTAGATCTCCGCTCCCCGACCCTCCTCCCCCGTTGCAAAATCGACCCGTGCCTCTGCTGTTATGAACCCCCTTTGTCTTTCCTCCCTTCCCTCATGCCGTCTTGCACCAACCCCACCCCCCATCCCCAGGTTCAACCTGTTTTGGTGTGCGGGGGCAGGGGAACATGGGTCGGGGGTGGACCAGGGGCTGGGGATCCCTCCTCCTCCCTCCCCGCATTGTCTGCTTAAGGAAGAAGAGTTGGGAAGAGACACCGGATCATGGACTAGATCTGCAACGTTCGTAACGGCCTAAAAATGATCCCTTTAATATCATGAAGTCAATAGAAACAAAAGGGAAAACAATCGAGTATCGGTAACCAGTTTTTGGAAGTATATATTTTAGCAGGCCATTACAGACATAGCAATTTAAATTCCCGCTAGATATAGAAATTTAAATAATTCACATTTTTTCACGACGTATGATCAGTCTTAACGAATTCTTTGATAAAGAAATAGTGAGAATGTATTTTGGGTAACGAGTATCAACAGGTCGGAGAAACTTATTTGTTTGTTAATTTGCAGTAGTGCTTCTACATCTGTCGATGAGACCCTGTAATCCATCAGTAGGGTATGTGGCAGGGACTGTATCCGCAATTGGCATGTGGAAACTTGCTTTCAAATACTGTACATGAAAGAACGCTAGCTTTCATTTATTTGTTCGGTAATAAGTGATGGTAAATTACGAGGGCTCTGTTCTTGGGAGAATCGTTCATCATCGCAAATTAATATCAGAAGGAATCGTGCGAGCCAAGAAACAAAACTTGCTGCAACTAAAAAAATATATTATGTTAGGCAAGAAAAGAACGTGTGACTGTTCCAGAAAAAATAATACTTCATTCTAAGAATAATACTATCAATATTCTAAAGCTGGTAATGTGAGCTAGTTAGGAATTAAGAGGGCAGAACCCGCAGCTAAGCAAAAGTGGAATTGAAAACAAAAATTAAGTTCAGTAAAGCAACTACTAGTTGATGATGCGATAAATATTCCCAAGTTGAACTTGGACGCAACTTTTATCGTCTCGAATTGCCCTTGGAACAAAACGACAGCTCAACCCATCCGTTTTGAAGTCTCCTTCTCTCTTTAAGCTCATGGATGCACGCACTACCGTGGTAAAATGATCATGCCTAGCATTTAAATTATTTAACACTTCCTTCGGCGACTAAGCAGAAGCAGCTTTTTATTTTTTTCTTTTCGTCAAAGGTGTGGAAACACCCCCTGCCAGCCTCCCTCGCGGTGGTTTGAAATGTATTATTATGTTGTGGGACCTTGGAAACATGGCGCCCATCTTCCTTCACGTGGGAAACACACCGAGGCCGAGAGATCCCTTCAAAAAATCCCTCTCCGACTGGAAACTTCTTCCCGACCATCGTTTTAGTATCTCCTCTCCCTTCTCCGTGTGAGGGGAAGCGGTCGGTCGGCCGGTCGTCCATCCCCTTTAAAGTCAAGGCTGTTCCATCTCTCTCTCCCTCCCTCCCTCGCCCTTTAAAGGGGATAGCGCACGGCGGCGGCGTTGGGTCGGGCGAGCCGAAACGACGGCCGACCGACCGACGACGGCTTGCTTCTGCCGCCGCTTCCACCTCATTTTACCAACTTCCTGCTTGCATCTTGCCACGGTGCGATTGCCTTTTATCCTGTCTTGGTTCCAACTATGTAGAAACGCTCTGTTTTTGTTAATCATTGTGAAGTTGCACTTGACGACATTCCATGTACGCTACGCTTTTCAGGTCGAGGTCGTAAGTGGATAGTACATCTTAACCTACGGAGCGAAGGTTAAATTACGGATTAATTATCTGGCATAAATTGGAGAATTGGAATTTCTCTTTAGTGATGATGTTGAAAATGTATTATTATCCCCATATTAATACGGTAGGAGAGATCGTTTAAATAAAATTAGAATTTAGGTGTAGAATATAGATTTAGGATGTCATTTTTTCCACGGACGATATGGGATCATCTATATGTTACAAAGGGAGATTACGCGTCCTAAAGGTCGCGTATCGGATCCACGTTATTCAACCTGGCGCTACGCAATGCAATAAAAGAATTGCAACTAAGAGGGACCATAGTGCATAAATCCCAGCAAGGATTCGCATATGCAGATGATATAGCACTAATTGCACGAAATTTGAATGACCTTAAAGAAATGTTTAACATTTTAGAAAACACTGGTAAAGAAGTGGGGCTGAAGGTTAGTGAAGAGAAGACCAAATACTTGAAAATGTCAGCTCATCAGAACAAGCGGCACCTACAAAACATAATAATTGGGAATTATGTGTTTGAGGGTGTCAAGGAATTTACCTATCTAGGAGTAAGACTTAACAATGAAAATAAGATATCCACGGAGGTCAACCAAAGGGTAATGGAAGGTAACAGGGAATACTTTGCAAATGTAACAATCCTCAAATCAATGTTACTATCAAGGAACACAAAAATGAAGATCTATAAAACGCTTTTTAGACCCGTGGTAACTTATGGAGCTGAAACATGGACATTAACAAGTCAGGATGAGGAAACACTTAGTAAAATGTTAAGGAGAATCTATGGTCCAATTAGAGAGGGAGAGAGATGGAGAATTAGAATGAGCATGGAGATAAATGAATTACTAGAAGGGAAGGACATAGTTAGATTTATTAAAACCACAGGTATTGCAATTTTCCACTAGTGGAAAATTGCAATACCTGTGGTTTTAATATGTTACGCTTCCACCACATCACGCCTGAGACCTCATCATTCGATAGTTAGATTTGCCAAGTCACTGCGGCTGGCGTGGTTGGGGCATGTAGAAAGGATGGAAAATGACAGAATGCCCAAAGTGACACTTAATAGCAAGATGGAAGGAGTCAGAAGAAGAGGCAGACCAAGGAAGAGGTGGCTACAGGATGTGGAGGATGACTTGAAGGCAATGGGAGTTACAAGATGGAAGGAAAAAGCAAGAACAAGAACTGAATGGAGACTTGATGGAAGACTGAATGATATCATATAGGAAGCCAAGGCCCACACCGGGCTGTAGAGCTGCAGATGATGATGATATGGGATCATCAGAATAACGTTGTCCAACTGCGGTAGGGGTCAAAATTAATATGGTGTGCATTCACCTCCTGCCACACACCCTAGTGGTGGTTTTCAGGGTACTAAAAATACTATTGAAGATGTCATTTTCCCCACGAATGATAATGGAATCAAAATTAGTCTGGTGTGTGATCACCCCCTGTCAGACACAATGGCTTTTAAGTTTGTATTGAACTCCAAGGTCAAGTCGTGAATGGTCGTAATAATGGTGCTCTTAAAAGTCTCCCAACGTAAGCTGACCAATTGACGTTGATTTATAAAATGCATCTTGGCTGTTAAATTTAATTTTTCACACTACACAGGCGAGATAATCTGTCACTATTGGCTACAGTACAGTTTGCATTATGGACCAAAATTCCATTAATCTTGTCTACGGAGTGCAGCGAGTTCCTTCCTCAACATACGTATTCTATTTTCACAGCATATCATAGGCGGGGATATTGTTTAGTTGCCCGTTCTATGTTCTTCTCCTCTCAAATTTTAAGTGAAAATTATCCTGAGACAATGGGGTTAGTGATATACTAAAAAATACCTCAAAAAACCATCATGGCCAGGGCACCTAGTCTCAACAAGCATAGCTCGAGAAACTTAGCTAATAATAGTCGTCCTGGTCCGTAATCCTTTGCGAGAGAAATGGCGTGTGTCCCACCCTTGCTGGAGTTCGGCCCCTCTAATCTTATATTCACGATATCTTCGACTAGAATTTTAATACATTTTTGAAATCATTGAAAGAGGGACCTGCTTATAATTTATATAAAAGCTTTAGACTATAATCTTACCTTCCAGCCATGATTGTTTCCCTACCTAGTTCTTTTAGCAACATGGACACGTTACTGGTTTATCATTAAATCGTAATCCGTATATGTATTGTTTCACTTCGCTCCACTCGGGATATAAATCGGAAAATAAATTCATCTCTAAAGCATAATGTAAGGGCATGTGAATATCATCGACACGATAATTCTCTGTATGCTGTTTCGAAATATTCAAAATGGCATAGTAATAAATTATAGATTTGAAAAAAATACCTGCATTGAATTTCAACAGTTGTCGTAGCGTTTAGATTTTTAAAGCCAAATGTATTTCTGACCGAAACCGGTTATTGTTTTGTGCTTTCCTTGTCTTTAAGGTCCAGTAGGGAAACCGATCGGGGCAAATTTGCGAGGGTCATCGTGAAATGGATGTTTAGTTTTCCAAGAACGCATGGTAACGACCCCAACTACGAAATCATGAATTTGTATTAATACGCGCGGACACGATGGGGAGTATGGGGTTGCTACAAATCTATGGAGAAATACTATAGATATGTCCGAATGGTATCGAATCCATTGGTGACACACTGGGACTCGAAGAAAATATTGCTGCCGCCATCGTGTAAATTTTCACTCCATATTTTTGAGCCATTACCCGCCACGATTTCCAGTAGTGTAATGGTTTACAAAATGGCGGCCGCTCCAGTTGAATGCGTCAGTGAGGAACGTTAACAGTGTCCCCCAATCACCAATGTATTACCACAGAGCAATCGAACATCCATCAAAAAGTAATGTATACCTTGAAAGATCAGGGTGTCAAAACCAATATGGAATGAATGGTCGTTAGGGCATTGGTATGCGAGCCCTGCCGTCTGAGTTGGCTAGTCTTCGCAGAGGAAAAGGGCATTCCCGCATGTCGCCCGCCCTCCTCATCCTTGTTTGTCGTGGAGGACGGAGCAGGACTGTTGAAGCTCCGCCCCGCTACTCTTAGAACCAACCATCCAATTCTTCCAACACGAGAGTTCCTCGGTAATGGCACGGCGCCGTATCTGGCGGCAGTCCCACGCATTATGGCGGATGGGAAAGTAATAACTGCTGGCTAGTCATCCAGTATCATGTTGCTTCAGAAATATTCGTTCAGCGGCCTTTCGAGGACCACCAATCCACAGAGATTGCAGCTACCACTGTATCCAACTGAGCCGCCTCCCTCTCTGTTGAGCTGGCAGCTTAGGAGAGGGGAATGGTATTATTGGTCGTTGCGTGTTGACTGTCGGCGAAAACACTGGAAAATAAATTTAAACATCCCAGAGAATTTCTTCCGTTCGTGTAGTACAGATGTAATTTGTTCCAAACCGTCTAGTTTGGGAGTGGGTGAGTGCAGAGATGCCATAAGAGGATTGGAAAGCGTTCATCTACGTCTACAAACAGGGCGCGGCAACGTAACTTCCTTTTCACAAAACGCAATTTAATTCATTTTATGAAACAGAATCTTTTTATTATCTTTTTAAATGTAGATACATGTTTACAGTTTTATTTTACACAGTTTTCAAAATCAAATCAGGTAATTGAAGCCCCCCCATTGTTCATACACTGAATGAGTAGGTTTCGGACGTTTCTCATGACCCTTACCCGCATAGCAGCAGGTATGCTGACAATTTCTCCTTCAGGTCTTGTAGGATCCTTGGACAGTCGACATAAATGTGGTATTTAAAAAAAATTGCAAGGGTCCAAATCAGGGGAGCGAGCTGACCACTCCAAATCGCCCCTTAATGAGCAGGACGCTCCGGAAAGTGTTTCCTCAATACAGCCATCGATACTCTTGTATGAGCTGTTGCTCCGTCCTGTTGGTTCCAAATGTCCCCGAAGTCCAGTTCATCAAGTCGTGGAAAACAAAATTCCTCCCACATGTTTACATACTGGTCTGAATTCATTGTGACTGTGACCTAATTTCCTTCAAAAGACCAGTAGCCAACAATACCGACTGAGGAAATTACACACCACTCTGTGACTTTAAGTGAAGCAGAGGCATTTGGTGCAATTCCCTGGGACTAGTGTCAGCTCAGCACGTTCTGTTTGTTGACATATCCACTCACATGACAATAGCCTTCATCACTGAAAAAAACAATTGCGTCCTCAGGAACGTTTTCGAGAAGAGCCTCGCAGGCGTCCCTCTGAGAACTGAAGTCGATTTCGGAGATTTCCTGCACAATCGCCGACTTGTAAGGAGGGTCATCGTGAAGAATTCACCTCACTGAATGATCAGAAGGTCCAAGGGGCTGAAGCATACTTGCACGCAGAACGCCGTGGGGATTGCAAGGTGGCGTCTCACACTGCCTCAATGTTCTCAGGTGATCCGATGGGCCGAGGGACTCCAGTTGTTCGTTTTATCGCACTCGCTGTTTGTCTGAAAGTAGTGACCCATGTAACAATTGATTTCCGGTCTGGGACAGGGCTAAACGGGGCTACATTGAAGCGATTTTGGAAAGGCCCCGCCAGGTTGCAATCTCAGAAGAGCCGTGCGAATAGTAGGCCTCGACTGCAAACGCACACTCCTCACTGTTCCAACGCGTAATGGCAGCTAGCCGGGGAGGAGGGGAAACTTTAGAACCCCGGCTGTCGAATGAGACCACTCTCTACCACCACTACAGCCTGATTGGCGCAAATTTCAAAAAAGGAAGTCATGTAGCCGCACGCAAGCCGTCACATGGTCGTTTTGGCAGGAAATGTTAGGTCACTGTCCATTAGAGTTGTTCTCTGACGAAGTCGTGCGATGTAACGAGAACACTCGATTGAACGAATTAAACCACACGTTTACCGTAAAACTTGCGGGATGGCTCCTTGGTGGTAAAAACACGATTAGCTATTTGTCTATTTTGGACTTGGCCTGGCAAAAACAAGCAACGTAACGATTTGAAAATAACCAGGAGAACAATCATTTTTTGTCAATAGAACAGTTGCGTATCGCTGTGCGTGTTTCTCCAACGTGGTTCCTCATTGGTAAACCATCATGTGTCTTTATATAGCCAAGGAATTTTCTCTTGTGGTTTTTGTACGAACTTTGATGAAAAAATTACGATCCGGATACATCAATGACGCCGTCGTACGCCAGTTATATTTAAGTTTCTTGAACAAAGAAAATTTTGTTCGTGTGCACGAAATTAGTATCGGTCATTGGATATATTTGGTCGACCTTGATTGACCTTTCGAAGAGGGCTCCCCTGACGTAGAAGAAGGAATTCTCGTGTACCCATGCCACTTTCGACTTTTGCGTATCCAATTTTCTTCGTCGACATGAAACAATGTGATCGGACTCGTATGGGATGGGAATAACGTAAAAGAAACTGGTAAGAATGTTATCAACAAACGTGAAGATATGTTTAACGTCAATAGGACGTATAATAGGTTAGATAGAACATTCACCTTTCTATGAGATGTTTCGAGCGAACATAGTCCAAATATTGTGACTTAGGAAGGAGAATTTTGATATACAATACAGCTTTAGCACAGAGGAGGAAGTTGATGATTACGACCTTGAGTAAGGATGAGGAGTAGTGAAATCTTTGATTTGGACCGCAGTTTTTTGCAGCTCGGAAACTTGGTCGTTGAGGTAAGTGCATAGATGAGAGGCTTTTGAGATGCGTGCTTGATGAAGAATTGAAAAAATTAAACTGGAGGGAAAGTTATACCAACAAAAGAAGTACAAGGCGTGGAAGAGGAGGAGAGAAGTTTGTTGGGATAATTTCAAAGGAGGCTAGAAGAGTGGATTCAGGACATAGTGCATGTCAATGGGATGTTGAATGCTCTGAGGGGTGACAGTCGAGCAGGAGAGGTCGGAGAAAGGAATGGATAGGCAGCGTGTGTTGGGCGGAATTGAAGGGAGGCACAAGTATGTCATTGGAAGGGTTTATTGTATTGGTTGTGTGTCACGTACGGTTTGTAGTGTTAGGCGAGGCTCAGAAATGTAGCTGTGGTTGAGTTCGCGCCGGTTCCAATCCGGCAGACTACCAGTATCATCGTGAAACATCGATGCTCGTATCAAGTGTGCGCGCATCGCCGATTCCCGCCGGCCGTGGCGGCTTGCGAGGGTGCGAAAGGCGAGGGATGGTCGGGCGGAGAGGGGGGAGTTGCACTTTGCGCGGGAAGGAGGGGAGGAAGGGGAGTCAGAATGGGGTGGTACGAGGGGGAGCCGTTTGGGGGGGATGCGAGGGATCGGAGGGTGGGTGGATGTGGGCAGGGGGCGGTAACGGGTTGCCCGACGAGAGCAGGTTCTTTAAACGGCCCATTCCTCCCCCCTGCCGTTCATCTCCCCGCCCACCCTCCGCAATATCCTGCGCTATCCCCTTTAAAGCTACCGGAGGGGGGAGGGGATGAGATCCGGCAACGTCGCAGGGGAAGTGACTTCGCGAAGGGAGAGAGAGGAGTCGGCGGCGGTGGGCTTTTCGGCCTTCCACTGGGGATGGAGGAGAGTGGGAAGGGGGAGGGGAAGGGATGAGGACGACTACGGAACAAGAGTGCACGGCACGGGGGTGGCGCCACCCTCTCGTTGTTCCTGCCCGTGTCCCACCCTCCCAATGTTCTTGCACCATCCATGCAAACCAACACGAGTTTTGTAATCGCACACCCATGCCAAGGGAAAAGAGCAAGGGAGATTACGACTTTCAAAAAGGCGCGAGGGAACTTTTTTGATTTTACTGGTTACTCCAAAAGTTGACCTCTTTGAGTGCCACATTATCATTAGATTTTTTAAAATTAGTGATTTGTGTTACCGATTTAATATTTGAGGGCCAAGAGTAAAAGAAATGAACGATGAATTAAACTAAGCATTTGGAGTCCCACATTTGGAGTCCCATGTTCGGCCCTCTCCTTTATCTGTTGTGCTGGGAAATTCATTTGTAAAGGAACCAAAAAAAGTCATGTTATTCCCCTCGGTTACAGTCACCTCCCGAGGTGTAAAAAACAAACAAGGTTGCTATGTTCTTTGTACCGATCGCATAAACATTAATGTTTGGCTTGGCGTAAGGAATGGCGTCTTTAGTTAAATCTGAAAAAATGCGCAAGAATGATTTTATGAGGAAATAAATCCTTCTTTACGCTTACCGAATATCGGTAGAAATGAGTTTGGTCGACAGTGAGTTAAGTACCTCACAATCACGCTTTATCCCCGGATATAAAATTGAAAAAGCACGATAGGAGCTGCGTTGAGGAAACGCGGGGTCACGCAAAGAAAAGTGTGGAAATACGTATTCGAATACAAAAGTTAAGGTGAGTGCTAACTATAATTGCTTTGGTTTAGACCTTTCCTTAGAATTCGCGTCAATCGTTTGGCAGAAAGATATCATTTTGGGATTAAACAGAACAAATGTGAAAGGTTTCCTTTCGTTTTGTGAGAATAATCAACACGAGTTGCTTCGTAAACCCCTGAGAGCGTGAAACACTGTAGTGATTGAAGTGCACATCTCAAAGTATTGGATGAATCTTACAGATCCTTCTATTTTTAACGATGGCATAGGGGAATCGTATACTTTTCATATCCACCACACTTGGTAAATTTTTTGGCTTATCCTGGCGTAAGCATGTTAAATTTATGAAAAAAAATTAAAAAAAGTCAAGTGGGGAAGTGTGAGGCGCCGTTTGCATGCTCCGTATCGCTCATTGATTGCAATACGGACGATGCGATGGTGCTGCGTCCTGGTGATCGCGCGACCAAGTTAGGAGAAATCTTTAGCGGCGAAAAAGTTTTATGTTTTGACGGACTTTGAGCAAATTTTCCATCCATGGGTACACCGGATATTTATTTGTGAAGTCTTTATAAGAGTAACTTCTAAGTTTTATATCTCACAGTTTTCACTTGAACTGTTCATATTGTCGACTGCTTAAAGAAGCGTACTTCATTGCTGGAGCATAAGATTAATTACTGAGCATTTTTTTCAGATAAGACACCCACTCCTAGTACTAATATTGTCTAGGCACCAAGCTCTGTGAAATGTACAGCTCAGTATCGCCCAGAGTTCGTGTCTCCTCGAATTACTGACTTACTAACACCAAGCTAAAATTGGACGCAGCTGTGTTATATGGTACCAATCACCAATTGGCCGATTTCTAGAGTCTCTTTGCAATATGTACCTGCCTGAATGTGTGTATGTTGCTCTATGGAAAATCGAACCATCTCCTAAGGATGACGTGCATCCCTTGATGGAATCGTGAATTCTGGCAAAATATTGGCATCTGTGAGGCGGTGATGTGCTGAAAGATCTCTCCATCTCCGAAATTTAAACCTGAAGAATGGTTTCCCACATTTTTTAACCTCACCCAATCTATGTAAATCTTTTCGAACTCGCCCATCTGTGAGTCAGTGTATTAATGTGAAGGGGGAGTAGATTTCGGGGGTCGTCGAGCTGTAGGCGACGACCACCCCCGCGGACGACGGGCGATGGGGTGCGTGAAGAGGGAAAGAGAGACATGCTCGATCCTCCGTCCCTTTCAGTCGCTAGAGCTCCTGTTTTCTTTACCCTTCCTATCCTTCCCCACCCGGTTGAGAATGAAGTAGCTTGCCTCACTCGGAACGGAAACAAATAAACATCGTCGAGGAAAGCATTCGTTGAGATATGCACGGAAGAGGGCGTCAATCCAATCCTTGGTTCGTTGTCGCGTTTCACGTCCATGCACATTGTAATGCAGAGAGAAATTCGCTTTATTATGATTTCTTAAAATCGCGAGAGAGTTTCTTCTCCCTTAGGGACGACCTCCGAACCCTGGGCGTTGCCTACAGTTAAAGAAACCATACGTATAGGACTTGAAACTACTTGAAATACGAGTCAAGACAAACATTAAAGACGCACATTAAAAAAAAGAGATAGGATTTCATTGAGCATCTCAGAAGAATTGTTAGGCCATATTTGGGCTATGCGGCAAGTATTTGGGTTCCATGGGAAAATTCATAAATTGGATGATGTTCGGGAAAAATCCGAAAGATTTATTAAAAATTGCCGCGATAAGAGAGTAACCGTGACCTAACACCTCCCACCACACGACCTTGCGGCGGCTTGCGGGGTATGATGTAGATGTAACCGTGACATGACAATCAACACCCCGCTACTAAAAAATTCCCGGAAAAGGAGCTCGGAACACTAATGTTCACCATTTTCACTAATTGACTGATAAATTGTCACCCCGAGCCACACGTACCGTTGTTACTTGCAGGGTAAGATGTACGAGTCTCGTAGATTTGGAGTAATAATGGGCTTAAGGCGGTGAAGACGGAAGACACCCAGTTGCTGATTACCGAATAACCACTATCTCTCCTCCCGGACCAATTTACGAACACTGCACACAATGACCCGCAAGCAAGTATGGCGTGGGGTGTTATGGCACCAGCTATGCATGCAGAATTATTAGTTTATACATACACTTGAATATTCATATGTTAGCTCACATGAAAACCTCTTGTGTGTATACAAGATCTGTACAAAAAATGATGAGACTGGTCTTTCCACGCTTCCAACTGCTTAATGGTTCACAATTAGTGAAGTGTCGCCTTCTAGCGGCGTCTGTGAGAAGTAAAGCACCGCCTTGCTCGTGGCCCTGTTTTCACTTGTCTCCGCACAACAGCGATTCTTGTCTGAGCTTGCACACGCTTGCTGTACAAATTCTTGTGTCTGTGAGAATAAAGGTGTTGGATGTGCAAATTGAAATTTGTCTTAATCTCGGGAAAAGTGCTACTGAAACTTACGCATTAATGCAAGAGGCATTCGGCAATGAATCTATGTGTCGGGCAGTGTTTTCTTTCGTTGATACACCGGTAATCCCCCAGACACCAATTCTCCGGATCTTGCTCCGGTGGACTTCTTCCTATTTTTCCTAAGTTGAAATCCACCTTGAAAGGACGCCGATGTGAAGTTATTGAAGACATCCAACAAAATTGCACCGCAGACTTAAAGGCTATCCCGAAATAAGCGTTCCTGGCGCCATTCGAAAGATTGAACAAACGTTGGGAGCGTTGTGTTGGAAGTCAAGGGCTGTACGTATTTTGAAGGCGATAAGCGTGATTAAAGGGCACCTAATAAAATCAAATATCCATTCAAACAGTCTCATCTTTTTTTTAATATACCTTGGGCATGTCTATGATCTTCCCACGATATTTGTTGCGTTTGACCAATTCATTCTATGCAAAACGTTCTTGTTGACTTAATTTTTTCTGGCTCTTGGATTCGACTATGTTATTTTTGCGTTTAAGAGTTGGGAAGAACGAGTACTTTATTATCCCGATGGTCGAGTCTAGTAATATAATTTTGTATCACTAAAATTCCCGGTGTCACAAGGCAACTCAAATGTCTTGTACCTTTCTAAAAGTCTTGCCTACTCACTTCGTGAATCAAGATGTGCCCAGTCTAAATCCTTTATCATATCCAAGACACTTGCGTACTCTCCTCTCGTAGCAATCTTGATCTAAATTGACAGATTATCTCTGAACCTCAATGCGCTGGTATGGTTTCAGTGAGGGTACGTGGTAGGGAGTGTTAGGTCAGCAACCAAAAGGGTAATTAGTGGTTAATGACATACGGAAAGTTTAGTTTGTAGTTATTTTTGTTTTCCTTTTGTTTTGGTGCCTATGCAAGATTGAAAGATGATAATCATTTGTTGAACGTTTCTGCAGTCATTTTTCGTTTCACTTTCGCTGTGGTCTCGCCTTCCGGTTTTATGTGACGCCGGGATTATTTATTCCCTCTCGTCTGTCAACTTTAAACTCGATTGATTCGTACATTTCTTAAATCACGTATTTAGTAGAGACCGCATATCTCTCCAATATTTCACTGGAGAGCTCTACGGTCGTCTTTCCATCTTCACGCGGTCTCCCGAAGTAAACTCTTTCGAAAGGACGGGAAAGGGCTGAGCGCGCAGCTCTCCTCGTATTCAGAAACCCTTCTCCCTCCCTACTTCTCCATTGCCGTATTGGGGACCTCGTGCGGTCGGCCGACCTGCCTGGAGGCCTGGAACGCGGGCAGCTGGAGGTTGTGGCGTGGGAAAGGAAGACTCCAGGGACGAGACTGGAGCGTGGGTACGGGCTGAGCGGCGGTAACATCTCGCAGGACGTCCGTTGCGGCTATCGTCGAGTCATTTGTTTGGATTGGAAATGCGGATGGCGCACCCGGTTCCGCCCCTACCCCTCTTCACCCCTTCCCACCCCCCTCCTGGCGCCGTTGCTCGAAGCTCCCAGTCAATTTACGAGTCCTCGTAGTTTACTCGTGTCGGATTTTCTGTTGAAAATAAATATATGTTCCCCCAATTACCACGTCTACTTTTCATAGAAGGGAGAAACTACCAAGTTCATCATCATCATACAGGTGTACACCTTGGGATTCATAGCAGTTCTGTAAACCGAGGTGGGCAGATAACTGAGCTGAAAATTGCTATTATTGGACGGATTGTCTATCAATTCAATCTATATTTTGACGATGGTGCCAATTATTTCCAATACACTCGTACGCACGGTTATAAAACTAAATATTTCGTGATTCCATTGCCATTATCAAGTTTATAAATCCAAGGTAACAAGACTCGGGTACCAGTACAAAGTGTAATAAGT
This sequence comes from Hetaerina titia, assembly GCA_037158775.1. Lineage (NCBI taxonomy): Eukaryota > Metazoa > Arthropoda > Insecta > Odonata > Calopterygidae > Hetaerina > Hetaerina titia. The sequence continues at coordinate 283,521 of CM073772.1, read as the reverse complement.
CTAATCCCGGTATCGGAACCAAATGCGCCTACATCCCACCCGCAAACCAATTTTAGGGCGTATGGCAGGAAGTGTTAGGTCACCAGATTTTTGTAGAATAATTGTCGATTGAATCTACATGATATACCGCAAGCCGCTGCTAGGACGTGTGGTGGGGGGTGTTTGTGCTAGATTACACCTCTACACAAATATAAGTTCGATCATGCACTCGAACAAGTTAATCACATGAAAGAAGGTGCATGCTTACATTTAAGAATATTCAATCACAGGAAACGAAAATTCAAATCATGCGGGAATTATGTTATGCAGATGGGTTTATTTAAAATTTATGCAGCGTGGGTACATTCATACATTCTTTTAGTACTGGCGCCTATATTCTGGCGCCTTAGCCTCGAGGATCGTATCATTAGTCACGATCGAAATGCGACAGAAAATGCATCGAAGGGAACGTTAACGTGGTTGACGACGACGTCGCTCTCACGTCCTGCGTAACAACAGCCCGTCGTCGGGCCTCCATCTCTCTCCGATCGAGATGCATTCCTTCTCCTCCCTCCCCTCTAACCCCCTGACCCCCACTCTCTCTTTCTCCCCTCCCCCACCCCCACATTCCCGCCCCTCTTCACACTTCCGCTGGCACCGATTAATCACGGACGCCCTCCCACGCCCACCCTCCCCCTCCCCTCCCCTAACCGCACCCCTTTCACATCACTCTCCCTTCCGCTCCAACTATCCGTTTCAGTCCGGGAGGGGTTGGCAAGGGGGGAGTGAAAGGGGGCGAGGGAGGACTCACACCCCTTCCCCACTTCTCCACCGTCTGGGAAGCCATCGTGCCCAACCACCCTTCCTCCCCTCGAATGAGGAAAAATCGATTCCCTTCCATACAAGCCCACCCCCTCTCCCATACCCCGATACGCCTAGGGGTTGTGAGGTCTGAATAATCCCCCTCCCACCCTCTCTCTCTTATTATCGAATCGAAACCGATTCTCTTCCAAAGGTGGGTTTGTATGTTTTAAACGGGTTGGTATCCAGTTCCACTGGTGCCTTGGTAACATGACTCACATGATTCTTGTCCCAAGTACCGCCTTACCGGCAAATGTTTCCCTTAGTACTGCCAAGGTGCCTGTACACCCGACCTGGGTACTGGCACCAAGTTTCCGTTACTAATGCACTACTAAAATCGATTTTACATTTCTAATAGTTTGGGTCAGTGTTATCAGAAATGCTGTTCAGTGATAATTCGACTGGAGCGACCAGTCTCAGTGACCTTCAGGGCTCAGAACCCTTCCCATCCTCCTCTCCACACAAGAATTTAGTTTCCCCTATCATTTTTTTTACGATATCATCAAAATGTGAAAATTTACCAATCTTTTATGTGTACGTACCCATATTTTAACATGGGTGCTCAACAGGTACCAAGAAACAATTTGCATTCGTTTTTTTAGGATCGTCGCTCCAAGCACTAGGACGTATAGACCGAACCCAGGATGTATACCATAGATATTGGGTACCTATCATTCCTCTGCTAGTTTCAAAACTACCACTGAAACCCTGGTTCACATATGCCATCAGCCTCGTGTCAGCAAGTCCGTGACCTAAGCTGAAAATAATAAATAGTGAAACCTGGACGTCTGATATAAGGGATCAGAACAACCTTGTCCGACCGTGCTAAGGGGGGGAAAAGTATTTTGGGTCAAAATTAGTCAGATGTGTAATCACCCCCTGCCACACACCCTTAGTGGTGTGGCTAGAAGGTTACTATGTAATGTAAAACAGACAATATTAATTTTTTAGCAATATCACTTATGCCAAATATTTTATTTTAAAAGTAAATGCGTAAGATCTTGATGCAATTACGACTGTGCAATCAGAGGCGTAATTTCATCTTTGTCTCTTCGTTTAACTGTAGGTGACCAAGAATATATTTTCACTATTCTCTCGTGGAAAGCGATAAGTTTCAGGGTGACCAGGGCGCCTATTACGCCTATAATCAAGGGTGACCAGGGCGCCTATTGCGTATGGAAGAGAGGGCCATTCCATTAAATATTTCGATTCCGATCGATGCGCCCAGCCACCAGCCCGAGTGTCCTAGCCCAGAGACAGGTTTCTCCTCCTCCTTCCAGACCCTCCCCCCCTCGCTGCCCCGCCAGTCCCCGCCCTCCCCTCCGCCCCCTCCAGCCTCGATCCCCTCAGCTGTTCGAGCCACTCCCCCTCCTCCCTACGTCACTTCCCCTTTTGTTTTCGTGACGCGCCCGAGCACGCGGACGGGTCTTGAGGAGAAAAACTTGCCCCTCCCGCCCTCCCCTCCGCCACACGTGGTGCATTCACCCCTCCCACTCCTCCCCTACCCCCAAGCCCCTCCCACCTCTCCCACCCGCCCCCACCTCTGACCCCGCTATCTACACACCACGACACACGCGACGTACGTATATGAATGAGTAAAGTTGTGTTCCCAAAGGTTGTATTTCAATATAAGCGTCGCTATGACATTATATATTTAAGTCACGCCTCTCTCCTCATCCTATCCCCTCCGCCTCTCCCTTATCTCCTCCTCCCCTCCTACTCTCCCGTGACCCCGTGCACCCTCTCTCTCGCGTGCCCTGCCTGAGATTGGTTCAATTTGCCGGGAGAACTTCGACCCCTGCAAGACACCTATTGGGCGTGTTGAAGGGATCATACACATCATACTACTGGTGACCTAAAATATATTCCCTCCCAGCGCGGTCGGACTAGATTATTTTGATCGCTTATCGTTCGTGGGAAAAAAGTAAATCCTAAATCTAGCACTTTTACATTTAATTTCTCTAATTTTATTGGCATGATTTCTCCAACCGTAGTACTGAGGGGCTAATAATGCATTTTCAACATCACTGCCGAAGAGATATCCTTCCAATTTATGCCAGACCTTCAATCTGTAATTTAACCTTCGCTTCGTGAGTGATTCCAGTCTAGCTGCTATAATACGTATTTTGGATACGCTACTAAGTTTATCATAACAACGTTTTACAAATCTAGCTCATCCATCAATAAAAAGAGACGTTTCAGGGGTGAAATGGTGGAAAATCATGATTAATTAAAATTGAAAATTTCCCACAACAAAATTTAATACGACCGGTTTCAATGTTATTACATCATCTTCAGGCCCTTCATCACCTGGAGATGATGTAAGCACATCGAAACCGGTCGTATTAAATTTTATTTTGTGGAAAATTGCCAATTTTAATTGATAGCTCATCTACGCTGCACTCTATCCAATTCGGCAATCAATCCCAACTTCATGAGGATCCCATATACTTGCAGCACATGCTAAATGAGGCTTAACCAGGGAAAGATGACATTCATTCTCTTTGACCTTTCCATCACATTTCCCCAATACTCTTCAAAAAATACTAATTTTTTTATAGCTTGTCCACACGTTACCCGTATGTGTTTCACCCTGGAGGTGTCGTGAGTGAGGATAACTCTTGTGTTATTTAATCGACTCCACACTTCCTATTTGGGTATTCC
>CM073772.1:127997-279917 GCA_037158775.1 Hetaerina titia | reverse complement strand
GAGAAACCTCAAAGGGAGCGTTAAAGCAACTAAGGAGAAGGCGTATCAGACCCTGGTAAGACCAATTTTGGGGTACGCTTCTCTAGTATGGGACCCTCATGAAGAAGGACAAATCAAAAAACTAGAAAAGGTGCAAAGAAAGGCTGCCAGATGTGTTTTCTAGGGAAGCATAGGAGGATGGATAGTGTGTCTGACATGCTGAAAACGCTGGGCTGGGAACCATTACAGACTAGAAGGAAAGTAAGCAGACTTTGTGGAATGTTCCGCATTCTGAATGGGGAGAAGGCTTGGGCAGATCTAAGGAAAGAAGCGGGGAACCCGAATTTTATAGGGAGAAATGACCACAATTTTAAGGTAAAATGCCGGGCACAAAGAACGAATAAAAAAAATTTCTTTTCTAAAGAAAACAATTGTTGATTGGAACAATTTACCTGCAAAATTTTTAAGCCCTTTCCTAACAGAGTCCAAACTTTTAAGAAAAGATGTAAACAACTTCTGTAATCATTTGATTGATGTGTTGTATATAATTAAATGTAACAGCTTAATTTTTTTCTTGTTGATTGGGAAACAAACGTTAATGAAATGGGGATTTTCTTTTTTTATGTACTACAGATTGGTGTTTGGAAATTTCCTTAAAGTGTATTTTTTTTCTTTTTTTCTGACTGATTTTATTTATTATCTTTTGTGATGTTGATTGTATTTCAGAAACCATGTTATTTTTCCAAGGCAAGTTTATTGTAACACTTGGGACTTGTGTGCCACCAGACATTTGTCTATTTGCACATGTACATTTTAATAATAATAATACCATTTGGGAAGGTCAATTGTCATTGTGTTTCCTGTTTTTGCGCTCTCGAATCGTGTGTGGGAAGAAGGGCGTGGATTATTTCTTACGCATCGATCGACTCTGATGTTTTCCCTCTAAGGAGCCGTGGTGCGAGAAATATTTCACTTTCCACCCCTCTCTGTGTCCCTCGCCTTCTAACGTAATGAGGCGCTGGAATTACTCCCATTCTCTGTCAGCGCCCAACTCGAACGATTTTTATTTATCTATTAGTTTAAGTCGTTTCTGTCATCTTCCGGCGTCCATTGTCCGTTAACAGTTGAAGCGTACTTGATTGATACCGAAATAAAAAAATGATACTCTCCTACCTTGCAATGATGCTTTTCTCGATTGGGGAGTCATGGGGTCGCATTTCTGCTGGTGTCGAGGCACCAACCCCCGCACCCACCCTCGCTAGACCGCCCACGCACACACCCCCACCTCTTTCCCTCCCCTATTTCTGCCGTGCCCTGCCGCGTCGAATAGTTTCGCTGATGGCTACGGATTCCCAGCCGGTAGAAGACAGGGGGGGTGCCGCCCCATTCTCCCCCCACCCCCTCCCCGCCCCCTTCACTCCCTCCAAAGGGCGAAATTAAATTCCCCAGCGCCGCCAACGCTCTCTGCCGAGGAAATGGAAATCGTGGGGCTCTCCAATCCTCCTCCCCCGGTCCTCATTCCGCCCTCCCCCCTCCTTCAACCCCCTCCCCTTTCCTTTTACGTATTCCGGCCACGTTTTGAGCCCAATCTCTCCCCTCTCCCAAGGGTCCAGCCACACTGGAACCAACTCTTAAGACCCCCCCCCACCAACGGCCACTTCCCCTCCATCTCTCCGAATCCCCCTCCATACTCATTTTCTCCTATCCTCCCCCATTTCAAGCCTTCATTTAATTCAGAAACTTTTAGTAAAGTACCATAGACTTCAAAATAAACTTCCCAACTGTGTTATCTCATAGCAAGCGAGTAAAAGGTTAAGAGAGCAAGGAATGGTATACTAGATGTTATTAAATACCACATGCGGGGAAGAAGACTTTTAAAATGATATCGTCAATTCTAGCGTTCCTCATAGGTGGCGTTGCCTGTTATGCATCCGAGGTAATATCGTGAGTTTCCCAAGGAAAGGTCCTCGTTCCTCTCTTGCCCTTTCGTTGCATATGTACACGGTGATTATTATCAAACTTCGCAACAAACATATACACATATACACCCTGCAAGCCGCTGCCAGGGTGTGTGGCACCTGAATGCTACTATTGGCACAAAATACTATTCCCAATAGGAGTTTTAGGGCGATAGGGTTTAGGGAGCAATAGGGTTTTAAATGGCGGTGCTGTCTTTCCACGTTTAGGCCTCAATTTAGAGAGGATTTGCTGATAGCGAATGGAATCCCGTCTTAAAGTCGATTTCATTTTGACCGAACGGGCTGGATCGTGTGCAGTGTGGGGGAGCCATATTTGTCATTTGAATCAAACATATAATTTGTCAAGATAATCATTGTAGCGTATTTGGGTTTTTTTGAAGAACCAGGTTGGGAATCATTCGCGGGGCGAAGGTTACGTTATAGCTTATATCTCTCGCATCAATTGGAAGCAGTTTTTCTTGGCGATGGTGCTCAAATGTGTCTTATTAGTCCCATAGCAGCACGGATCATGAGAATAAGATTATAGAAATCAAGTGTACATCTGACAGTTTTAAAAATGTCATTTTCCCCGCGAACGACTGAGGATAGGCATAAATGCGCACGACAGTCTCGTGAGAATATAATTATCCAGGTAATCCAGTAAGTTTTCATAATTTAAACTAATCATTATTTTATCATTCTCCATTCTCATTGCTCGTGTCACATGTTGTAGAAAGGTATTTTAAACATCGATTTACAAGTGATGTCATAGGAATTAGTTCTGTTACTTGAATTACTATCAGTAATTTGTATTTAACTGCCATTAACTTATGATGTTTCTTGCTCTGTGTGAAATTACTGAAACTCATATTTTTCCTCTGGAGCCCACGCGAATTGAGCCTTCAGCTGAAGGACTCACGTCGAGACACGATCCCGGTCCTCCATCTTGGAGACTCACCTCAAATTAGATCAAATAGTAGTCCGTGCATTGAACTGTGTTTAACTTGCAGTGGTGTGTAAATTCGCGTCGTTTTTGGATTTATCAGGAGAAGATCATCTCTATCAAGTCTCACCTCAATTATTTCGACGTTCCACTCTTGAATTCCACAAGTTTAACATTTCCTCGCCGTCCGCTTGCTTGCTCTTAGTTTTTTATTTTTTTTGGTACCTGCTCCATTCCATTGGTTTCACCACAACCTCTTCAAGTTGGACCAGCGCCAGGTTCATGAATATCTCCTGCCAATGTGGCATTGCGGGATTCATTATCACAAAACTGGTTCCGATAATCTGGATTTCGAGAAGGAATTCGCGAATGCATCCACCCGGAGACGCCCTAGGTCGAGAAGAATCGAGAAAAAGAGAACCCGTTCGATGGTGACTGAAGCCAGCGCCACTTACGGACGTCCTGCTAAGAAAGGGATGGTCGAAATCTACCCGAGAGAAGTTATGAAGGATTCTATGGGGAGAGACTGGGGAGTTAATCTTCGTATTTTTGATGACTTTTAACATAACATCAAATGTAATTGTGCCTCTCCTTTGTGCAAAGTGACTTGAAAATCACCTATGATTATCCGAGATTTCTTCTATCAGTTCGCTATCAGTGCTGCGTTCAATCAATCAGTCCAGCCGGCCAGCGTGGAGAATTGCTTAAGTTCTAGATTATTAGGGAAACCAGGTTAGCAATCACTCACTTTACCTAAGGTTTAATTCCAGATTAAATATCTTGCATAAATTGAGATGATACTTCTCCGATGATGCTTTTTAGAAAAAATGTATTACTCGCATCATCGCATTACGCTAGGAGAGGATCAATTAAATAATATTGGAGTGACCATCTGTAAAAGGGAAAGATTTAAGGTGTCATTTTTCTCTCGGACGATGCGGAATGTGTATTTTTTTGCTCATTAGCTTAACTTTTGGTCGTTGTTGTATTTAACCCTTATCACATTATTCTCCTTTCCAGCATTTCGTATTGTAAAGCTTAGAGAACTGTTTTAAATTAAACTCCCCTACATACCGTGCTGAATGTAGTGCTCTTGTAGAAAGTATGCCCATCATTTGAATTATTTAATATTTCCATCGATAATTAAAATTTAAGCAATGATTGATTTTGATCCTGCGTGTCTGTTGTATAGCAACCTTCTGCCATGCACCCTTGCTGTGACTTGCAGGATACCATTAAATATATAGACGTAGAGAGAGGGTAGCGCCCCGGCTCCATCCCCTCTCGTTCACTTCCCTCGCATCTTTCATCTCCGTTCCTCTCTCCAATCTTCCTTTCCAATCCCACGAAAATTACTCAAATCAGCGAGGTCGGAAGGACGACGGAAAGAAATCCTTCTTTCCTCCTCAGCCCTCTTCCTGGGGAGAGGGGCGGCTGGCTGTCTCCACGACATCTGGAGTGAGGTGCTGGTGGGGTTGGGTGGGAGCGAGAAGCAATTGTCTCGGCGACTATGGCGGAGAATGGCATTCATCTCCGCGATCCCGTCGACTGCGTTGGAGTGTGCCTTCCCACTAGAGTGCCACAAGGAAGCGTAATTGGTCCTGTCCTTTTCCCCTCAAGTATACATCAATGATTTTCGCTGCTGTTAAGTAACCGGCGAAATCGAGATTATTCACCTATGATCGTTTAGCCATCCATCGCGATTTATGTATCCGATTTAATGGAACAGTAATTATCTTTCTAGAGTTTTCAACAAAAATTATTGCTTGGTGTCAGGAGTGGAGTCTCCAATTCAATCTGTACAAATTGCGCAGGAATCATTTTCTGGAAAAACATATTGTAACACCCATAGGCTTAATTAAACCCCTGGGGGCAGGCTCTGATGATCTGAAATGAGATCGGTATAACGAGTGAGATTCCCGTAAGTGAAACTATCATCGATTCTAAAGGTAGCGAAAGAACGTCAGGAGCATCTGTGGAGTACCACAAAGGAAAATATGGCTCATCAAATGAATGGTGTGCAAATATTTGAATGAGGATATCCAGAAAAGGTGTTATTTCGAATTGGTTAGACCTTAACTTGAGTGCGTTTGTTTGTTTGGGACCCTTTTCTGTAGGGCTTGGTATAAAGATGGACAGGATACCGAACGGAAGAGATTAGATTCGCATTAAAATGTTAGATGAGACCACAGTAAAGAAAAACGTGAGAAATTGACTGTCGCTTCTCGGTCGACGTAAAGACTCTTCTCTTTGCACAATCAGAGTGTGTTGCAAAAAAGTTTCCAGAAGCATATCCTGCAATAAAAAGATCCAAAATCTGATTTGGCGTTCAAAACAAACAGTTGCAATTGAAGAATTCAAAAATGTCCAAAATTTGCCGGGCACTGTTTTTACTCCCTCTAAACTGATCGAAGCGGTCATTTTTGGAAACCAGAACGGTACATTGAATACCCAGACCGTAAAGGAGAAACTTTTTGTGAAATTTCTTTATTTCACATCCTAGCTCAGAAATGAATATAGCTTATCTCACAGTTCAATTATTATTGTTAGGTAATCTACCGGTTAAGGTAGGTTTTTGGATGGACAAAACTACCAAATAAACATTTTGTAGCTCCAAACAAAACCCAATCCAGCAACCTAATCTACATCAGGTCCCTCTTCATCTTTTTGTACTTCTTTCCTCCCTTCATCCCGCCCAACATCCCTATCCTGTTCCTGCCCTTTCCTCGCTTGTCCAACATTCTCCCCTCTATTACCTTCTTCAACATTCCACTACCGCTCAATACGCTTTCATCCATTTTTCCTGCCTCCATAAGATTTCTCTCAACAAACCCCTCTCCTCACCCACCATCTCCAGTATTTCCTCATTTGTTTTCCTTTTGGTCCATTTCAGCCTCCCCATTCTTCTCCACACCCACATTTCAAAAGCCTCCAATCTACGTCTATCCTCCTGCTTCAGTGACCACGTTTCCGCGCCGTACGCTCCATATCAGAGTTTTTACGAGTCTTGTCTTAACATCCCTACTCAACGTCCCCGTCATCAACTCCCTCCTCCTTGAGAAAGCCTAGCGCAATTCTTCTCCTTACGTCCCTACCACTTTGACCGTATTGGTCCAAAACACTTCCGAGATATGTAAACTGTTCTACCTGCTCTATTTTTTCCCTGCCTATTTTAATATTTAGCTTAGCCTTTTTCTTTCTGGAAAATCGCATAACCTTTGTTTTAGTAATATTGATTCTCATCCCATATTTATCGCACTGAACTTCCAATTCACTCAAAAATGCTTGCAACCCCTTGGCTGACTGAGCAACTAATGCTTGGTCATCAGCAAACCTAACCGATTTTACGAATTCCCCTCCGACTTTCATTCCTACCTCCAGTTCTTCCCATGCTTCTTTAATCATTTCCTCTAGGTATACGTTGAACAGTACCGGTGACAATGGGCAACCCTGCCTTACACCTCTTCCTAACACTGCCCATCCGGACTCTCCGTTCCCCACTCGCACCTGAGCAGTCTGAGACATGTACAGGTTGCGGATCAGTCTCCTGTCCCTCCAATCCATTCCTATTTTCTGCAATACACGCATCAATTTTTCCCAGTTCACTCTATCAAACGCTTTTTCGAAATCTACAAAACAGGCAAAAACGTCCAGATTGTATTCTATATTCCTCTCGACTAGTGATCTCATTACTGCAATGGCATCACGCGTACCTATTCCTTTCCTTAACCCATACTGATTTAAGTGAAGTAATCATTTGCCATACTCTCTATCCTTTTGTTGATGATCCTGAGAATAATTTTAGCTGCGTGGGATATCAAACTTATTGTTCTGTAATCCTCACATGATGTAGCCTTTACCTTTTTTGGAATGGGAACTAACACCGATCTCACAGAATCTTCCGGCCAGATTCCTTCCTCATAGATACTATGAATCAGTCCATATAGGGCCTTCTTCCCACATTTGCCTAAACATTTCAACAGTTCCACAGGAATATTGTCTACCCCCACGTCCTTATTTGCTTTCATCTCCTTTAATGTCCTTTCTATTTCGTCGAGCATGCCTGGACCTAAGCTATCTTCTTCTACGTCAGGTTCCTTTTCTATGTCTAACCTTGTCGGCATTAGTTCTTTACCATACAGTGTTTCTATATATTCCTTCCATAGATCTTGGATTTTTCCTGGTTCAACTATTATCTTACTCCACTTATCTTTAACTGTTAGCACAGATCTTGCCTTCTTACTTCCCGATAATAACTTAACCTTGCTTTATTGAGCACCAATTTCACCCTTCTTCTGTAAACTTTCCATATCCTCGCATTGCGTTTTCCACCATTCTTCTTTTGCTTTATTTGTGGCCCTTCTCAATTTATTGTTTAACTCTTTGTATTTCATTTTGCCTATCTCTGTGTTTACATTTTTCCATCTTCTTCTCTCATCCATCTTTGCAATCATCTCATCCGTTACCCATGGTTTCGTTATCCTTTTCCCGTTAACGGTTCCTATAGTGTCTTTTGCGGCTTCCGATATCCCTTGCTTGATACATTCCCATTTTTTTTTCGATAGTACTTTACCGTCATCCATTATTTTCTCTACAGCCTGATGATACTCCTTCCTCATCAATCCATTTAATGTTTCTAAATTCCATTTCCTAACCCGCCGCCCTTGCCTTATCTTCTTGAACCGGACGTTACATTTCATAACAACTAAATTGTGGTCAGAGTCCGCATCCGCTCCTGGGAAACTGCGAATTTATCACACTGCTCCTAAACCTGTACCTTACCATAATATAATCTAACTGATACCTTTCTGAGTCACCTGGCATTTTCCATGAATACCTACGCCTTTTGTGGTGTCTAAACCATGTGTTGGTGATGACTAACCCCTGTCCCCTGCAGAATTCAATTGCTTTCTCCCCGCGTTCATTCCTCGTGCCTAACGCATAGTCCCCCACCTCACCACCCTCTCTTCCTTCGCCTACCGTCGCATTCCAATCCCCCATCACTATCAAATGTTTCCCTGCAGGAACACACGCAAATATATCCTCTTAACTCATTGTACATCCTATCGACTTCTTCCTCCTTGTGGTTGCTCGGGGGCATGTATACCTGAGCAATGACCAAGTTTGTCGGCTCTGCTTTAATCTCTACGAGTAAAATTCTATCTGTCGCTTGCTCTATGTTGACTACGCTTCTTCCTACCCCTTTATTTAATATTATGGCAACCCCTCGTTGGCTCTCGTCCACGCCGCTGTATATCACTCTTTAATTGTCACTCTAGTAATCCCCGCTAGTTCAGTATGTCAGAGGAAATCTTTCTATCAGATAAGAAGACAGACCACTTCATTGACGATGAATGCTCCAATGTGACACGAAATGGCTAACGAATAGTATGTAAGGAGGCAAGTACACATTAAGAGTATAAGTGAAGAAGAAGTTGAAGGAAATGCTTCTATTGAGCACCACTGAAGATTAACTTACGGAGAAAGTTGAAACTATTTACATGGAGTCAATTAAGTTCACATGGAAGTTACAGACAATTATTTTGGTTGTGATGCAAAAACTAGGATATTATATAAGCCAAAAACAGTTGATGTAGCGTAACAAACAGTTCTAGACATGTCTATTAATAGACAGATATTGTCTAATACTTTCTCGGTTTGTTGTCGCCGCAACTATGTGCTTCCCGCTCGCTCTATAGATGCATATGGCGACTACTAATTCGAGTTTTTGAAAGAAGTCCACCGTGGATTTAAATTCCGGCCGACGACGACGACCAAGGGGTAGGCAGATCGACGACAGACCTTCGTAAGAGACGACGTGTTGGGCATGATGCATCGGCGGCCAACGAGCCGGGTGATCGCCGCGCCTCCCTTGGTACCCTTTTCCGTCTGTTTAAAGCTCTTAAGATTATAAAGTGTGGTCGCCCACTTTGCATGCGATGCCATGGTTGACCTTTTTATTGCTTTTAGCGCTCTGCGTGTTTCACTTAGAAATAATTAGCCCGGCATGTTTTAATGTGCTTCCAATTAATGCATAACATGATATAGGTTTAATAACTCGACCGGTTTTCCAGTTTTCATAACACTTTTGGATGATCTTTAAAGCGTAGGCAATGGTGGGTGGCGTCACGGGCAGCGTTGCACGTACGTAATACGTTCCATCCCAGAGTTCCGTGCTCTCTTCCCTTGCTGCGGCCGACCTAACTACTTCGCCCTCTCTCTTCCCCGGAGGGCACTCTTCTCGTAACGCCTCCCCTCCGCTCTTATAATATACGGCCAGGATGTGGAGGGGCGATCGGGATGTTGGGCGAGTGGGAGGAGGGGTTATCCGCGCATGCGCACCAGTCACAAACGCGCACCCCCTCCCCTCCCACTACCTCTCCTCTTGTGCTAATAGCCAGAGAGATATTTCCCCAACGACCAGCCGAGCCTTCGAAATGTCACCCCTCTCCCATCCCACCCCCCTTTCCCCACCCACACATTCCCCTCCCCAGCACCCCCCCTTGGGTCGCCCCCTCTCATTGTGCACCCTACTTTTTCTGTCGATGCATTGGTTGTACAACAGTTATAATTAGTCTCGGCATATCGAAAACTAATTGGAAAACGAGCATGAATTTTATTGTCGTTTATCTTATGGTTGTCGGCTCAAGAAAATTCAGTATTGCAAAAGTCTTTTCCTTCGCAATCGAAATTATTCGATAAAGAGAATGCTGGGTGGCGAAACGATAGGTCTCGAAAATTATCGGTAATTTTTTTCACCTTCGAGGATTCTCGTCAATCGAAATCGTTTTGCGTTAAAAATCAATATTTTGCTCATTCTCTTTTGCCGCCGATAATTATTGCCAAAGGCAACGAGAATTATGAATAAAAAGAGACGTTTCAGGCGTGATATGGTGGAACAACATGATTAATTAAAATTAGCAATTTTCCACAAAAATAAAATTTATTAATGCGACCGGTTTCAATGCAACTACATCTTTATTTTGTGGAAAATTGCTAATTTTAATTAATTAAAGAGAATTATGAAGTACCGTATTCGTTTTCGATGCCTTTGCTTCGTTTTGAATTTAAGGTAGACGTGTTGTCATTTGGAGTAGTGAATGATAGTTTCAGCCAACAGCAAGAGTGATCTTAGACCACTGATTATCGGGTCTGAAATAATCGAATCGTTCGCAGCAGTCGCTCACATGTTGAACTAAAAAGGGTTTAGCCTTCGTATTTTCTCGGCCTAGTCAATTTCTTCGCTCATTTGCGATACGACCCGCGCAAGACGGCCAAGTGCATAAAAGTAAGTGGCTCTTGAATTTCGAAAACTCCGCTCGGAACAACGCCCCTTGGTGCCGTGTTTTTTCTCATACTGACCCTCGACACTCCACCTATTTAGCCTTTTCATGACGCACTGTATTAATTCAATCGTTCTTTTGTGTTTAGTAACCAACGTTACATCGCGTCATCTTTTTACTTTAAATTTTCCTCACTCTATGCAATTTACACGTCGATAATCGGCCGGAATAACTGAAAAGTTATGTAGTTGAACCGTGTATCCTGTATTTTTGTTGTATTTTAACACACATTCCAAGCATGCACTCACTACCTTTCGGAGCAGGTAAGACCAAAAATGCCGATATTAATTTATTCTTAGGACTTCCTCCATTTAGTGGTGGCATTCTTGCAAACTTTTGGTGCAACTCAAGTTTATTGACATGAGTTATAAAATATTCGCCCTTGGCCTCGCAATTTAACATGACGCTAAAGACGTGTATTGTTCTTCACCGGAAGGTTTTCCATTGCAACCTCATTTTCACTTGTTTCGTCAACCTCTTTGCGTTAATTTTCACCGTCCATTGTGTTGAGCTCACTTTCGCACCCCGAACCACTTTAAACTAATCCTCAAAATAATGCAACCATTTCAGAGAGGAAAAATCATTCGCCTTGACCGGGATTCGAACCCGGATCCCTCGATATCCGGCCGAGTGCTTTAGCCAATTAAGCTACCGAGACGTCCTCTTACACTCTGAAATTTTGGGTTCGAATCCCGGTCAAGGCGAATGATTTTTACTCTCTGAAATGGTTGCATTATAATGCACACATAGCGGGTGACTCCGTTAAAGTTACTGTTACAGTTTCTTGAAATCAATCCTCAAAAGCCTCCCTCCAACATATCTTCCATGCAGTCCCATACCATACAACTCTAATTCTTTATGACATTCATTCCTTTGTCCCCTCCATAATTAAAGGGACAGTTTTGTATTCTCCACAAATTTGAAGAATATCATTTTTCCCACGAACGATAAGGGATCAGAATAACGTCCGACCGCGCTAAGGGGGGATAATAATTTTGTGTCAAAATTAATCTGGTGTGTAATCACCCCGTGCCACACGCCCTAGCGGTGGCTTGGAGAGTACCATTTCTTTTGAAACGTTATTTCGTTCCCTGATCTAGTCGAAGTGGAAATTTGAGCATTGTGAACAAATGAAAAATTACACGTGCGGGGATTATGTGGACAAGCTAAGAAAAAATTAGGATTTGTAAGAAGATTACTGGGTAAATGTGATGAACAGGTCAAAGAGAAATGTCATCCTTCGCTGGTTGGGCCTCATTTAGAATATAGTATGCTGCTAGCATATGCTGAGATCCTCTAGTAGCTGGGATAAATTGCCGAATTGGATCGCGGTGTGTGGCAGGGGGTGAATACACACCGGACTAGTTTTGACCATGATTGAAAATTATGTTGAAAATGTTTTATTAACCCTATCGCACTACGGTAGGTGAGGTCATGAAATTAAAATTCGAGAGATTAAATATGGAACAGAAACATGAATGATACAATTTTTCCCACGAACAATAAGGAAGGGATTGGAATAACATAACGTTTGTCCGACCGCGCTAGGAGGGAAAGGTGTTATGGGTCGAGGGTAGTGTGGTGTGTAATCACGCCGTCACACACCCTAGCGGTGGCTCGCAGGGTACTAAATAAAACTAAAACATGGCAGAATGCTAGTCTCTTTAGCAGACCCGTGTTTCCGTACGGAATTATCGCTCCAGCTCGCACTTTTGTCCGCCGTGGTTAGCGTGAAACGTATTCGCGTTTCTCTTCGTCGCCTGTGAGACCGAATTCCACCAACTAATCAAATAATCCTCTCTTTGTTCTTGCAGGCTTCCACCTGAGCGGAGTGGTGACGGCGGCGAGCAAGGGGGGCGCCCTGCAGTCGCCGGCGGCGGCGGCCCAATCGCCGGCTTCCGCCGCCCCCCAGGCGCCGAATTCTTCCCCTCCCAATTCCTCGTCTTCTTCCTCCTCGTCGTCGCCATCTTCCGAGGCGCAGCGGAAGTACAAGGTCTCCCTCAGCTTCGAAAGGTGAGGCCCACCGTCCAGGCCGGTATGGGTATACGCCCATGCTACCACGCTCCATGATACCCACCCGCGTGTGACGTACGCGATTAATCTTGAGACTACTTGCTTATGCTTGCAAGATATTATTAACACACAATTGAGACATAAGTTTTATTATGAAGAGTAGCTCGAGCAACCTTTTCTTTATTACCAAATCTGTTTATTTATTTTATTATATTTAATACATTAATGTCAAAAGAAACATGGGAGGATAATTGTAATTGTCATTGTAATTTATTCATTCACCATAAGCATAGAATTATGCATGGCTTTGTCAAAACATGTTTTACACTTCATTTCATTAAAAATACATTATGCAAAATCAAAACAATATGCAAGTACAATACATACAATTTACAACTTTTTGGAATTAACACATTTCAGTTATACATTTGAAATGGTATGCATTAGAAAATCATCTACACTATAAAATAATTTACATGCAAGTAGTTTTTTCACGGCACACTTAAATTTAAAGGAACTTTTGATATTTTTAATATAAGCAGGCAATTTATTATACATAAGTATTCCCTGATGATCTATCCCTTTAATCGTTTTATTTACTCTGTGCTGACTTACATGGAATGCATTTTGGCTTCTCGTATGATGACTATGAAGGTCACAGTTTTTAATAAACATGTTCTGATTTTTGTTAATAAGAGACACTGTTTCAAGAATGTATAGACAAGGAAGAGGTAAGATTTCTAGTTTTTCAAAAATAGGTTTACTGGGAGCTCTATTATTAGAATTAGTTATTATGCAAATAATCTTTTTTTGCATTTTAAATAATTTTGGAAGGAAGATAGAGGAGCCCCAAAAGGGAATAGCATAATGGAGAAGTGACTGCACATAGCCAAAATATATAGTCCTCAATGCCTGAATGCAAATGATTTCCTTGAGTACACGGAATGCATAACAGATTTGTGCCAGTTTTTGAGATAAATTATTAATATGTTCCTCCCATGAAAGATTAGAGTCAATCCAAATACCTAAAAACTTTGTTACCTTTAGTTCTTTTATGGGGCAACTGTTAATTATTGGATATAAATTTATTAACTTCTTCTTGAGATTGAAGTTTAAATAATGGGTTTTACTAACATTTAAAGATAGCTTATTGTCAGTGAGCCAGTTCATCAAATTATGATATTAATTACCCTACTGATCTTGATACTAAAGTTGACAGCTTTATCAATATCATTACTTATTACCATGATTTAGCATTTCCCCTTAAAAAAAATTGTCAAGCATAATAAAAGTAAACCTGAAAATAGTCCTTGGTTAACAAGAGGAATAATTATTTCTTGTGATAGAAAAAGAGCATTGTATAAGCAATGCATTGATTCTAATGATCCAGAGTTAAAAAAATACTACAAAAGTTTTGTAAAATTTTGAGAACTACTATTACTCTAGCAAAAAAGCTGCATACCAGCTCATTGATAACACCATCATCTAATAAATCTAAGGCTATCTGGAAAGTAGTGAAACAGGAAACAGGGAAAAATAAAATTAATAGCAACACAATATTTAAAATATGTTATAATGGCACAACAATAACAAGTGTCCAAAAAATTTTAGACATTTTTAATGATTACTTTGCCCAAGTAGGTGTCAATCAAACTCCCAAACAGTCGCCCACCAACACAGGTACTTCTAAAATGGTAATCAATTCCTCCTCTATATATCTAGAACCTGTTACTAAAAATGAAATATTGAGGATAATCAATCAATTAAATAATAAATATTCATGTGGCCCTGATGGTATACCTGATGCTGTTATAAAAAGTTGTGCCACCTTTATTGCTGAACCACTGACTGAAATTTGTAATCTTTCCCTAAGTGCTGGTCAATTCCCCTCCAAATTTAAAGTTGCAAAAATTAAAGCTCTGTTTAAAAAAGGAGAGAAGGAAAACATTGAGAATTATAGACCAATTTCCTTACTTTCAGGTTTCTCCAAAATTTTGGAGAAGGCCATGTATCTGAGATTGATTTCCTTTTTTGATAAATCCTCTGTCGTTGACAATCATCAATTTGGCTTCAGAAGGATTAAGTCCATTAATGATGCCCTTTTCTCATTGACAAGGAATATATGGAATGCCTTAGATAGTAATATTCATGTTGCAGGGCTTTTTATTGATTTGAAAAAAGCTTTTGATACAGTTAACCATGGATTTCTTTAAAAAAAATTAGAAACATATGGTATAAGAGGCAATGCAAAGGACTGGTTTAAAACATATTTAACTGATAGGTCACAATATATTGAAATGAATTCATCTGTATCAAGTACAACTTCTGTTATTTGTGGAGTTCCGCAGGGCTCCATTCTTGGACCACTACTGTTTTTATTCTTCATAAATGATTTACCTGCAAATTTACCACTCTCCAATACAATACTATTTGCTGATGATACTAACTTAATTTTTAATAACCATAATCCCACTCAGTTAATGAACGAGGTAACAGAAACTACACATAATTTGATGAACTGGCTTACTGACAATAAGCTATCTTTAAATGTTAGTAAAACCCATTATTTAAACTTCAATCTCAAGAAGAAGTTAACAAATTTATATCCAATAATTAACAGCTGCCCCATAAAAGAACTAAAGGTAACAAAGTTTTTAGGTATTTGGATTGACTCTAATCTTTCATGGGAGGAACATATTAATAATTTATCTCAAAAACTGGCACAAATCTGTTATGCATTCCGTGTGCTCAAGGAAATCATTTGCATTCAGGCATTGAGGACTATATAGTTTGGCTATGTGCAGTCACTTCTCCATTATGCTATTCCCTTTTGGGGCTCCTCTATCTTCCTTCCAAAATTATTTAAAATGCAAAAAAAGATTATTTGCATAATAACTAATTCTAATAATAGAGCTCCCAGTAAACCTATTTTTGAAAAACTAGAAATCTTACCTCTTCCTTGTCTATACATTCTTGAAACAGTGTCTCTTATTAACAAAAATCAGAACATGTTTATTAAAAACTGTGACCTTCATAGTCATAATACAAGAAGCCAAAATGCATTCCATGTAAGTCAGCACAGAGTAAATAAAACGATTAAAGGGATAGATCATCAGGGAATACTTATGTACAATAAATTGCCTGCTTATATTAAAAATATCAAAAGTTCCTTTAAATTCAAGTGTGCCGTGAAAAAACTACTTTCATGTAAATTATTTTATAGTGTAGATGATTTTCTAATGCATACCATTTCAAATGTATAACTGAAATGTGTTAATTCCAAAAAGTTGTAAATTGTATGTATTTGTACTTTGCATATTGTTTTGATTTTGCATAATGTTTTTTTTACTGAAATGAAGTGTAAAACATGTATTATCAAAGCCATGCATAATTCTATGCTTATGGTGAATGAATAAATTACAATTACAATTATCCGTTAGGTCGCACATCTATATACGGACCAAGACGAAAACACAAAGGTGAAAAGAAACTCACTAGTTTTCGAATTTTTGGTGGTCCAAGCCAACTTTCCCAAGGATGAGAAGGGAGGAAGTGAGGAATACAGAAACTGCACAGCGATAAGTGTTCAAAAGTATGGACATAAAATGTGCCATTAGGAATTAATCCAGGGTTATCTACTAAGTTTACAAGAATTCATCAAAACAATAAAGTTTCATATCATACACCTCACATTCATAAATGCAGTTTTTCTATTCCTCGCTTTATTTAACAGATTTTATCCTGCAATGTTCTAAGAACTCATCAATGGAATACAATGATGCTTCAAACAAGAAAAATGTCAGTTTTTGTTTGAATTTCTTCAACTGGATCTACATGTAATATTGAATAGGTTATGCATACAGTTTCACACAAAAGTGATTAAGACCTTTGTTGATTCATTCACACATCGCCTTGAAGGAGCATGGATATTGTTTTTTTTTCTTTTTATCATGCCCAGATACATTTAAATTCCTTTCTAGACTTTGAAAGTTTTACTTTGACAAAATATGGTACCTCTAACACATACATAGGTGATAGAGGCAAAATTTTTAATTGCAGAAAGAAATATATGACACTCCAGCTGGAAAATTTAGGATGGTTCTAATTGCTTTTTTTGAAATTTAAACACCACCTAACTCTGGCTTGAATTCCCCCAGAGGGTACTCTAACAAATCTGAGCTGTAAAATAAATTTCATGTATTCTGCGGACGGAATCAATGAATGGTAGTGGAAATATTGCTCTCATCAATAAATTTTTCCACCTATGAATCCGTCATGTTTCATTCATATGTAATACGAGAATGACATTTGTCCACATTTTGTAAAATAGATGAAGTGTGCACTTTATCCACTTTTTTATTTTCGAGGTAAATAGATTGTGAATATATCTCAGGTTAAATTATTTTGGTGATTTTATCGATTCCATGAAATGAGCAAACAATAATATTACTTTAGTCTCTTTCTGGTAGAACAAATTCACCTTAATGATCTGCTAAACATTCAACTATGCCCACTATATTAGCTTCCATTTTTATATTATGCCTGCAGTAGTTTTTGTTTGTATGGCTTTACTTTAGTCCCAAGAGGCATGTTGAAGATGACCTGAGTTGACCTCCTATGGCAGAAGGAAAACTATTACGTAATTTTCAAAAGATGATCAAATATGGTCAAAACTTATGCATGGAAGTTGATCTTTCAAGAGGCTTTAAAGGCCTCCCCTCTAATTTGATTGCATTTTATTCAGAAGGTACTGCACAATAATTTACATTATAGCGTAACATCTTCAGGTACTGATGGTGTTACTCTGTAACAAAACCTAGGTCATAATAAAAAAATTCCATGTGGAAAAGCAAAGTGTCTTCTTTCATCATGAAGGATTTCCACCATGTTACACATGAAACTGTGTCATTTACTTTGTCTGATGGTAAGGCCCTATATTTGCTCATAAAGCTTGTTCAACTTGATGCGTGACGCTATTGTTACTAACAGTTCACTGCTTTTCCTATTAGTGCAGTATACCCGACTTCACTCAGAAACCTTAGTCCAGCATGCTATGTTAAGTGACTGAGGTCACTCTATACCAGGTTTGAAATATTTACAGATATAACAATTTGAATAGTGATTGCATTTAGGCTGTCTATGATGTCATGCTAAACATTGACCGTACTATAATTGACTGTAATTTAAGGCTTTAGTGGGTAGATATCTCCATTTAACAAGGACTATGTGTTGTCACGATTATTGATGGCAGATAATGAAAGTGATAAACAGGGAATACAGATTTCTTAGGTCATTCATTGATGGCAGTTTATTGCCCTCAGGTCTGACAAATCCCTCAAAATCTCTCATTAAGATTCACCAAGTTTGTATACTAATTGCTTTTATTGAAAACACTACTCTGCTTTAGCAACTATAATGAGCTAATTACATCAATATATGGCCCACTGACACTTGATGTCTTAGTTTAGGACTTCATAATCTAGCCAACCTGACAAGCAAAGGGTGATGATACATTTGTGCTATGTTTTGTGGATAAACTTTGCTAAAGTATTGAATACCATATTAGAAGTTGTATGAGTGAAAGACAAATGAAAAGTTTTGTAACAATAACGCAGCAGTGAGTTGTGACCCTCGTACATTTTCAACCAACAGATGCAAAATCACCGGAGTGGCATGCACTTGTGACACCAAAGATATCTTCTGGTGTCAGCATGTGGTGGCGTTGGCCCTTTATAGAATCCGCAATGCTGAAACCGTCCCACTACATGTCCCGATTTCTGGTGAGTATTAATCCATTCTATTGGCCATTAACTGCCAAAAATCTTAAGTGGGTGCCTCAAACATTTGGCTGCTGGATTAATTTCAAAATATATACAATTATGTAGTAACATAACATCATCCTCTTAATGCGATCTTAAATTTCATCTTTTCTCAATTACTCCATGTCGGATGGCAGATAAACCAAAGCTCTCTTCGCACTTGTATGGCAAAAATAATGAGTTAAATTTTTGTCATGCTTTAAATAAAAAAAGTTATTTTCATCATCATTTGTAATGTGTAAAGATATGAAATGTCCAAAAATGTACTGTTGTTAATATTTCTGTTCTCTCTTGTTGACTGTCACTGGATCTAGCATATGTGCATTCTTTCTCTTCTCCAGAAACTCTTTTGCGTATGGATAGGCAACAATTGCAGAAATTTGCACAGTACCTGATAGCTGAGCACCACACAGAACTTCTCCCAACAGCACAGAGATTGGCTAATGAACTCCTCCGCGATGGATCCGAAATGAACCGAATTCCAGGTTAGAATTGAACTTGTTTGGAATGGTGTGATAATAATAATAATATTCATCTGGAGACATATTTTCACTTTCATCATTTTTGTCATCCATTCAAAATTATATGCAAATGAATCCATTGATTTGTTATCTCATCATTCACTGGCTGCGGTCCTGTTTGTAATTTTTTTAAATGTTTCAACCACAAAACACTCTGACCCACATAAACTTGTGCCATTCAATGGAGCATTTGGGCAGAATATTCCACAGGCATTGTTTTGAGCATACCCTTTTGGTATGTACTTGAAATGAGTCCTGAGCACATATTCAAGCATACTGTATTTAAATATTATCGGGACTCATTAGAATTCATTCAAAGGGTATGATTCGGTATAGTGGGACATTTCAAGAAGGGGAAATGTTGAAGAGTGTCTGTTTTTTTGCACTTGTCAATTCTGAGGGAGCCCCTCTCTCCTGCCCCCTGTGTTCACAGGTGCTCCCGACCCCACGGCTGGTGCTAGTGCAGACGAGGACCAGAGCTGGCACTTGGACGAGGAACAGGTGTGCAAGCAAGTGAAAGCGCACCTTGCGCAAGGAGAATTCTACGACACCAACAGAGAGCTTAATTCACTCTTCACCAAGGTAAGACTTTTCATGTTAGGGGGCCACCACAGAAGGGGAGACCTATATGCTGCAAAGATTGAGCATAATCCATGTTTGTTCCTTGAAAAAACGTTATTTCAAGATCAATTGTTTAAAAGAGTCTACGCCTGAAGGTGCTTGATACATTGGAAAGAATATTACAGGCATTCATATATTAATGTTGCAAGCTCCCCAAATCACATTAGTAGTAGGAATTAGGCATAAAATATGGAAATGGTTTGCCAAACATATTCTGCTGAAAACTTGAAGTGGAATGTGGAAGTGGATATGTGTGCACTAACTTAAAATGCTATGTATGAGTGGGAAACATACGATGAAAATTTTTGGTTGGGCTCACTAGGTAGTAATCACTGGAATTGAATGTAATAGCCTTCAGGGGTTTCATATTTATTTCCCATCATTTTTAGTTTATTTATAAACAAAAAAAACATATTATCAATTATGTCATAATAAGTTAATTAAAAATATCTTATTTATCATGTTTTATTAATCAATAAGTTGTTGCAAAAGTGCTTATTGCTTTGTAATATTCATTAGGTATCCCTCCGCTTGTGTTGACAATTTACTGCTAATTCTTGAAAAATTTTCAGTTAATATCATTTTTAAAAAAAGCAAACTCTTCCTTCAGCACAGTTATGACACTCATAGATATATTATTGTGAGACCGACCTTTCCCCTTACTTTTAACTATGTTTTACCTCCCCCCCTTTGCAAACCTAGTGCCAATCAAGTTTACAATCTCATTTTTATTGCTTCACGACTGTAGGTACATTCATTTTAAGTTAACATTGATTATCCATGCATTCAAAAATAAACAAAAAAACATGGATTAGCGAAACATGTAGAAAATATGGGCGTGGCATAAACTGAGACTCTCCTGTTTCATTCCTTGTGAATAATTCGCATTTGGTGCATGAGGGGTGCTAAATCTTTGCATTGCCGTTCTCTTCCAGGTGAGGGAGATGATGCGTGCCAGAGATTCGAATGGTGCCCGGATGTTGACCCTCATCACGGAGCAGTTTTTGGCAGATCCCAGACTGCCCGTATGGAAGACGCAGGCGACTCCGATGACTGACAAGTGCAGGCAGTTATGGGATCAGCTAGGTGAGCATTCTCTGCCACTACGTGCCTTCTTGTTTTTTTTGCTCTTGGCAGTGAACTTTAATCTTGAACAACAATTTCTCTGTGACTGCAGGAGCACTTTGGGTGTGCATAGCTCTGAATCCTGAATTTGGCAGCGGGAAAACAATAGCTTATGCCAACAAACGTCATTGGAAGGCATTGCTGGAGAGGTGGTCCCAATTGGACGCTTGCCCCCTGGAGGAGGAACCTGATTTCAGACCACAGCCCATGCCCGGTGTCCGCAATGTGAGTGCTCTTTTGCATGCTTATGCACAGATAGATGTGTGTGAAAGGTATTCTACTATCATCGAAAAATAATAATATGTAGTTGCATCACAACAAACCTTGTTTGCATAAATTTTCAGTTTAAAGTTTTAAAAAACATAATTTTCTTAACAACTTAAATGCAGTTTTTATATTGTCTCTCCATGGTAGTATTCATAATTGCAAGTTCATGGAAATTCATCAAAATGTATAAGAAATTATCACAGAGGAGCACTTAATTTGTAAGGAATTTTTGCCATTTTTTTAAATGGAACACTATTTCAATGCGTTTAATGTTTTTGGTCATGTTTTCATTGAAGCTCTAATTATGCTTCTGTATTATTATTTGTCTAATATATGCTGAAAAATGATTATGCCCATCATTACTTACTTGGAAGAGGCTACAGTGATGAACTGCCTTATTTATTATTCAAAAAGTGGTAAAGTTGCTTTGCTTGGTTAAGCTTTGTTTCCATGACTGATACTTTGTAGATGCTACTTATTTACATTAGCTTCTTTATGTAAAAGGTAAACTTCATACAGAACTGTTTCCATAGAGCATACTACCTTGATCAAAAAGTTCCCGGAATTTATTCAGAAAATTAAAAATACAAGTTTATTCATCTAAATCTATATTGTCCCCTTCAAAGTAATCCCCATCGACTGCAACACACTTATGCCAGCGCTTGATCCAATCCTCGAAACATTTTTTATATTCGGTTTTCGGTATGTCCATCAGTGCTTCCTGCGATTTTTCCATTACTTCCTCTCGGCTGCTAAAACGCGTTCTCCGTAATGGTTTTTTAACTCGATTGAACAGAAAGAAGTCACAGGGAGCCAAATCAGGTGAATTCGGTGGCTGTTGGATGGCATTTGTTGCATTTTTCGTCAAAAAATTACGAATAATGATAGCACTGTGCGACGATTTCTGGTCTCTTTCGGCGAATTGCTTCACGCAAACGTCTCATAACGCCCAAATAATACTCTTTGTTTACTGTCTGGCCTTCTGGCAAAAATTCATGATGCACTACACCGTTGTAATCCATTAAAACCATCAGCATTGCCTTCTTTTTTGACTGAAAACGACGTGGTTTGTTTGGTCTCGGCTCATTTGGTGAACGCCATTCACTTGCCTGATGTCTGGATTGCGTGTCGTACTCATAAACCCACGTCTCGTCTCCAGTAATGATCCTTTTGATGAATGTGGGATCGGATTCAGCCTCGCAAATCATGTCTTTTGCGACGTCAACACGGTCTCTTTTTTGCATGAAATTGAGGTCTTTTGGCACCAACTTTGCTGCTACACGACGGAAACCCAAATCATTAACCACAATGTCTTGGGCGGATCCATAGGCAATGTTCAAGTCCTCCACTATTTCTCTGATGGTTAATTTGCGGTTATTGACCAACATTTCTTTTACTTTATCAATTTTTTCACCGACTTTCGATGTCGATGGTCTGCCACTGCGTTCATCATCTTCGATTGACTCACGACCACTTCTGAACCGCTCGTGCCACTGGTAAACGACCGTTTTTTTTAGAGAATCGTTGCCGAAACACTTTTCCAACATTTCCAACGTCCGTGCGCCACTAAATCCGTTTTTTACACAAAATTTAATACAAGTTCGTTGTTGCAATTTTAAATCCATTTCTGCAATTGTAAAAAATCGCCAACACACACAGAGATAGATGTACTCTTGGCTACGTAACTTTTGCAAATGTCAAGTTATGACACTAAGATTTAAAGGGAATATCAACAACAGATGTACCAATTTAACAAAAAAAACAGAACTCAAATCGGAACGATGGGAGCGCCATACGGTGGTTATTCCGGGAACTTTTTGTTCAAGGTAGTATATGAAAAGTACAATCCTCAGTATGGCCATAGAGACCTAATTGCTACCCCGTCGAAATATTCCTATTTTTATTATAATGTGTATGCAATTCACCACTATTATGTCAATCTTAAATCCTAATTAAGGTAATATATGTGATTGCATTGGTGCAAGTTATGAAATAGCTGAATTAAAATTCAGTGGTTGATTTAATTTATTGAAATTAATTTTTATTTTTCAAAAAATATATTTACTTTTTCATTTTTCTGATTTTTTCAGTTACTGAGTTCCTATATAATACCTTGCTATCACATGTTGTTCTTAGATTTTTTATATTCTTTTATTGCTGTTGGCATTTAATGGTGTGTATCTTATTTAAAAGTGATTAAATATTAGGCTTCACCTAAATTTATCGTTTCTAGCTGTCTGATTATATATCCAATACACACTGCACTGTGAGGTTACAGGATGAAAGTCTCCTGTATCCATGTCACATATGCATCCTGCTTGGCTGCAGGTGATCTTAAAGTTGATATCACGTGGTAACATTTGTTTTTTATAAATTCAGTTACTGGGAGCCTTGGACTCAAGTGACAGCAGCTCGGATGATGAAGGAGACGGAGGCCCACGTCCGAGGGGTGGACGTGGCAATGACCGTGGCAACAGGCACAGGGGTGGCCCAAGGGGCTCAAGGCAGAGGCACAACCAACGCCCCAGGACTATATTTCACAGGTGAGCAAACACTCCCACTCTTCAAGTGGTCATGTTTCAAGGTCTCTCTATATCTCTCTATCACATGACTCCTCACATCTCCTCCTCAGAAAAGATTTGCTTTTAATAAACCTCATCTTTCCCTAAACTGCTGTCAAAGTTATATCCATCGAGTGATTTCATTTTCATATTCGATATTGACAAACTTTTGTTTATTTGGGAAAAATTAGCATCATGCATTCAATGAAAACATCTATTTAAATGTTGAACACTAAAAGAGATCAAAGACGAGTTGGATGAAGCTTGTGGTACATTTGCTCCTGTATTTGGGATTGTTTAAAATTTGCTAAATAAGGTTAAATGTGGTCATACATCCGCAAATGATGAACGTCATTCAGGAGGTCCACAGGAAGTGACTTGCTCTGTAAGGATTGAGAAAATCCGCTATATTGTTTTAAGTGATTGACAAATCAAAATTGGTGAAATAGCTGAGGGCACAAGCATATCATGAGGTACAATGTTTTCAATTTTACACGAGAAATTGGGTTTGAAAAAACCCCGGCAAGATGGGTGCCACATTTTCTCCTAAAGGAGAACAAATTCAATCGTGTGGTCAATTCTAAGGATGATTTGATGATTTTTCCATTGCAATCCTGAATAGTTTCTCCATTGATAGATTACTGTGGATGAAATAAGGATACACTGCTACACTCCAGAAATATTATGCATCAGTATTGCACTGATTAAGAAGAGATATCAAGAAAATACGTCCTCATTTGGCAAAGAAAAAAAATTCTCCTCCGAGAAAGGATTCACTTCATTGAGGAGGCATTGCCAATGCAGTTGACTATTTTGAAGAACTTTCTATATTCTGTCCTTTGGGTGACTAAAAAAAGTTAAATAAATGCAGCCAAAAGTGTAGTGAGCTAAAAGGAGATTTTGTTGAAAAATAAAAAAAATATCTACCCAAAATAATTTGTTGACCACTAGTTAAGTTGAAAACTGATTGTTAAAGAGCTTAATAACTGGAAGATGGTTTTACTTTGGTTACAAAGTTCTCATTCACTGATGAGCAATCTTATTTGTTTCTAGAATTGCATTTGGTGGTCATTTCTACAATAAGTCAATACTCACATTAACAAATGATTAGATTGAACGAGACCATTTTTATGAAACCATTTTTAAAGTCAGCTCAGTCAGTCTCAGAGAGGCTAAGTTCTAGAGAAACATGCAAAAAATTGAATATTTTGAGTTGCATTCATGTAAAATAAACGTTCCACCATTCTCTACTCCTGCTTTATCTCACCAAACCTTATTACTTACATGTACTTCTCTGTCCTTTCTATTCCAAATTGATTCAATTTTACTAATTTTTATGGGTCTAAGTTCCCAGGTCTTCAGTTGTGAGTGCTTGCTTGTTCATGGAACTGTAATTCATATTCTAGATTGGGGTGGATAGCCTTATTTGGACAGAGGGTAAATAGCTTTTCACCTCAAACTAATAGACTAATTGAACTCTATTCTCAATATTTTTTCTTTTTGGCTGTAACTAGATAAATGCTGTAAGTTTAATGTTGGAAATTTTTGGGACTTTTGGAAGTTTAGTAATCATTCATTTTGACATGCAATATTTAATGCGTTTTAAACATGATGAGATTTAGCAACAGTAGAATTAAAGGTAGGCAGTTAGGTATGGTTTTTCAGCCAACCTGCCAGTTATCTTATTTATGGTAATGATAAATTGAGAAGTTGTCATCTAGTGTTAATAAATATTTCATCAGGTTCATTTTATTTTCACATTCATATTGGCTCTGTAGGATTAATATTGTAAAGTAGCAAATCATTGTGTGTTATAAGTCAGCATTGACTGAAATTGCTGTGAATTTTCTCTCGGCTGAAAGTTTGCATAATTTTGTGTATTTTATTTATGCTCATTGCTTTTCTCCAGAGCTCTGGATGCTGTTGAGATGGCATGGGACAATGTCCACCTCAAGAGGATTCTGTCTGGGGACTCGTACTGCAGTCACACGCCTGCAGAGTCATCCTGCTACTACACCTCGCCCGTTCCATGCTCCTCCTCATCCTCTTACTCCTCCTCATCCTCCTCGAGCAGCATGTTCAACTCGCAGGGCCATCCCCTCTGGCATGGTGAGTTCCCAATTGTGCCTAACCATTAAAGCTATGCAGTATAACATTTTCATGGCCATGCTCTGTGAAAAACAAGACAGCAAGGTATTGTTCCTAAGTGGCTAGTTAGTCATGGGGTAGACAATTCATAAATAATCCTGGCCCCAAAACTGAACCCTGGGAAACATCTAAAAAGACATAGCTGGGCATTGAATTGACTTCTTGTTGACATTTGAGGGCTGTTTTGAGAATGTCTTTCATCAAGGAAGGATATCGCTCAATCTTTACGTTTGGCAAGAATTCCTGTCCTAGGTGAGTTCAATTTGGAAAAAATCATTGTCAATTATGCAGCTTAACAAAGTTTTATCATTATCACATTAAGTAAGCACAAATTTATGAATGGAAATGTGCTATCGGTACACAGAATAACTTTGTTGAAAATCATTAATGCTCTTCTACGGGATCCCATAAAAGAATAACATTATCTTCTCATCAATTCTCCAAACATGGGGCATGCACACAGTAATCAACTCTTAAGTTTGTAATTATAATGCAACCATTTCAGAGAGTAAAAATCATTCGCCTTGACCGGGATACGAACCCGGATCCCTCGATATCCGGCCGAGATCCCGGTCAAGGCGAATGATTTTTACTCTCTGAAATGGTTGCATTATAATGCACACATAGCGGGTGACTCCGTTAAAGTTACTGTTATAGTTTCTTGAAATTTGTCTTAAGTTTGGTTTGAATGGTGAGTTTAGAGGATGTAACTTCTAACTAAGCTCTATGAAATTCATGTGTGTAGATTTGGGGGAACATTTCTTGCCCTATACTTTTTCCAGCTTCCCAAAATGTTTTCATATCCGTAAAATAACAGCATCCATGATTAAGTGGGTTTGATCAGAGAAACTACCTTGATTGTCACATGTGACTCTTCAATGTCAGGAGCGGAGCCTTTTCACCTATTTGGTTATAGAAGCGTCAAAGAAGTGAATGAATTGTCTCTTGTTTATCTCTTTCTGGTATTATTCCACTTATCAACCAGAAGTTTGGTTTTGAAAGAAGGGAGGTAGACCTCATCTCATGCTAAGGCATATATTGTAACCGTGGGTTGCGGTAGTCCAGGGGGGTAGAGCGTTGGACAACTGACCAGAGGGTCCCGGGTTCGATTCCCAGCCAAGGCACTCTGGGAACCTGCAGCTCCACCCAAGCTATGTGATTTTTTGGGTACCAGATCTTTCTGGGAAACCATAACCGGCACAGGGAAAGGAACTGGCCCCCCTACCCTGAATATTCATATGCCGTAAATAGGGCTTAGTACTGGGTGAACTCTGTCATCACCTACCAAACCGACCTTTGGGTTGATTACTGTGTTTATGGTTTTTTTTATGTTGTAAGCATATGGAATTCACAATGTGGAGGCCAGTTGGTACCCCTCTGTACCTCATGCCAAGGATCCTCATAAGATCTAGGGCATGAAAAGTCAATGAACTTGTCAGAAGCCATCGTGCAGATTTTGCCAAGGCTGTCCTGTTAGTGACCCAGCATTCTGAGCACCTGAAAATCAGTCAGCAAGGACTTATCCATGCGGGAAAGCATCACATTTGCCCTTTTTGTTTCCTTGCAGAGCCCCTGCCGCTGGCCGCAGCACGTGTGGATGCCCTTAGGTCACATGGCCACCAGGGCGAGGCCCTCCGCTTGGCTGTGTCCATCGTGAGGACAATGAAACACCAACAGCAGGTGGCCCAGCGCCGCTGGTATCACCACCAGCAACAGCACCAGCTCCAACACCAGCACATCTCCTCCTTGCCCTCCTCGTCCTCTGGCTCCGTGCCCTCCTACTATCACCACCACCATCACCACCACACTTCCTCCTCCTCCTCATATGCCCACTCCTCCTCCTCATCCTCCTCATACCTCTCTGCGTACCCCTCCTCATCCTCCTCCTCTCAGCAGCAGCACCAGTATACTGCCTCCACATCCTCCTCCTCCTACTCCTCGCACCCTTCGTCAAGCAGTGGTCCGTCTTCATCGTACCGTGGTGGGCCGGCATCATCCTCCTCATCAGCAGCCTCCTCTTCGTCCTCATCATACTCGTCCTCAAGGCTGTGGCCATCGTCGGGGCGTGGGGACGGAGGGGGACATGGGGGCAGTGGGGGGAGCAGTGTGGGGGGCAGCTGGGGAGATGGGTGGGTGGGGCACCCCCTCGACCCCGTGGGGTGTCTCTTTGACACCCTGGCCGAGGCGTCCATCCTACCCGATGAGTACATGCGGACTCCAGCCTACTTTGGTGAGTGTGGCTGAACAGCCAGAAGTGGGCACCATCCCCCAATTACATGAGGCCCTAATTTTGGCTTATTTTTTATGCTTCACTGTCCTTTTATAAGGGTCTTTAGGACATGAAACCTCTGCTCATTCTATCCTTCATAAATAATTACCAGCATTATCATTAATATCAAACGGGCACCTTGCTGACCTCACAGAAAAGTGTGTTAAGGCTTAATGAAAACATATTTCACTGCAAATACAACTGCTAAATTAAGTTTTTACTGAAAAACTGTCTAAATTGAAAGAGAACATTTATTCCATTTAGTATTATGAGAATGCATGTTGTGAAGTGAATGATACATTTTAAATCATTTTTATTGTGTTAATAAATGAGTAAATATAAATAATGGCTGAAATAATGCAATAATAAACCTTATGTAAAATTCCTCCTGAACTCAACCTTCCATAAGTAGGTAATAATTGCATATCACTACTTGTCCCTGGAACCTAATCTAATTAAAGAACTGTCCGATATCTAGTTTGACGTGTACGTGTTGTCTGTAAATATTAGTAAAGCATTACTAATAAATTTAATAGTTTTAAGAAAAATAATGTAACAACTGTTCTCAGATATACTTATAAAGCTTTTCCACTTTAGCTGATTATTCTAATTACTTCCCATGCATGGTAATAAGTAAAAATTTATTGTTGGCATAGTGGTTAGGACTGATCATATTCTCTTTCATTTTAACAGTTAATTGATTTAAACAGTAGCTAATGGCATTTTTTTAGTCTATAACAATAAAAAGAGACGTTTCAGGCATGATATGGTGGAATACCATGATTAATTAAAATTAGCAATTTTCCACAAAATAAAATTTTAACTTGACGGGTTTCGATGTAACTACATCATCTACCTGAAGATGATGTAGAAACATCGAAACTGGTCCAGTTAAAATTTTATTTCGTGGAAAATTGCCAATTTTAATTAATTAGTCTAAACATTGTCTCAAAGAAGAAAAGGTGACTAAACTTGACCTAGAATTTTAATGAGATAATTGACTCAGGCCAGTTTGACCTTTTTAAGTTATGTGGCTAAATAATATTTAAATTGCATTGACTTGGTCTTTTGGGAAATGCAATAATTTTCTGGTGCCCATAGGTAAATCGGTTTCAAGTCTCACTTTGCAAATAGCTGTAATTCTTGGATTGTTGACCCTATGGAAAGGGCAAGGGGGTAGCGCAATAGTTAAGACTAATGTTAATTCTTCTTTATGCAGATCCAGTTGGAATGATGGAGGAGGCGGCCGCAGTGACTGTGGCTGGCAGTGGCTCCAAACCACCACCTCCTCGGTACCACCACGTGCAAGTCCATGGCTCACGAGATCGCTCGGAGACATACCTGACGTTGGCGGTGGAAGTTGCCCTCATGGGCCTGGGCCAGCAGAGGCCCATGCCACGGGGACTCTATGCACAGGTGAGGAGAGCATACACACTTGCTATTTATTGAGCTCCATTGATGGGGATGGCACACCATCAAATCACTTGTCATCGGTGACCTATTCACAGCACTCAGCTCAACCTATGCCCTGTGGTCATCAGTCTGCTGTGCACAGTATAGTTTTCCTTCAATATTTTATCCCAGATTAAGAGAATAATAAAATGAAAAGGCAAACAGAGAAAATTAATGAAATTTGTCAGGTGCACTGAATGGTTGAGGCCTTAACTTTGTAGAAATCCATGTTTAACTTAAGAAATTAAATATTATCTTTGCTTTCTACAGAAATAAAACTTTATTTGTCGACTAGTTTCGTTTACACTGTAACACCCTCATGACTAGTGATACAATGTATCACTAGTCATGAGGGTGTTACCATGATTAATTTCGTGGTTATTACGTGGTTCGTGTTACCATGATTAATTAAGTCGTGAATATACGTTGTATCACTAGTCCTGAGGATGTTACAGTGTAAACGAAACTAGTCGACAAATAAAGTTTTATTTCTGTAGAAAGCAAAGATAATATTTAATTTCTTAAGTTAAATTTGTCAGGCATAACTTTATGGTTTTTACACAACATATTTAAAATGAAAGAAGTAACTTGGTAATTCCGCGCAACCTTTATTAAGATATGACCTAGGTTCATCATCAGACTTGTTACTTCTGTCATCTTGAATGAGGATATTAATACCCTGAAATAGGACCCTATTATTGATTAAGTCATCCTCAAACATCATCTATCCTAGGATTGATTTGACCCAGCTCTAGTCACAATTCTTTGAAGAGGTTTGCCGTGTTTAGATTTTTTCTCACCAATGTATTGGAAGAAACAAAAAATTTCTGAATGTTGGGAAAGGAAAACTGGGAAAAATCCCTGTATCCTAGTGATAATGTTTGGAAAGAGGAAACATTTGTTGGCTTTTTATCTACATTTCATTTTACTTTTCTTTTTGTTTGTTTCACAGGAGAAGGGAAGGAAACAGGAGGAGCGGTTGATAGCCAAGCTGCAGGAAGTTGAAGCAGGCACGATAGGAGAGGGGGGCGGCAGTCGCTCATTGGCCGGTGTCCTGTGTCGCCAGGCAGTGGCGCTCCTCGAGAGTGGTCCGACGAGTGGCCTCGGGCAGTATGTGCACCCAGAGTCAGTGCCCATGCACACTTTCGCACGTTTCCTCTTCCTGGCGCTCCTGCCACACCACCCAGACCTTGCCTACCGAGTGGGACTGCGAGCCATTAGGTAAGTGATGCCAGAATGTGGGCCCTCAAAAAAAATCCCACTCTCCCTCCCTCCCTCGCTCCAAGGGGTTAAGTGACAGCCGTGAGAGGGAAACCCTCAAGTATTTACAAAAATTAAAAATCCTCTCCCTCCCTCGCTCCAAGGGGTTAAGTGACAGTTGTGAGAGGGAAACCCTCAAGTATTTACAAAAATTAAAAATCCTCTCCCTCCCTTTCATAATAGCATTCTTCTTGGTGAAGTTTAGAGTCTCTGAACTCATCTCCTTGGACAGCTCAGAAAATATACACAATTTTGGGCCGAATTTTTTTTAGTACCCTGCAAGCCACAGCCAGGGTATGTGGCAGGGGGTGAATACATACCAGACTAATTTTGACCAGACTATTTTTACCCCTACCACGGTTGGACAATGTTATTCTGTTCCTTTATCGCTCATGGAAAAAATGACAACTTAAATCTATCTGTTCTACACTTAATCTCTCTAATTTTATTAACATTATCTCACCTGCCATAGTATGATGGAGGTAATAATACATTTTCAACATCATTACTAAAGAGACATCCTTCAATTTTTGCAAGAGGATTAATCTGTAATTTAACCTTCTCTCCTTTAAGCCCAGCCTAGCTCCTCTAATATATTTGATATGCCACTCATTTTATCATATTGATTGAGAGTTGCTTCTAGCCACAAGAGTTACACTACTAAGTTTATCATAACAACAAATGTTGTTGCAATGCAGTTGTTCATGCTGTAGGCATTCCAGTTACATCATTATAATCACTTGGTACATGCACAATCCCTTCAATGTCAAAGGCTGTAAATATGAGTGAGAATACACGAACTGGGTGGTCGTGAATAATATTTTAAAATAAATAAATATTTATATTTTAGAATTAAAATTTTTTAATCTCAGACCCCCTGGAAGGGGTTCTGTTACAAAACTTCATCCCATGTCAATGAGTGAACCTAGATTTGCAGAAATTGCAGGGTTGAATGAATATGAATAAAGGCATCAGAATGAAACATGAATGAATGTTCTTTTTAGAAAGCCAAAAGAATTGATTGAATTTATCATTATGAATGACATTTGCGAATGAAAATTATGTCATATCTGATGAAGAACACAAACTAAAGCCAACTGTATTGAGTAGATCAATCCTTTCTGTGGCCTTTCTTCTATGTTTTATTTGAGGCCCCTGAAAGCTGGCAGTCACCCAGGGTATATAGTGGTTTAAGTTTATGGGCGTAAATTTTCAGAGTTGGATTTTAAAACTTGATAAGATTGATGGGATATTTCTAAATGGAGAATTGCAATAACTGTAAAACACTGGAAATTGCTGCTTTATAGTATGGTATATTTTGGTGGTAAAATTTCCAATTTCACATGGTTGGCTCGTATTAATATTGCTGCTTTGTGATGTTTTATGCGTATGCCTATATGATTTGAGAGTGATTAGAATCTAAAAGTGTTTTTAGTGCCCCTGTGGTAGTTTCATGGACTGATTGTGATGCCTTATTTCTTGGAACAGACTTCCAATCTTGGAGGAGCACGATGATCGCATGGGAGATGAAGGGGGTGCAGGTGGTGGAGGCATTGGTGCCGAGGCTGTGTCTTCCCTGGTTCTCCGGAGCAGCCACTACCCACGATGGTTTACCCTGGGCCACATTGAAACACAACAGTGTGCCCTGGCTTCGACCATGCTTAATGCCACCAAAGGTTTGTTTAAGTTATTACCACGAATTCAGCCAAGCTCCCGGTATCCATAAACTGGAAACAGCTAGAGTCCAGTGGTGCTGTGAGAAAGATCACTCACAAGCTTTGATAGATGAAATATCTTGCCATTCAAGGCTAGAGACAAGGTTAATTTGAATGCATTTAATGAGAATAATTTTGCATACTTCCTACAAAAGAACTCACTTTTAAATTGTGAGAAATGATCACTTTTGGTGTGTTAACTGATCACTTTTGCATGCATGGGATGGTATTCAAATTTGGTGTGTTTACCCTGATGGCACAAAAGGCAATAAAATTAATTTTTATTGATCATTGCTTGTGAGCATGTAAAATATATGCAATAATGTAGTGATAAAGGATTGTCTTAGAACATTGTCAGAGTAAATGTTGTCCTGATGAAAACTGGATGTTAGTTATATCGTTAAAGTGCTTACGTGAAACTTATTGTGTCAGATTGTGTGTGAAGTGTTTATCTTCATATCTTCCGAGTCTTCTATGACTTGAAGTTTGATAGAAGTGGTGAGAAAATGAATTCTATGCCTTGTCCATCAGAAGCTTTTTATGTTACAGATGATGAACATCAAGATTAGGGCGGCATATGCATTTCTGATGTAACTATCACTGTGTTCGAATTATATGCTCCACACTTTAATTACCTTCTGTTGAATAATGGTATCACTAGTAAAGTATCATGTTTTCGAGGGTAATGTCTTATTTAAATTTTTTTAAAAGTATTAAATATTTTTAAGTAACCAGTTAATTCTATTGAAAATGGTATTAATTTGATTGAATTATTTCAAAGTTTGCATAAGTGATGCTGAATATTTTCGGTTAGTCCTATGAAATAAAAATATTCTTATGTATTCAGGGCAAATGAATTTCCTAATTTGAAATGTAATTGGATTCATTTTCATTCTCTCATTAAGGATAATTTAGTGCCATTCATTCTAACATAATAACCAGAGATTGTATTAATGTTACTCATTGAACACTGCAGTATTTTATTAAAAAACTGCTGAACCATGATTCACAAAAGCTCAGTGCATTCAGCTGTGGAAGGAACCAATATATATTTTATATCTATCATGAATTTGTTGCAGGTGAAGTGGTACGTTTGCGCCAAGTGTTGGAATCCCTCCAGCGGCACATCCACAGCTCCTCGCACCTTTTCAAGCTGGCACAAGATGCATTTCGCTTTGCCACCCCTGAAAATGGACCCAGGCAGCCCATGCTACTGTCTGTTGCATTTGAATTGGGCTTGCAGGTAATTATCGTGAGTTGCCAAGAGTCATCCTAATTTTTTTTAAACTAATTTGATAAAATAATATGATGAACATCGGTTAAAATTTGGGTGAGCTTATTATCAAATGTTTGCATTTCTATTGTACAGGTTCTACGTAAAACACATTCTTGCCATGACTGGCGCCGTCTGGAAATGGTTCGTTGGTTGGTGACATGTGCCACGGAAGTTGGTGTAGATGCTCTCCTCTATATCATGCAGACATGGTATCAGCTTTTTACTCCAACAGAGGCTACTGGTGAGTCGACAGCATCTGGTGCATATATGCACCGTATGACTGCATATGGTGCATTAATTCAGTGTTCTCACGTGCACACATTGTGTCAAATCATCAGTTAAATGGTGATTAGGAGGTTTAATTGTACTTAATGCTATTATTTACATTTCAGGTCCCGTAGCAACTACCATTATGTCACATGCAACCATCTCTCGTCTTAATTTGACAATGGCTCAACAAGAAGAACTTTCAGTTTGTGCCCGCTCTTTGGCACTTCAGTGTGCAACTAAAGTAAGTCTTGCATCCTTTGCTACACACTCTCTTTATTTCTTCTAATGTTGTCAATTTTTAGTGGTGGACTTGGAGAGTTTAATAATAATTATTTCTCTGGAAAATCATAATTGTGCGCCACATGTCATGGTTAGCTGGATGGGAATGTACATGCACTTTCTTAGCAATTGGCATTCCATGTCAATTTGGCATCGTAATGAATGATGACTAAATTGCTTTTGCAACTGCTGCTGTATATTCATTCATTAGTCTCTCAGTCTGATGACTGAGTCTCCAGTCTTCAATTCTTGTCTGTTCAATTCTAATGCCATCATGTCAAATAGGTCCTTATGTCTTGCCCCCATTTTCATTTACAATTTGTGTTTTTCATTTTTCTCCATTTGGATGACTCGGATGTATGTCCCTCCTTCATGCCAACACATGCCGAACAGTCATGCTCCCCCTTAAATTGCTCAAAGCTTAAATTTTTTTTTCCATCTTCTAAACTATCATATGTTCTTAACATTTTTAATCACTTCTTCTGCAGGATCCCCCCAATTGTGCCTTGAATGCACTAACTCTGTGTGAAAGTGAGTCCCTAGCCTTCCAGACTGCTTATCAAATAGTGGCTGACACTGCCTCCCACGCCATGACCTCCTCACAGCTCTTCACGATTGCCCGTTACATGCAGCATCGAGGATATCCCCACCGCGCCTATAAACTGGCCCTTCTTGCAATGAAGAAAGTACACCTTGCTTACAACCAGGTATGTTTTCATCCATTCGCTGCATCTTCTCATTGTTTGTTTTTCAGCATTGTCATTTATCAAATTCATAGGTTCACTTTTAGCTCATTGTGATCATAACATTGAAAAATAAAGTGGTGATATCTCTTGGAAGCTTTGAAATGAGAAATAAATAAATAGCTTTGGAAGCAGATGAAAAAGGAGTTCTACAAGTCATTTTGCTCTTGCCTTCAGAGTAAGACAACTCAATTATTTAGTAAGTTAATGATAACTTGATTGCTTATTGTTTGATATTAACTATATCGATACTTATTTCTTAAAGTTCATAACTAACATTAGTTGCTAATCATGTAGGCCTAGTTTCAAACTGACCTGGTTAATTGAGTAAGGGAGTTTTAAAAAATTAGTCACTGAAGCTATGAAATAGTTCTCATAGAAGTGATAATTAGCAAAATGTGTTGTGAGCTCAAATTATGTGGATTATCTTGTCGATAAAATCTTACTTCACAACTTTCTTATTTTGAAAAATAAAAGAAATGCATTTAATGTTCCATCTCTCTCTCTCTACTCATGAAGGACACGCACCCTGCCATCAACGACATCCACTGGGCATGCGCCCTCGCCCACTCCCTCGGAAAACTGGAGCTGGAAAGCATCGTCCCCTTGCTCATCAAGAATGTCCGCTGTGCCACGGTCCTCTCGGACTTCCTGCGCCGCTGGTCCCTCACCCTCCCCGGGAGCATGGTGCCCCCGAGACCCCCACCTCCCCCCCCACCACCACAGATCTCGTCGAGCAACTCTTCTTCAGGTGGGCAGTCATCGGGAGGGGGTCCCCCAAACTCCTCACTGCCCCCACCTCCTCAACCACCCCCACCTCCTCCTCCGTCCCTCGTGGGCCTTGGCGGGTCCATCTGCCCCGATGGCAAGTGCGGCCTCGGCACAATGGGCCTGGGCGGCATGGCCTACGGTGGTGGCATGGGATGCGGAGGTGGCGGTGGAGGTGGGGGAGGAGGTGGCGGTGGAGGAGGGGGTGGCGTTGGTGCCATGCCGCTCCTCTCGTACGAGCGGGCCCCCCTCCGGCACCTCCTCGAAGCCGCCATTGCCGCTTATGTGGACACGACGCACTCACGCCTCGCGCACATCAGCCCACGACACTATGGGGACTTCATCGAATTCCTGGCGAAGGCCCGCGAGACTTTCCTGCTTGCAAGCGATGGGCCGGCGCAGTTTGCGGCACTGATTGACAACATGACAGTCAAGTACAAGGGGAAGAAGAAGCTCATGTGTCTGGTTCGGGAGAGGTTTGGGTGAGCGAGGCGCTGGGATGGATCCGTTGCACTCGACCAAAGCGTTGCAGGACTCTTTGCCGTTTCCCTGTTGAAGGGCTGGAGGGCGTCTTGGGGCCAGGCGAGTTGAATCGTAGCGTGTGGGATGGAGTGGGTTTTCAGGAAATATTTTGTTGAAAAGAGGATCGATTCCAGCGACATAACTAGTATGTGAGAAAAGTGAGCGTCTTTGAGCAATATTTTGAATTTTTGGCCCGCAATTTGGCATGTGGACCATTCCAGCTGTGTGCAGCCTTAATTTTGGCACACCATTGGCCCCGAGTGTGCTCGTCACACTTTGCCCCCGCCAGTACTTTTTGCTTCTCATCTGCTCCATTGGTTCAGATGCAAAGTTGTACATTGAAGTCAATGGTATATGATGTGTACGATGACTTCCAGATCTCATCTGAATAGGTTAATGAAAATATTATTTTAAGATATTTAAGAATAAGTTAAGTGTATAAAATGCAGTTACACTTAATGAGAATGAATGAATGCATGTCAGAATAATCTTCTAGCCTTAATTAATGTGGATCGGAGGCTATTTTACTCCACTTTTCATGGTGACTTCTGACAATGATGTTTGCTTTTTGCTCTGTAATTTTGATGCCTGTGTGTTTCAGCCAAAGATTGTTGTTTGCATGAAAGTGTTTTATAAGACAGATTTATACTGAAGTGCATAAAAGTGTGAAAAATTAAGCTTCCGTTAGCCAGTTTGAGGAGCAGGCTTACTAAGTTGCCAGAATAAGAATAACTATAGAGACAAGTACAAATAGGAGTCATTTCACAACTGTAAAAACATAGCTCATAAGTATAGGGTGACCGTGGCATCATGTGAATAATGTAACTACCTCTGCTGGTTCTGTAAACCCTGTTTTCAAACAGTCTTGTGCTGCAGCAGCATTGCATTTTTTTCAACATATCGTATCATGCATTCGGAAGTTTTGTTCTTTGTAAATATCATAAGGGAACAGTCTTTATATTGTGTACATAAACTGCAAGAGCAATTATTTAAACAAAGTGTGAGAGAGAGTAAGAAGATTGATAATGCATGCAAATACACAACTAGTGGTGGAGTCAGAGGTGCCATGAATATGACATTACGCATTGCAGGTACCAACATGATAACAATTAGGCATTTTTACTTTGAGGATTTTTTTTCAGTTGCTTGAGTAATTGTACTCAAATGGGCCTTCTTAAAATTTGATCAAAATTTTGAAAAATCCTCAAGCCAACTCTCAGGAAAGAATGTAGCATTTAGTGAACTATCATGTTTGTCATGAGCTAGTGCTAAAAGGAGAAAAATGCCAAAGTTTGCCTAAATTTATGCCAACATCCTGCAATACCCATGCATTGTATTGTACATTGGCTGTCTTATCGAATTAATAATAGGTGAAAGTGCTAGTGTTTTATTTTAACTAGTGCATTAGTGTTTCAGGCAGAGTGACTTTTTGTAATCATTATGCTGAGTGTTGCTCAGGTTTATGAATGATGTTTCTTCGCTCCATGATATGTTGGCATCACTGGAACTACCTCAATTATCTTCCCTTGTCTCAATTGTTTTCATTCTGATGACGTGAATGATTCCAGGGTTTGCTCATTTCCATGCATATTCTGTATATAGATTTTTTTCTCTAGAATGAGTGCAGTATGATGCTGTCATCATAATTTCCTTCTTTTGCGTGATTGAAGCATCGGAGGAGATGGTGAAAAAAATAAGTGATACTAAAGGAGCATTCCTAGTGCAATTGTAATTATTTTATTCATTGTATGTGCGTTTGAGTTGATGTATTGAAATATTTTTGCTTACATGCTAAGTACTGAAGGAACCATCCTAATCTGTGTTTGTGGGTAACACCAGTCGTACGTAATGCAGCATGAGAGAGCACTCCTTTTTTAAAAAGTTGATTATTGCACAGAAAATGTAAAAACATGGACATTTACTAAGGCTAATAGTTAAGAGAATGGTGTAACTGAAAGGGTCATTGAAGGTGTTTACATAATCCACGAGAGCAAGTTAAGAAATGCCTCTGTTAAAAATGCAGGGCAATGTACAGACAAGTTGTTCCTTTTCGTATCATCTGATTTCCTTGTTTTGTAAGTGCATAAGTGCCAGGGGAAATAGTGAAAAATGAGGATTAGTGCATTGTAGCGTCAACAAAAGTTTGCCATCAAACTTTTTTGAAGTTAATTAAAAGAGAAATCAAAAGTGCTGCTAACTTTAAAAAAAAAGTTGTAAACTTCCACTTAAGAAAAGCTTAGAAATGTTAAGCAGACACCCATTGCTAAAATGCAGGCAACTACTTACTATTATGTACCTACTAACCTTTTTTTGCTTTGTTCCTGCAAACTTTGGAAGCAGTTTTAATTTCTGGAGGCTCTGGCTAAAAAAGTCTTCACCTCTGAATGCCTAAAAATACCCTTGTGGAATTTATCAATGAAGTATCAAAATATTTATAAGCAAGGCTTTCAATGTGGAGGGTAAATTTCACAAGTGACAGGCATTACTTATGCTGGTAATGAATATATAGAACCTTTTCAAAACATTTTCACTTGCCTAATACAACCATTACATTAGTTCTCCACATGTGTTAATATTCACGTGGTCTCGATGAAACACAACAGTGGGGAAACTATGGCAAACTCTGAAGCAAATTTTTAACCCCAAGCCTCACAGAAAAAAAAATACTTTGTGCCTATGATATGATGTTTATCATTTGTGTTTAGATGTCATTTCTAAAAAAAGAAGTAAAAGCAATACTACACCAAGGATATGTCCTTATCGTGTTTACTTTGTATTCAATTCGGTGATATATGTAAACAGTTTACAATTACAAATTAAAAACTGATACATATTTCAAGTTAAGCCATTGTTGATGGTTAACCTCCAATGATGCCTTGGTTAAGAAGATGCCCTGGAGTGATGACTATTGAATTTCATGTTCAGCATCAAGTATAAATTACATGATCAAGTATTTACTTGCGACAATGCTGAAACCATGTCCTAATTATACAAGGGTTATCACTCGGCCATTGCAATGAATGAGTGATAAAATATCACCTCCAATTGTTTGGAAGGCCGAGGTATTTGGGTGGAGTTATAATGTTGGTTTTTAATGTACGGATTATCTTGAGTAAATTTTTCATTTTATTGAATTATTAAAATTTATGGATGGTGTTGTAGATTGCATTTTTTTATCTACACATTCTGCCCTTGTTTTGATGACTTGGTTTTTGCTTGTGATTTGCATTGATATTTTGTGTATTCAATTCAAGTTTGTTTTCTTCAATATTGTTGGCTAATTTTGTATGGTTATAATTAGATGTAATGAGTTAAAAGGGGGTGAATGTCTATGTGACTTCCAGGACATTCTTCCACCAGAAAAACAGTGAATTCATGACTTCTGATGGTGGTGTGACAGCTATGTCAGTCATCATAGTTTACTGGAATTGAATGTATGGGGGACAAGCCACGTTCATCGTGAAGTGCAAATCAAAAACCTTTACACCATGACAATGATAGCAAAAATTAATTCTGGATTACTGATACATAAGATGTG
Organism: Hetaerina titia; assembly: GCA_037158775.1. Classification (NCBI taxonomy): domain Eukaryota; kingdom Metazoa; phylum Arthropoda; class Insecta; order Odonata; family Calopterygidae; genus Hetaerina; species Hetaerina titia. The sequence continues at coordinate 240,527 of CM073772.1, read as the reverse complement.
TTGTCTTCCCTCTGGTTGGAGAGCAATGACAGTTATACTTGGAGGGAATCACATGCTTCAAATGCTAATTAGCTGTGGAGGATGAGCACTTTGCCATAGAACTTCAGGTTGCAATATTTAAACTGTATTTATTTACAATTTTGTAATGTCGAAGTTGTAGTCTTGTGTCCCTACAGGGAAATATGTGAGTGATTTGTTGTGATAATATATTACCTTACATAGATGTTACAAATGTGTTTCATTGCACTCTACTTATTCAGTTGTCCTTTGTGATAATTTATGAATTAAAAATTAACTGACTCCCTTTTCATTGATATTTTGACACCAAGGATTGTAGGAAGTAACACCATAGAGACATTGTGACTGCATGATGACAAAAAAAGAGTTCATTTTTTCATTATAGTCTGGAGACCGAATTTCATTTGAGAAGAATTTTCACCACTCAAGCAAAAGGGTTCTTTTGACAAAGTGATGCTGCTAAAGAAATTAAATTACTTGCATGTCTCATACATGCAAGATAATATTACATACAAAATACATCCCTATAGATTAAGATTCCCATGTGTAATCAGTTGAGGGCAAACTAGTGGCTAGCTCCTACTATTAGAAATTATGAAATCATTCTTTAAGAATATAAGCCAACTATACACATGCTCAAAGAAATAAAACTGGCTTTTATAGAAAAACCAGGCAAAAGGCAATAATTGAGTCGGATATGTATTGGATAAACTAAATACTTGTCAACTACAATTGCCCCGATATTATACCACTAGTGAGGATTAGCATAGTAATTTATTGCCCCTTACCTTTATCAATTGATGTACAAGTCCTCTGAATACAAACATAATTCCTCAATTCAAGGACATGGATTAGCATTTTCCCTTGATCCCTCCCATTTTGTTCACAATCGCCGCCAAGGGCAGTAGTTCACATCATACGAAATGCCTTAAAACCATATAATGAAAACACTTCTATGCTAACTTGAGCTTTTTTTTAAATTTTCCCCATTTAAATACTTTATTCCACCACCAACTAACGTAGGGCCATAACTTTTGACATTAAACTTTGGTATGTGAAGTTGCTGTAAACATATTCGAATATTTTTAGTATTTTATGGTCTTTAATATAAGTAAACTGTACTGTACCATTTCTAACCGTTAACAGATGGCATATGGGTAAATAACAAGGTCTTGTAAGCTCAATACTCGACTTGAGACTTTGATAAACTCTTATTGCTCTGATTATATTGGCCGGTTATACTCGTTATACCGATAGCACGAAGAGTAAATGAGAAGGCATTCTTTATACTCTCACGATATATGGTTACCATGGTTTCCCAGCAGTAAACAACTCGATGTCATTTTAGTTTGATGATCCTATGAATTAATTATCTTAGGAATATCGGCTTCTTCACGGATTAATTAATACACAAAAGACAATACAGTTTTAATTGTTTTATCATTGCCTGGGGCCTTGATATTTTTTAGCTTCCCGATAGAAACAAAAGTACATCTACGAACGGTTATCAAACAAATGAAAACGCTAACGGGAATTTGTTGTAGATCTGATGCAGTGAAGTTTAGTGATCCTAGAAAAAGTGACGAAACCTAGAAAAATGTGGTTTGGAGATCCAATGGTGACCGAAGCAGACTTTATCGTGACGGTAAGATGATAACTTATTGCATTTGCCTTTTTTCTGCACCATTTGTCCGCCTGTGTTAGTCGACCGTTTATTTTTTCACATTTGTTGCACAACAAACTACCTTAGGATCGCTGATTAGATAGCTAATGTTATCGAAACAGATGTTTTTACGAAATCGAAGCTATTTAGTGAAAAAGGAATACTCATACCGTGCTTAACATAGCTTACACTGGCAAATAAGATACATCTGTAATATGTAATTCCGCGTTGGGATGTGCACGGCTGTTACAACATTTAAAGAAATTTTGTGGTTCTACTGTGAAAAGTGCCTGTGCAATGCTTTGACCGAGTCCATAAAAATACGTCCTTCATCCAAGCCTATGTATCCGGCAATCTCTTTACATTTTTTGAACACCAAAGGTTAATGCCAGAGCGCCTTTGCCAATAACATGGGGAGAAACTGATGCATTCCGAGCCATTGTTTGCTCACACAAGACTCACACCCAAGATTCGATCCAAATCCTTATCTTTTGCCGCGCGAAAGCGTTTTGGTTACGATTTGTTTTACGCGAACACAGTCATTAATTTTTCACAAGATTCGACAATTTTGGACAATGCACTGAATGGTTGAGGCCTTAACTTTGTAGAATTCCATTTTTAACTTAGGAAAATTAATATTATCTTTGCTTTCTACATAAATAAACTTTATTCGTCGACTAGTTTCGTTTACACTGTAACTAGTCCTGAGGATGTTACAGTGTAAACGAAACTAGTCGACGAATAAAGTTTATTTCTGTAGAAAGCAAAGATAATATTAATTTTCCTAATTTTGGACAAAGTTGAATTTTCTATTCAGAAATCTTTGCGGATGTCAGTCTTGAGTCCATGACCGGCTTCTTCTGCTACTAGGAACTGCATTTTTCACTTTTAGTAGATTTCGGTTTTTCTCTCGTAGTTTATTAGCGATTCTTAGATGGCCTTTAACTTTTCCACAAATTTATCAATTCACCGCTAAAATTATCGCGGAAGAGGAGACCTTCCTCGCAGATAATAATGTAATGTTCACAGAGTACCTCTCCGCAAAGCGAACGATAATGTGCTTTGCCGTTCTACAGCAATATTTATCTACACAATACCCGCCAGGAACGTGTGGCGGGGGTGTTAGGACACCACTCTTAAAATAAAATGCAACCACATGAAAAACTAACAACAGCGTGTCAATTCAAACTCATTCATACTAATCTACATCTACATAAATACCCTGCGAGCCACCAAAAAAACAGGGTGTGACAGGGGGTGTAGCATGATGAGGGAAGGGTAGGGGATGAGGGAGTGGGGGGTTATCAAATATGTGAGGAAAGGTGAGGGGAACCTGCAAGAAAAAAAAATATATAATGTACACAAAAACATACATAAATATATATTTATATTTTTTATAAATACATGCACATATACATACACACACATATAAATAAATAAATATATATATATATATCCGTCGAAACGTAAATATCTTCTGTAAGTGTCCTTCTTTTATGTTTCTGTGTGTGTAATATCTATTATCTTGGTGTTTGTGTGTCGCCGGAGAGCGTCATTTTCAAGATTATATATATATATATATATATATATATATATATATATATATATATATATATATATATATATATATATATAGGCCTTCTTCAGGCCAGATATATACATATCCTCGCGCAGTCCCTAACCTGTACGTTAATTCTTATTGCAATGAACTAACTCCTGGGGAATTTCGACTACAAGCATTCTGGTCCCTTATCGTTCTTGGAAAAAATGGCATTTTAAACCTGTCAGTCTTGCAGTCTATCTCTCTAATCTTATATTCGTGATCCCTTCGACCGTAATACGATGGGGTTCGTATTATATTCTTGATGTCCTCGGAAAAGGGCCCATCTTTAAATGTTTTTAATAAGTTTAATCTATATCGTAAAAGCCGCTGTGTAAGAGAATCCCATCCTAAATTGTCTAGCAAAGTGGATACGCTGCTGCGTTGGTCATAGCAATGTTTGACAAATCTAGCCCCCCTCCGCTGAACTCGATCTAATTCCGAAATCAAATTTATATTTTGAGGATCCCATATACTGGCAGCATACTCTAGGTGGGGCCTGACCAAGGCAAGGAAACATCGTTCTTTCACTTTTTCTTCGCATTTACCTAGCACTCTTTTCACAAATCCCAATTTTTTATTAGCACGACCTCATAATTCTCTGTGTTTTCCCCAGGGCAGATCGTGAGTAATTGTTACACCCAAGTATTTAAAGGAATCTACCCTAGCGATTTTGGTTTGTTTCACTGTGTAACTATAAGGGAGGGAATTACTCTTTTCCCAAAAATGTATTACTACGCATTTTTTTAAATTTAATTCCAATTGTCATGTATCGCACCAATTTTTAATTGCATCTAGGTCGTTGGCTAACACGACTCTGTCTTCGTGGCTTCGAATGTCCCCATAAATTACTGCATCATCGGCGAAAATACGGAGCTTGCTATTAGCTACGGTACTGAGGTAATTTATGTAAATAAGGAATAGGAGGGGTCCTATGGTACTTCCTTGTGCTAATATATTCATGCAAAACCCATTTTAACTTACATACATGCTGTTACATATACAACCAACTAATACACACAAGCACGTGCACCTAAGAATGCACCAGATGTCTACGAGTTGTCTGCAGTTTTTCTCACTTATCTTTGTGTTCTAACCTACCATAATAGTGTGGCCATAATAATTCCATTTTTGTCTAAGTTAATCTCATGTGTGAACTACGGGTATATGACCTTTCAACCATTCTGTTTCTTGAAAGATTATAAGTTCTACGATTTTTTTTGGTGACAGCAAATGGAGGTATCGATGTTACCATCTCTCGCAGGGGGGAAGGGAGTGCAGGGGCGCATTCCCTCATGTTAAGGGATGAACCGATTTGAGGGTCCTTGTCCTGAAAATGACTAAATAGGTTATTGAAGTCGGGAGATAATCTCCACTGGCACAAATGGAAAATCTCAATGGTTTTCCATAGTAGATTCTGAATAAGCCGACAATTGAGAAACGGGTGGATCGGTAAATGCGGCCACACAATTTTGTCTAGTAATCCGGTGAATTTTGTAGCAATTTCTTACCCGATGACTAAAATTTATTGTCGTGATAACCGTTGTTTCGTGTGTTTCCCACCTTGGGAAAAACAAGTAGATATAATTATAAAATTATAGGAGTCAGAAAAGACCATGTCTCTATTTCGTGCTATTCCTTTTCGGTGTTTAGTGGTTTATCCGTGTACCTATGAATTTAATATCGTCGATCCCTGCACTTTGCCATGGTAAAATTTCCCTTTCCTAATCGAGATATTTTATTCGTATTACGTCCAGGATGGCACTCGCTCTGCGAAATCTTGATTTGAAAGGTACGTTTGGACACTCAATAGACCCTTAAAAGTAATTTCCCTTTTCCATTTTAATTAGTTCCGAATATTTATTTGTAATATTCTCATATGTTTTTCTCTAGACTAGATTATTATATATCATTTCATTTTTTGGGGAGATTAGATACTACAAAGCGAGTGATGGAAAGAGGTAATATAGATGTTTTAGGGCTATTCGAAGGAAGATGGAAGAATAGCGGGGATTACTGGAGTGATATTTATGGATAGAGTAATGTACAACGGCGAGGACGAGAGCCAGCGAGGGGTTTCAATAATATTGAATAAAAAGGTAGGAAAAAGCATAGTCAACATAGACCAAGCAACGGATAGAATATTACTAGTAGAGATAAAAGCAGAACCAGTGAACTGGGACATTTATTTTTACCATTGCCATTCAATGAATAATTAGCTGAGACGGGGAAAAAATACAGCCGTTGAAGCTTGGTGGAAGGAAAATTTGAGGATATGGAATTTTTACAAAGGAAGGGTGAAATTGGTGCGCTGTACAAGAAGGAGAAAGCACTCAGGAAGTAAGAGGGGAATATCTGAGCAAACAATCAAAAATTAAGTCAAAATTATTATTAATTGGACCAGAAAAACTCAGAAGATGTGGAATTATCCCAAAGAGGAACGATATGGTGAAGACATGAGGCCGCAGAACCTCACAAATGCCACGAATTAGCCCATAAAAACTTCCTCCCGCGAATTCCTAACCCTGTTCCGCGGGAACCTTATCTACATCGAAGTTCTTATTTGATTTTAATACACTAAATGCCCTTTCTATCTCGCAATCAAATATACCTGGATCTACTAAGCGATGCGAAACTCATCGAAGTGAAACTAAAGCGAAGGGAAATAACACCCCTCTTTAACCGTTGTCTTACATTTCCCCGCTGCCCGTCTAATGAAGTCGAATGTCTTTCGTGCGGACCCGCATATTAATATGATTCGTGAAAACCATGAAAGGCGTCGTGTTAAGACTACCCCCAAATATTTAAGTTGATCTGCCGTAGTTAATACTTAACCCACTGTTGTATAATTTATGTCTTGCTCCCATCTTCTTTCGTTCCAAATTTTGAAAACTGTCCTATTTTCCTGAAAATGTGCCTATGTTCAATTCTGATCCCCCTGATTCCGTGCACCAATCCTATAGTTTGTCTAAATTGCTAGAGAGTAGCTATAAATCTGCTGGCGTCCTTATTTCCCCGTTTACCACCGTGCTCTCTGCAAATAATCTAAGGCTGTTACTAACGCGTGAGCTTAAGTCATTGCTGTGCATTATTATTTTTAAGTACCTTTCTTTTTTAGAAAAAACGCTACTCAAGTAGTCTGGTTAAGTAGCTTTCTGTTCCAAAAATTATATCTACACCTTTGTTTTGAATTAAGTACTTAAGTATTAATATTCAGAAACTTTATTTTTTAAATCAGCATTTTCCACTTCAGCAATTAAATACTTATGCAGATAATTTTTCCAAGACATTACAGTTCCTTAGACATTTAACAGGGATCATTTTATAATTATTATCGAACCCCTTAAAAGGATTGCCCGTCCGATGCTGATTCATATTAAATGACCTATTGCATGCATTTCTTGCACCAAACCCTCATTTATCTCATTTTATTTTAAGGTAATTTTTTTGTCAAGGACCTATAATACACCGCTGTATCGCTGTCTTACACTTTAAACAAAGAACCCTGCAGTGTTCTAATATCCTACTTGCGACGAACCTGACGGCTTCAGACGTGTATTGAACATCTGAGCGGTTACCCACACGATTGGGTTTCCAGCTGAAGATCAAGGAAGAAGGCCTCGATATCCCTCAATCCTCGGGATAAGGCCATAGATCGCGAGCATTGGCAGCCCTCGACGCCATCCACCCGCTTCACGTCAAGAGTTCAATTCCCTGAAGGAGTGTAGGATCTCCTCGGATCCGCGGTCCACGGCATCGTAGACGCTTACGTATACATAATACCCTGCAGACCACTGGAAAGAGTGTGGCAGGGCGTGTATCCACACCAGTTAAGCACAGCACACGAATAGACGGAAGTCACGCACCTTACAACTGCAGAAAAAATCGACCTGCAATGAACTAATAACCACTTATCGGGAATCTCTATGGGAATGCAAGTGGTACCACCACCATTTATAGTAAAATCGTGCAACAAGAGTGATATGTTTGTTTTTTTTTGACAGAGATCCGTTAAATACATGTAAGCATACATGCCTATGCGTGGACATACACTCACAGATATGAGCCAGGTACATGAGCCACGACCTGCAGCCTGAAACACCCGTGCCACACACCATAGCGGGTGCTTACAGGGTATGGTGTAGGAAAAAAATAAAAAAACTAGGAAGTGGGGAAGGAAGTATAATGGGGAAGGAAGGGGATTGTTGGGTGAAATTCAAAGGAGGTAGGAAAGATGGATGGAGAGAATTTTGATTGGCAGCAGGATTTTGAAGACTGTCGCAGAGGGGAGAAAATTAGGCAAGGGCGGAAGAGGTAGGAAAAGAATAGGCCCACTAAACGGAATGAAGGGAGAAAGAAGTATGCGGGACTCAAGAGCGGTTAAATCGTATGTCAGATTGTGTTTTATTAGAAGAGGCAAAGAAATGTATCGTTTTGCCGATGTTTAGGCTGTGTCCATCCAAAAGCCAACTGAACAGGTAGAATAACAATAATCTATCTACATCTACACAATACCACGCAAGCCGCCGCAAGGGCGTGTGGCGGGGGGTGTTACGTCCCCACCCGTAGCAAGGAAAAAAACCACATGCAAAATTAACACATGCATGCAAAACTATACCCACAGTGGCGTATACACATGTAAAAATCCCTTCATCCCACTCGCATTCAAACATGTACACTATCATCCAACAGACAATTGTAGCCCAGGATGCAGTATGAAATCCATCCAACAACGCGCAAGCCGGAATATGAAAAGCAAGAAGGCGAAATTCCACTACCACAAGAACATGCAACACAAAACACTCTCCTCCCCGAGGGCACAGGTAGGGAATTTGACCCAACGCTGCAGGTAGCGGGAGGGTCCCCCCAAAGAGAGGGACGAGAGATGGAAGGGGAAATTTAAAAGCAAACAAAAGCAAAGCAAGCAATTCTGTTTAATGATAATGTATCATTGTGCATTTCGGTTTAGGTTCGTATCTGTTATTACTCAAAAATCTTTGAGTAAGGAGTAAGTAGAAAGTATTTCGTAGTAAGATCTAAAAACATTTCGCAATGTGAATTTTTGTGCCCAATTATTATTGCTCTATTTGTACTTACTTTGATTGTTCAATATCCTTCCTAATATTTCTCAAAACCCTTGTTAATGCCAAAGTTGTGTGTTGGCATATATGTTTCGCGTTAACTTGGGACACATTTTCATTCGGGACAAAAGTCCTCGGCTTCGAGACGATGTTTAAAATGGTGAATATCATTTCGGAAGTTATTTATAAACAATGAACATTTATTTATATAATATACGACATATATTAACTTTCTCTTGAATAATTTTTCATTGAAAGGCAATCGAAATTTTTTCCTAAGGGATGGAAAGCCAAGAACCAAAACGTAAATTACGCGCTACGCGCCCACTGTAACCTTTTTACTTTTTACTGAATATGCTATCAAAATAATGTTACAGATTAATATTTTTGCATTGTTGTTCTTAAATTCTAAGTGGTAAATTCTATAACAGTGAGCTCGAACCTGTAAGCACCAAAATTGTACATTAATACGTAGTACCATACCATCTATCAATACATTTGGAACAATAATTATGGAAGAAGAAATTTCACTTCATAATACCGACTTACTTTGAAACCGTTTGAGAAAAAATGTTGTATTGCTAAAGACATTGCAAGATCATTTACAGTTGTTTTCTCTGTACCTCTGTCCAAGGGTTTTAGGAACTTACTTTCCAAAATTTTCAAATTTTGACCCATGAAAAATATCACCTGCGAAAAAATGGAAGTTAATCGGCCAAAGTGATCGAATCAACCGCCTCTTCCCCAGGCATTCCTCCTCGCGGTGCATTCTCCCAATATGGCGGTAGCAGCGAATGCCAATGGTACGGGAGGTCTTCCGTCAGATTCGGGCAACGTGACGGAGCTACCGAACTACACGGAGCCTTATGGCGATACTGTTCCTTACAGGAAAGAAAAGTGGCTGGAGGAGGCCCTGAAAGACGCCGCATACTATCTGCGTTCCTACAAATTCAACGAGTTCGATCGAAGGTTTTACAAAACCGTTGGCGAATCCTCTCAGGTTGAGATCACTTTGATCGATTGCATAGATCCTTGCGTGTGCACCCATTACCTTTTGTTTTTCTATTCATACTTTATGCCACGGAAATTGTTGCTGACCTCCTCCTCGCTCTGAATTCCCAGGGATTTTATTCGAATTACCCGGACCCGCCTTTGAGAAACTTGCATTGGGAAGTGCACAGGAATTGCATCCTAGGTCTTGCGGATTGCGTTCGTTACATCCAAAAGGTAAGCGATGAACTGGTACATATCAACGACCACAGGTAATGAGTTGCTCATCCCTCCCCGAAAACTTTGACCTACGTTTGGACTTTTACATTACTTTTACATTTACTTTTACATGTTACATTTTTGGAAAAATTCTATCACGTAAGTTATTCGAGTGAGTTTTATTGTGGACTCAATCATTTCCCAGTAAATATTTTTTCAATTGCACTCATTTTATGTTTTCAAACGTAAATCTAAGTATATGAGAGCATTCATCTACGTCTACTTAGTACCCCGCAAGTCGTGGCGTGTGGCGTTAGGGCACCACCCGTAATTAAAAAAAACCGTATGCAAAAGCCACAAATTTATACAACCCACAAACAAAACATGGCATACATTTATGCAAAGCGGGTCGCAGTGGTCTGGTGGGTAGAGCGTTGGACTACTGACCGGAGGGTCCCGGGTTCGATTCCCGGGAATTGGGCACACTTTGGGCACTTGAAGCTCCACCCAAGCTAGTTGATTTTTCGGGTACCAGATCTTCCTGGGAAACCATAACCGGCACAGGGAAAGGAACTGGCCCCCCTACCCTGATGTGTGAATATTCACACGCCGTCGGGCTTGGTACATGGGTGAGCTCTACCATCACCTACTAAATCGACCTTCGGGTTGATTACTGTTTATGGTTTTTTTATTTATGCAAAAATTCTTACAAACTTTTAGCATGACATAAATAAATATATATATATATTTTTGTGGCTTGCGGTGGTCTAGTGGGTAGAGCGTTGGACTACTGACCGGAGGGTCCCGGGTTTGATTCCCGGGCAAGGCACTTTGGGCACCTTCAGTTCCACCCAAGCTAGTTGATTTTTCGGGTACCAGGTCTTCCTGGGAAACCATAACCGGCACAGGGAAAGGAACTGGCCCCCCTACCCTGATGTGTGAATATTCACACGCCGTCGGGCTTGGTACATGGGTGAGCTCTACCATCACCTACTAAACCGACCTTCGGGTATTACTGTGTTTATGGTTTATATATATATATATATATATATATATATATATATATATATATATATATATATATATATATATATATATATATTTAGTACTCTGCGAGCCACCACTAGGGTTAGTTGCAGGTGGTGAATTACACACCAGGCTACTTTTCACCGGAATATTTTTCCCCCTCGCCCGGTCGGACAACGTTTTTCTTATCCCTTATTGTCCGTGGGAAAAATGAAATCTTAAAAACCATCTGTTAATTATACTTAATCTTTCTAATTAAGTGTAGAACAGATAGATTTAAGATGTCATATTCTTCACGAACGATAGGGGATCAGAAGAACATTGTTCGGCCGCGATAGGGTCATGTTCGGGCATAATTATCCTGGTGTGTATTCGCCCCCTGCCACACACCCTGGCAAGGGCTTGCAGGGTATAAATAAATAAATTTAAAAAAGACTTGATCTAGCCTACCGTAGTACTATGGGGCTAATGATACATTTTTAACATAATTGCCATCGAGGCATCCAGTTTACATTTTGCACGCTATAGATTTAATATGCAATTTAACCTTTACTCCATGAGTGATTCCCAACCTAGTTCCTCTAATAACTTAGGAACGCTACTCAGTTTATCAGATTTATGCTGTCGGGTGTCAGTGTTGAATTGTATTGCCGCTTAGATGTGAAATTGCGACGTTGTGTTGAGTCTGACAACTGCCGGTGTCACCTAGGCCAGAGACTATTTTCTCTCCCTCACAAAAACTCCGTTTGGGCTATTTTATCACACCAGTCTAATTGCTTGAGGAGCTATCTACAATCTCTAAAGTAGCCATTGTCTGGCAAGGTCATCGGACTTGGAGCATAAGGAGCCAAATTGCATGTTCTTTCAGTTGCCCAAAATGACGATGCCGGTCCCCTGGCTTGGGCACTTGATGTTAATTGGTTTCATTGGTTTCATTGATCGGGATTACCAAGTGTAAGTCATTCGTGACGCCCAGATTTCTGTTGGAAATTCGGATGGTTTGAATCGACTTGCTATTTTTTCCCGTTTTTAAGTGGTTACAGCTCTAATGTGTAGCCGGAAAGTGATTTGGGACGACAAAATTATTTGATGTGTTCTCAAGTGTCATCGTTTAGTTACGGTTTAATCTCCTAAATATATTATTTTTATCTCCAAGAGAGAAAAAATACTACGCATATGTGTACATCATTTGTGACTTTACATTTAAGCCCGTGGTCGAACAGAAGCAAATTTTTTAGAACAATTAATTATTTGAATACATTGAATGATTTGAAAATTCCCAATCCTGTGGTCTGCGACTCAGACGTGTCGGAAGGATTTGAACATTCCAATGTTCCCCTAGATTCCTAATAGCAGGGGAAATGTTATTTGTTCTCATTAGGATCATCACCAGCATTGTGAGATAGGCGGAATTAATTGTGGGAACCTGAGTTAATTTGTGGTTGCGCACCTGAAAGCAGCCCGGAGAAATCGGTCTTAAACTTAATGCACCAGAAATACCGAAATAAAAAGTTTACTCAATTAAATTTCTTAGGCGTTACCCACTAACGACCTATACTAGGTGAAATATATACGGGCAATATGTCGAAAAGCTAGCGAAAAATTCGGATTTATTTGAAGAGTATTGGGGAAATGTGACGAGAAGGTTAACAAGTAATGTTATTTTTCCCCGGTTAGGCCACAATTAGAATAGCCTGCTATTATATGAGATCATCACGGAGTTGGTTTGATTTCCGCATTAGATCTCATGCAGTGCAGAGCAGCTATATTTGGGAAACGTGATAAACAAGGTGGGAGTGTCACGGCACTGTTGGAAGAATTAAGATGGGGACCACTTGTTGACCGTAGGCTGAAATACAGGTTAAATTTACTGAGTAAATTTGCAGCAGGTCAATTATCCGAGAATGTTAAAGGCATACTACCGACACCAACTTACTGTGGTAGATCAAATAACGTACGTAAAATCGGGGAGATTGATAGTAGGACGGATAGATTTAAAATTTCATTTTTCCCTGGCACGTTCAGAGATAATGATAGATATGATCGCAGGGGCGAAGGAGATAATTAGTATTGGTAATGCATATTCTTTGTCGATGTCCAAAACAGACCCATCCCTATAACGTTGTATGTGGATAAGTTGAATATATCCTGCCATTGAATATTCTTACATGTAAGTACCTTCTTTCGTGTGATTAAATTTTTTCGAATGCATGATCGAAATGATATTGTGTATAGGTCTCAGACCGTGATTGTACATGCGTGACTGGTGACCGAGCACCCCACGCCTTGTAGCGACTTGCGGGGTATTATGTAGGTGTTGATAGATGTAGATGAAGGTTCACCAATCGTTTAACGAATTAACCTTGAACGGGTCAAGTTTCACGATAAATATTTTCCGCTAAAATGAAAACATTAAAATTAAAAATCCATCAGAAAAATAATGAATATACGAGCTGCATACAAAAATTGAACTTTTAACCTGGCGTATTAACGTTTAATATCTGGTGGGCCCTGACCGTAGTCGTGCTTCACTATTGCAGATGGCGCGCAGGGCCTCCCTGCATCGCGAGGACGATTCGGCAGTGGTGGTGGAGGAGCTGGGTTGGAAGGAGGGGAGCCCGTCCAAGCGGGGCCTGATCGAGGAGGCAGAAGAGGAGTGCAGGGCCCTGCACAAGAAGGACCTCTCGACTGGGGCACCCTTTGATGGTCCCCTCGAGAGATTCCAGTGGCGGGTGTGTACCGATCGAGCCGCTGCAGGCGGGGAGAATCTACGTCTAGGCAATACCCCGCAAACAGCTGCAAGAGCGTGTGGCGGTGGGTGTTAGAGTGCCACCCGAAAAACAGAATACTGTCACATGGGAAGCAAACAAAAGGGTGCCGATTGCCTCCCTATAAATATGGGAACACTGTATGGTAGAGAACTTATGCCGACAAAGTTAGACATAGAAAAGGAAAATGACGTAGAAGAAGATAGCTTAGGTCCAGGCATACTCGACGATGAAATAGAAAGGGCATTAAAGGATATGAAAGCAAAAAGGGCCGTGGGGGTAGACAACATTCCTGTGGAACTGTTGAAATGTTTAGGCAAATGTGGGAAGAAGGCCCTATATGGACTGATTCATAGTATCTATGAGGAAGGAATCTGGCCGGAAGATTTTGTGAGATCGGTGTTAGTTCCTATTCCAAAAAAGGTAAAGGCTACATCATGTGAGGATTACAGAACAATAAGTTTGATATCCTACGCAGCTAAAGTTATTCTCAGGATCATCAACAAAAGGATAGAGAGTAAGGCAAATGATTACTTCACTTAAATCAGTATGGGTTTATGAAAGGAAGAGGTACGCGTGATGCCATTGCAGTAATGAGATTACTAATCGAGAGGAATATAGAATACAATCTGGACGTATTTGCCTGTTTCGTAGATTTCGAAAAAGCGTTTGATAGAGTGAACTGGGAAAAATTAATGCGTGTATTGCAGAAAATAGGAATGGATTGGAGGGACAGGAGACTGATCCGCAACCTGTACATGTCTCAGACTGCTCAGGTGCGAGTGGGGAACGGAGAGTCCGGATGGGCAGTGTTAGGAAGAGGGGTAAGGCAGGGTTGCCAATTGCCACCGATGTTGTTCAACGTATATGTGGAGGAAATGATTAAAGAGGCATGGGAAGAACTGGAGGTAGGAATGATAGTCGGATGGGAATTCGTAAAATCGGTTAGGTTTGCTGATGACCAAGCATTAGTTGCTCAGTCAGCCAAGGAGTTGCAAGAAGCATTGCTGAGTGAATTGGAGGTTCAGTGCGACAGATATGGGGTGAAAATCAATTTAAATAAAACAAAGGTTATGCGATTTTCCAGAAAGAGAAAGGCTAAGCTAAACATTAAAATAGGAGGGGAAAAACTGGAGCAGATGGAACAGTTTACGTATCTCGGAAGTGTTTTGGATCAAAACGGTCAAAGTGTTGATAACGGGGACGTTATGTAGGGAGGTTAAGAAAAGACTCGTAAAAACTCTGATATGGAGCGTAGCTATGTATGGCGCGGAAACGTGGTGACTGAAGCAGGAGGATAGACGTAGATTGGAGGCTTTTGAAATGTGGGTGTGGAGAAGAATGGAGAAGGTGAAATGGACCGAAAGGAAAACAAATGAGGAAGTACTGGAGAGGGTGGGTGAGGAGAGGGGTTTGTTGAGAGAAATCCTATGGAGGCAGGAAAAATGGATGAAAGGCGTATTGAGCGGTAGTGGAATGTTGAAGAAGGTAATAGAGGGAAGATTGTTGGGCAAGCGAGGAAAGGGCAGGAACAGGATAGAGATGTTGGACGGAATGGAGGTAGGAAAGAAGTACACAGAGATGAAGAGGGACCTGATGTAGATTAGGTTGCTGGATTGGGTTTTGTTTGGAGTTACAAAATGTTTGTTTGATAGTTGTGTCCATCCAAAAACCTACCTTTACCGGTAGATTACCTAAAATATATATATATATATATATATATATATATATATATATATATATCATTAGGTAATATATATATATACTATATATTATATTCATCCTTGAATGGGCCTGGGTTGATAAAATTTTAATGCGTTTCTTAGGAATCAGACCTAATACGCCTAATTAGGTCTTGAAATAGGGTCGGAGTCTGTTATAGACTTACTATATGCTCATACTATCCTTCACTCATTTTATCCGTCAAATATACTATGCAATGTGTTAAATGTAAATTTACACAAATCTCCAACGCACTGTTTATCTGTTGAGAGGAGATGTAGACAGTAAATATTGGAGTAAGTTACGAAAACCTTTCTGAATCAATATGAATGTCGACTAAACATGTCTTTAAAACGAATGTAAATTGCTGTCGAAGTGGAATTAGTGACCTATGTATCTCAGTACGAACTGTCGTGGTCGTTTTCACCTTGCCATGTTGCTGGATAAGATGCATGATTTACAAATAACTCTTCTTTGGTCGCTCGTAATAAATAAGTTTTCGTTTCGTACCGTCCTCGTTAAAAATGGGTTTGTGGGCTTAATCACTCGCATTTCAGTTTCCAAAGTGACGAAGTATGCATTTTAGCGCGCGGGCAGTCGTTTCCCTCATACCGGGAGGTTTTGATGCGTTCTTCACCGTCATGCATCGTCGCTGTGGGCCCGGTTCACTCCCCAGCCCCCCCCCCTCCCTACCCGGCGGCCGTGACGACGTGCGAAGAGCGAGATTATAAGTATATGGGGCCGCCCTTCAATTACGCCAGACCATTTTCGGCCTCATTTTACATCTCTTCTCACTTATATAAGGATCCTCAAGATATGAGTCTCCCCAATTACCATTCTATCGCCTAATTATCTGCGCCGTTATTAAAATCTGGCCGACATCTTCCCCCCCCCTAAAAAAGAAAAAAATATCGCATTTGGTTTTTTCGAAAGCTTCGAAGTTTATGATAACTGATTAGTTTAATTACGCGCGGCACTGAAAAAATACCCCACAAAGAAATATGTATGGTATAGTTTTTTTCATTTTAGTGGCATTAGAATATATGGTTTGTGTAAGAAGTTACAGGAAAAGTTTCTGAAAATAGTTTTATTTTAGATATTGCTAGAATGCTTCAAAATTCTTCGAAGTGCATCCCTTGGACGTCGATACACTTTTGCCAGCGGCTTTTCCACGACTCGAGGACTCCCTAATAGGCGGGTTCTTGAAGGTACGCGTGCAAACTTCTTTGAAGGCACTTAGGGTCCTATCCATGGTGGTGTCATTTTAGGGAGGATTTCACTTTTGAGAAAAGGAAATAGTCTGCTGGTGGCAAGTCGACATTGTAAGGGGGTTGGGGGATCGTCGTGATGTCGTTGTAGAAGGTTTTCACAATCAGACACTCGACTCTGCTCTTGGTCGTTCGTCAAGACCTTCGGACCGAGTTTAGGGCAGATCTTTCGCATTGCCAAATTTTCAGTGATTATGGTGTGCACTGTCATCTTATCAATACCAATACGATCTGCGATCATTGAGCACACTTAACCGACGCTCTGAATTCAGCACTTCACGCAATCCACGTCAGGAAAAATTGCCGCCGATACGTTTTATGCAACCCTTGTACGTGTATATGCAATTGAAATTAATTAAACATTACGACGAAAACTATTACGAAACTCTATTATTGGATTGATGACCATAAACATTCTGAAACGGCCGTTTCGTTAACGTTTGCACAGTGTCTTATTTGGTGATCAGAGAGTATGCAAATAATTTCTTTTAAGCCTGTATCTTTGTAAATGCAGTAATGAAGATTGCGTAAGATTACCTGTATTTTAGAACCCTCCCCCACTAAACATGCCGCAGGGAACTGCAAGGAAATGGCACCCTTCCCCCCACCCTTACCCCTAAAAACCTTGCGTGATGAAAGGACAGCGCGTTTCGTCGTCTCCCCAGACAGGGTTTCCCCCCTTTGCATGAACTGAGTTTCCCCACTCTCTCCAGTAATTAATACTATATACTGCGGATGCGTTCGGTCCGAGGCGGAGTTCCGTGTGCTTTTTTCCTGCTCCGAGTCGGGCGCTCTTATCGGTGGGGTAGTGGTGGCGTGGGGAGGGCTAATTCCGGTCACTCGCATTAGCAGAGGAGGAGTGACTCTAACGAGGTGTTGCGTCTCCCCCGAAGTGCCTCTCTCACGAACGTCCCACGGGACGCGAGCGGTCTCGTCTCGTGTCGCAATCGAGAGGCGTTGACATTTTTAAGGGAAGCTCTCCCTACGTCCACACGACCGCGGGATGATTTCGCTGACGCAACGTAAGATTTTTTTCCTCCTCCCGACATCCCCATCTCTCTCGGCCTTCCCTTCTTGCCGTTGTCGCCGCTGCCTATTACGTGTTTGCGGGCGGACGGCGGCGATCGGAGCGGCCGTTTGGGGGCCGGCCACAGTTGACGTCAGATCACGCGCACGCTCGCTTTCCTAGGTGAGGTCGAGGTTCCTCCATATGCGTGCCCGAGATGATATTTGGTATTTTTAGAATTTAGAGAAGGGAGGGAGGAATTAGGGATGGTCAATGCTTATGTTAGTGAGGAACCTCGCGGAAGAGATGAAAAAACATCACTTTTTGAACCTGGCAGCGGCTTTCGTTGTTTACATAATTTGTACTGATTTAAAGGGAAAAAGTCAGTTCGGGAAAACCCAGCTTCGAGGTCTCTCTACCGAGCGTTGAAATCACTTCTGTCAAAAGCATTGAAGGCCAACAATATTACGGAAATCGCATCTCTCCATCGTCAGTTGCTCAGGCCCTGAATTAGTATCTTATTAGTATCTTTATATTCTGTAATGTTGAAGAAGGTAATATAGGGGAGAATGATGGGCAAGCGAGGAAAGGGCAGGAACAGGATAGGGATGTTGGACGGGATGAAGGGAGGAAAGAAGTGTACAGAGATGAAGAGGGACCTGATGTAGAGTAGGTTGCTGGATTGGGTTTTGTTTGGAGTTACAAAATGTTTATTTGATAGTTGTGCCCATCCAAAAACCTACCTTAACCGGTAGATTACCTGAAATAATAATAATAATAATTTAGATTCTGTCTCCTCGGGGGCAAGTTTCTCTTGAAATAGTAGGTCAATATGAATCAATTGAAGAACTGTTTTGAACGATCCCTGAAAACTGTTACGCATTACAGATTTAGCTTTGATGTGGTGGAACTGTTCCATAATAACAGAGACGAAGACTATTACAATTTTTCACTTAATAAAGATTCATTCCCGACTAGTTTCGATGCACGACATCATTTTCAAGCACTTGAAAATGATGTCGTGCATCGGAACTAGTCGAGAATAAATCTTTATTAAGTGAAACATTGTAATAGTCTTCGTGTGTTACTATTACGAAGCGTCTCGGAAATTTAAAGAATAATTGTAATAGGTCGATATGAATCGATTGAAGAAATGTTTTGAACGATCCCGGAAAACTATTACGCATCGTCTCAGAAATCTAAAGAACTCTTGCAAGGCATAACAGATGTACGTAAATGGTGGAGTATAAGGGTATATAGAGCCATGTGGTATGAAGTATGAATGAGTCACGTGGAACGGGTGCACGAGTCCCGCATGCCCAAATGGATTATGGAAGGAGCGCCGACCATAGGCCGACCGAGGGAGAGATGACTGGAAAGCCTTTGAAGACCGAAAGCTTCCCTGATCCATTTCGGTCCCTCAATTTTCTTCCTCCCTTCGAGCCGTCCAAGATGCCTCCTCTCCCTGCCTCTCTCTGCCCAGATCAACGAACACATTTACTCTCAATCGCTGCCTTAAAAGTATATTCACTATTCCCTTTGTCCAATTTCGTTTTCTTTGGATTTCTCCATTTGACAACTACCCAGACCATATCTATTGCGGTACATGGCAGGCTGCCCTTTGCCCATTTAGCGTAGTACGAGACCGATTGACAAACTATAATTAATGACTAATAAATTTTTATTGACAAACTCTGTGAGTTGGAAGAAAAAAATCGCTTAAAGCCAGCTCCATATTGATAAAAATGAGCAACCTAGAATTGTTTGAGAAATAATGGTCTGACCACTTTGGCAATGAATGTGCCTTCTTGATTTTAAATAATAATGAAATGAAAGGGGCAAATATTCAGGTTATAAGGAGAAGAGTCATGAATGTCAAGAATTGATAAGCTTGAACGTATATTTATATTCAAATTTAACAGTAGAGTACGTGGACCGAAATGTTTGCTCATAGTGATATTTCGTGTTCGTCAAAATATTATGCCCTCCAAGTCGCTGTATATTTTAGGAATATCAATGGAAGTATTGGCTATGTAAGTTACTTTAATATATCAATCGTAGGCTAATCGACGTACTCTGTATTATCCATGTAAATAAAAGCTCTTGAAGAATTGAATTTTGATAATAGGTTGGAGGTCCATTTTAGTCATATCACTTATTGTTTGTGTGATTTGTAAACGTTAATGCGAGAATATCACAGTGTAAAAACTAAAAGATATAGTGATTGAATAATTTAATTGAAGAATTCACGGTGAATTTTTCTCATTCGTGCGCGTATCAGGGGTTGAGTTCGCTAGAATTACTGCTGCAGAAGTTTCCGTAGTTCCTCTGAATTTAAACACGCTAATTATCAATCGTAACGTATGCATTATTAAAAATTTGAAATGTTTGTCATTAAATAGAGGAAAAAACCGGCTGTGTCAGACTAATAGGCAACGCGTCCACTTGCGTAGGCCGGATTGTGAATGCCGTGTAAACACTGATAGTGCGGTTAGACCTGGGAAACGTGCTGACTAGTCAAGGATGGCTCATCGGTTTCCCACAAAGCAAGCAGCGATTAAAATGTCAACAGAGTTGAGTGGATGGAATCTTGATGATTACGGCACTGGATTCCTACGTTCTTTTCATTTAGCATTAAAATCTGAACATCGGTTACCTGCAACTCTCCCTGTCATTTTTTATATTCCTGAAAATTCTCTTTATCACACAATGTTTTTCCAAATCCATGTTGTTCTCCTTCGACATACGAGGTTCTCTTGAATTTATCTTCTAGACAATGATACATTTATTCACTCTTATTCTTCCATTTGATTCACATCCGTGCCAGAGGATTCCAGTGGATTTTTTCTGGTCTCATTTTCCGACGCCCCTGATCCATAGAGTCGTAGAAAAGCCATCGAGCCATAGAAACTCAGCACGAATGTTTTCCCCAGCTGATCTTGTGTGTTCAGCCATATTCTCCGAGGGGAGTTCTCTTCGGAGTGTTACCTCTTCGTGGCGAGCATCTTCTCAGCTTGAGCCACCCGTCCCTCAGTGTCCCCTCGTGGCTTCTTCCCGCCCACGTTATGCTGCCTTCGGGTCAGGCGACAATAGTCCACTCATTGCAGTATCTCTCCTTGTAACATGTCCCCACCCTTCATCCTTGCATTCTGCTTTTCCTCCCCTTGAAACTCATCTTCGACATCGACATAAATGCCCCGCGATCCTTCAGAAATGTGTGTGGCAGGTGGTGCAAGCACCAGGAGAAAAGGGTAAGTAATTAAGTGAGGATTTGGGAAAAGGGAAATATTTGATTAAAATCTGCCGAATAACGTGCCAATTTGTATATACATGATGGGGGAACACTTAATTCAGAACAAGGATTGATTAAACTTATAAATTAGTTACTGATTTTGCGAAAAAAGGGATGAAAAAGGGACCACAACCATTCATACAACAGGCCTCTACCATAACAAGACAGATCATGCAGAATTGAAAAGTGAGAAGGGGAAATTCTACTCTCACGTGAACGTACTTAAATCCTGCAAACACATATTTGATTCTTCGCGTTCACGGGCGCCTCGATTCAATGCGGATGCAATGTAAATTATTGCAGGATGATTTAAATAACATTCGAGGGTGGATGAGGAATAATAAAACATAATTTGTAAGAACATCAAAATAATTAATTTAAATTAAAGTAGATTCAAGTGGAATATTAAATTGGGAAAAAAATCATCCCAGTAGTTTGTAAGTGTTGGGGTTATCTTGGGGTAACTTTTGCAAGTGACCATAAATGGAATGAACATGTGGAGGGAATGACGAATAAGGCGAACAAAGTGCTAAACTTCATCCATTTGATCATTTTATGGTTTACGTTTTTAAAATTAACATTTTATTTGTAAAAGAAAGCGACAACCATTTGGATTTTTTCATTATTTTTAGTAATCCACCAGTTTAGTTAGGTTTTGGATGGACACAACTATAAAATAAATATTTTGGGACTCCAAACCAAACCCAATCCAGCAACCTACTCTACATCAGGTCTCTCTTCATCTCTGTGTACTTCTTTCCTCCCTTCATCCCATCCAACATCCCTATCCTGCTCCTACCCTTTCCTCGTTTGCCTGGCATTCTCCCCTCTATTACAGTCTTCAACATCCCAGTGCCGGTCAATACTCTCTTCATCCATTTTTCCTGCCTCCATAGGACATCTCCCAACAAAACCCATCTCCTCACCCACCATCTCCAGTACTTCCTCATTTGTTTTCCTTATTTCGGTCCATTTCACCTTCTCCATTCTCCACACCCACATTTCAAAAGCCTCCAATCTACGCCTAATAAATTTAATATCAGTTTAGCGCCCAATTATGTCCTTCTTAGAAGTTCGAACACAGTCGATATCGATGCCGGAAATCTCAAAAACAGGTTTCTCGGAAACCTGAAAGTACTACCAGAAACTGCTGTATCAACCCAAAGGTTGATTTGATAGATTGAGCTTACGTTGTACTGTGCGACATGTGAAATTCACTCATCAGGATACGGGGGTGGGGGGCAACATTTCCTTACCATTTGCCACCTGTGTTCTCTCAGGAAGATCCGATAGATGAGGAAAATCACACAGCTTGGGTGAAGCAGAGGCTGTTTTAAGGTGTCATCTGGAATCGAGCTCGGGGGCTCTGTTTAGTAGCTCAGCGCTCTACCACTGGACCACAACAATTCTCGATGTACCACTAAAGTAAATAATGCGTGGTGTAATTTTTTAAAACGTTCACGCTGCTAAATTTATCAGGTAAAATTTTGGGTAATCTGCATTTAAAGATAACAACATAGTTGTCCCTATATTAAAATTATTTTTCGAGGGCTGTGCAGAATGTAGCCACGGTTTTCGTGTAGCGTGAAAATGAGTGGAGGGAGCCGAATGGTCCTTGTATTGACGCACACAGTATCACACAAACACCTCGATCTGCAGTGGCTGAAAGGTCGCGCCGCTTGTCGTTTTTTTACAACACCGGGTAAAATGAACACTTCAATGGAAAGTCCCGTCAAATGTGAAGTCCGTTCAGTGATGAGGTTTTCACTGATAAAAACCTTCAAAGATGCTGACATTCATCGGAAAATTCGTGCCCTCTACAGACCAAATGTGATGAGTGACAAGAGTTGTGCGTCAGTGTTGTCGTTCGTTTGAGAGTTATCACAAATGTCCGTGATGATGAAGAAAGTGGCCGCCCATCTGTGGTGAACAATGAACCGCGCCGGAAAATTGACAAGTTCGTGAAAACTGGCGTTTTACGATATCTAATATCTTTAGAAAGTTTTGCACAAATGTATACGACTCTGCTAAATGGAAACACGACTGAAAGGAAACACGACTACGGAATATTTTCTGCTCGTCTCGACGAAGAACTTCAAGATGTCATTGGTTGACTGCGAGCCCAGGCGGCAGAATTTTATGCTGAAGGATTTAAAAACTAGTCCAGATGAAAAATGTTTAAATTTGCTTAGCAATTATGTATAAAAACAGATGAGATAAGTAGTTTTGATGCAAAAATAATACAATTTCCGTATTTATTCCAGTGTATTTTTATAGCAAAACGGAGGTTACTTTCTGGACAGCCCTCGTTATCTTTATGGATGCCAAAAATGTACCTATGTCTTCTCGTATTGAACTCATCAAAAAGGTTCGCTGTTTCAAATGTTATTTTAAAGTAAAGTTAATATACTCATAACTGTAATAAGTAACTTTAAAATAATGTTATTGATACTAGTAGCTCGTTATACATTTAGAAGAGTAACTGTAACTGAGTCGGTTACTTTTTTCGGTACCCTTCCCGTCTGTGATCGAGGGGCGAACGGCAAGTCATCATTTAGAGTCATATCCGAGAGAATGCATGAAGCGAAAGCATGATGACGATAAATCGCGTTCGCTAGTCCTTTTTTAAAACAATGAAATGACGTTGGCCCCCATGACGGAACGTACCGTAGTGTTTTGTCCGCATCGGGGCGAAGCAATAACAGTGACTAATGCCGATACGTAATTCTCGCCCTTCGAAGACGACCGCCTCGTACTTCATGTGTTGGTTCACGATGCTCCGGGAGCCGGCCCTGAAGACGATCGGACAACGGTGCGACAACCACGCCTCGTGCATGGACCCCACGCATGGGGCGCGCAACCAAGACTACAGGGCCGTGGGACCCGACGGTCTGGAGAGACCATTCGCCTGCGCGCAGTACAGCTTCTGTCCAGGTTAGCTGGCTCTTTGGGATCGGACCCAGTTTAAATTCATGAGGACTTAACCGACTCAGTCTTACTACTTTTGGGATAGACCTTGTACGTTATAATGGATGAAGATTCTGTGATCTGAATTAAGTAGTTAGCTTTCTCTTGCAATAAATTTTTTATTGCTTCCGGGGAAAGCGAAAACGTACATCATTATATGCGTTAATTGGGGTTGGTGACACTTTTTGTCTGTTGGTTTCATGTTGTGAATATTCTGCGAAATATTCGATGACAAAGCTTGGCGTATAAATGAGGACAGAGGCTCCCATAATTTTTTGTGTGCGATAGGTTTGTAGCTGGGGTTATTATCTAGGGCACGAAAACTAGGCATTGACACTCAGTAACATTTCCATGAGTACAGAACTTGCGAGAAGGTATTAGTGAGCATCTAGGTTTTCGACCATTTACACCAAAATTTGGTTTAGGAAGACAGAATTTATCGAAACTTCGGAACCCCAACCAACTTCTACGTAACAGCGACATTAGAATTTATTAAAATATGCTGTGAAAAAATCAAGTCGATAAAAAAGTGATTTTTTTATTTTTCGCAAAAGGGGTTTTTATTTTTTAATTGTATTATTTTTTAGTATTTGGTACCTTTCAAGCCACCGCTAGGGTGTGTGGCAAGGGGTGATTACACACCAGATTACCATTGACCCAAAACACCTTTCCCTCCCTGCGCGGTCGGACAAATGTTTTTTATTCTGATCCCTTTTCATTTGTGGGAAAAATGGCATCTTAAATCTCTCTTCTGCACTTAATCTATTTAATTACATTGATTTGATCTCTCCTACCGTAGTACGATGGGGCTAATAACAGATTTTAAACATCATTGCTAAAGAGGCATCCTTACAATTCATGCAAGATACTTAATCTGTAATTTAACTTTCGCTTCGTGAGTGATTCCCAGCATAGCTGCTCTAATATTTTTGATACGCACATCAGTTTATCATGAAAACGCTTCACAAATCTATCTCCTCTAAGCTGCGCGCGATCCAATTCGGCAACTAATCATCCGCAATTGAGCCAAATTCATGAAGAGTCCATGTACTAGCAGTATACTTGTTTTCTAAATGAGGCCTACCGAATAAAATGTAACATTTCTCTTTAACATTTTCATCACATTTCCCCAATGATAAATTCTAATTTTGTTACCAGCTTGTTTACATATTTCCCGTGTATGTTCCACCGGGAAGGGGTCACGAGTGAGGGTAACACCTACGTATTTGATTGAGCCTTCACTTTTTATTTTGGGTGTTCCTGATGCAGTAGGCGTTCGGGAGGGAATTGTTCTCTTTCCAAAAAATCATCACATACGCAATTTTTTCAACTTAATTATAATTTCCATGTATCGCACCAGTGTCGTATGGCTATAGGTCACCTGCTAAAACTGATTTATCCTCAAGATTACGGATATCTCTAAAAACCACTGAATCGTCGGCTAATAAACGTGTCTAACTATTAACTATGGAATTAATGAACGGACTAGGGGTTGATATTGAGGACAAGATACTTATCGCTGCTATTATCTAGATACTAAAGTAACAGTGGTACTGGGAAAACTGGTGCCTAGGTAAACAGGCAAGTTTCAAGGATAGAAAAGTTCAAAGAATATGGTATATGGGAGTCGGTGTGGGGTTTGGGGAGATGGGCGTGGGTGAAGAAGTGATAGGAGGGGATGTGGGGAGACAAAGACAAGTCTCTTTCGGGGTGTACTAATCGCAAATTAGTTCGGGGACGTTGAACCTTTCTTCTGATGCAGCCCTATAGCGCCGGCTCTGCGAGGTTTGGTCTGCTTGGCTACATCGGTACCTGAGTGCCCGTAGCTAGGATAACAAACATTGGAATATATCGACACCTAATTTCGAGTACTAATACCTGCTTTGTGTTATTTCTCTTATTTATTTACAGTACGATAACAGCACTTTTTGGCCTTTTACATCTGACAATTCTCAATGATACCTTTACCAATAGACAATTACAAACACCCTAGCCCTAGGTGTAGGAAAAACACACCTAGGCAGTAATCAAACTTGCAACCTCTGAGTTGGCAGGCAAAAACATTACCACACCGCAACCTAGAACGGCTTGTGGTCTACTAGGGACTTAATGAATAACTGATCGTAGCACTTTTCCAGTCATTAACTATTCATTATGTTCGGCTTCCACCACATCACGTTTGAAGCTACTCAATTTTTACTAGGGACCTCTTCAATATGAATTTCCACCGTTACAATTTCCAATTACCCAACGTTAGTTCCTTAAATGCATGAGATGGTATTTAATTATGCCCGGAGAACCAGTCAGGATTGCTGTTTTTCAGCAAGCGTTTCATTCCATTATATGAAATTTCATTTTATCACATCTGTTGGAGGAAACAATGTGGTAAGCTATTGGACACATTCAGTGGTACTACATTAATGAAAATGGTGGCATTAAATGTCACTCATAAGATAGTTCATATTAATTTCACCTAGAGGAAATCCTCTGGTGAAAATAGGACGTGCTATTGAAGCTTCTCAACTAAAACGGTCCTCTGGATACCATGGATCAATGCAGAAAGCAACGAACAGATGGTTTATGAGAGATTACTAAACACAGTTTTGGTATGCTAGCCCACCTAATCCTGTAAGTATGATTGCGCTCTACATATTTCTGTTGATCTTGTAAAAAGCTCGCATTCACTTATCTCCTCTAATTAACCATCTCTCTTCCTTGCACGAATCAACTCATGCAGATCCTTGCTGCCCCGGAAAGCACTATGCTACGGAGAATCTGTGCACTTCAGACCCCAAGGGACCTTGCTGGGGCCCCGGCGGGGCCGGGAGCCGGTGTCGGTTCCCCGCCGAGGAGAACACCGACCTGGAGGGCATCATCCACAACCGATGGAATGTGAGCTGCAACTGCTCCGCCTCCCGCGCCTACTACAGGAACCTCACGGCTTCTGAAGGGGGCGCCGGGCCCCGAGCGGAATACGGCCCCCGGCCCGGCACGGCCCTCGTGCTCAGGGAGAACGGTGGCTTCGAATGGCAGTCTCGCTTCGCCATGTGCACTGGTGAGTCGTCTCTCCCTCTCCACAGCGGTTAATACGCGTGATCGAGTTGGCTTTTGCCTAACGTGACATTTAGTATTCACTACCACAACGCGTGAACCGTCTTAATGCATCCAGTTCTCCATTCCATTGTGATCACGTTTGGATACGCTCTGTCTGGGCCCTGACATGCCAAATCCGACTGTGTGTGGCGGGTGCGGTCTTGGCGTGGCGATGCTAGGCACTCATATCACGTCAGTTTCGTTCTAGCTGTTGGATCAGAAGGAAGATGCAGTGGAAAGCTCGCTGATTTCTTTCTTTCCTTAAATACGTTATTTTTTAAGTAGTCTTATCGAGCCGTACAGTGAAAATCCTCAGACTGTGGAAATCTGAAAACAACTTACTTCGATAATACGAGTATATTGTAGCAGCAAAAACCTTTTAACTGGCAGGTTAGAAAAAAGTGACAATGGCCTACAAGCCGAGGCCTATTAATACAAATAGTTGAAACCCTGATAGGCCCTACATATCGCAAAAACCTTATCTCCTTGTTATTAGTTATTTTTAGTTAATCTAGTACCCTGCAAGCCACCGCTAGGGTGTGTGGCAGGATGTAAATACACACCAGAAAAATTTTAATTATTTTTTTAGTTATTGCGAAGTGCGATAATCCGAAAAGTCCAGGACAGTGTCCTACAGGCGGCGCTCTTACATTAAAAAAAATATATATTTTTATAATATAAGAATGTATTGGGTATTGGTATGTATAATGTGTAATGGGAATGTATATATATATATATATATATATATATATATATATATATATATATATATATATATATATATATACTAACCTTGAACAAAAAGTTCCCGGAATAACCACCGTGTGGCGCTCCCATCGTTCCGATTTGAGTTCTGTTTTTTTTGTTAAATTGGTACATCTGTTGTTGATATTCCCTTTAAATCTTAGTGTCATAACTTGACATTTGCAAAAGTTACGTAGCCAGGAGTACATCTATCTCTGTGTGTGTTGGCGATTTTTTACAATTGCAGAAATGGATTTATCTTTGCAACAACGAACTTGTATTAAATTTTGCGTAAAAAACGGATTTAGGGGCGCACGGACGTTGGAAATGTTGGAAAAGTGTTTCGGCAACGATTCTCTAAAAAAAACGGTCGCTTACCAGTGGCACGAGCGGTTCAGAAGTGGTCGTGAGTCAATCGAAGATGATGAACGCAGTGGCAGACCATCGACATCGAAAGTCGGTGAAAAAATTGATAAAGTAAAAGAAATGTTGGTCAATAACCGCAAATTAACCATCAGAGAAATAGCGGAGGACTTGAACATTGCCTATGGATCCGCCCAAGACATTGTGGTTAATGATTTGGGTTTCCGTCGTGTGGCAGCAAAGTTGGTGCCAAAAGACCTCAATTTCATGCAAAAAAGAGACCGTGTTGACGTCGCAAAAGACATGATTTGCGAGGCTGAATCCGATCCCACATTCATCAAAAGGATCATTACTGGAGACGAGACGTAGGTTTATGAGTACGACACGCAATCCAGACATCAGGCAAGTGAATGGCGTTCACCAAATGAGCCAAGACCAAAAAAACCACGTCGTTTTCAGTCAAAAAAGAAGGCAATGCTGACGGTTTTCATGGATTACAACGGTGTAGTGCATCATGAATTTTTGCCAGAAGGCCAGACAGTAAACAAAGAGTATTATTTGGGCGTTATGAGACGTTTGCGTGAAGCAATTCGCCGAAAGAGACCAGAAATCGTCGCACAGTGCGTCGAGACCGTCGCACAGTGCTATCATTATTCGTAATTTTTTGACGAAAAATGTAACAAATACCATCCAACAGCCACCGAATTCACCTGATTTGGCTCCCTGTGACTTCTTTCTGTTCAATCGAGTTAAAAAACCATTACGGGGAACGCGTTTTAGCAGCCGAGAGGAAGTAATGGAAAAATCGCAGGAAGCACTGATGGACATACCGAAAACCGAATATAAAAAATGTTTCGAGGATTGGATCAAGCGCTGGCATAAGTGTGTTGCAGTCGATGGGGATTACTTTGAAGGGGACAATATAGATTTAGATTAATAAACTTGTATTTTTAATTTTCTGAATAAATTCCGGGAACTTTTTGATCAAGGTAGTATATATATTCAAGTTTGAAAATCCCGCCATGCGGCGCACAATTATTCATTCAAACATAGAAATAGGTATAAGGAAAGGGGATAGGAAAACACATAAAAGGTGAACACAGGACATGTGGGGAAGGCGGTTTTTGAGCAGATCACGAAAGTAAAAATATTTCCTTATCCGGGATTTGAACCACGGGCCTTCCCCTTGCCGGGCGGATGCTCTACCACCTAAGCTAATAAGGAAACCTGATTTACCTTGAGATCTGCGATCTTATAAAACGCCAAAGTGCTCCGATACATATTGCCCGAGAGATGGCGTTATGGAGCTGTTTCACCCACCAAAGGAGAAATAGACGGGACACAAGAAGGGGAAAGGATAGTAGAAAAGCATTCATACGATCTTATAAAGGATAGGAACGGTGCGTTTAATGGCACGCATAGCCAGAAGAAGAGACGAGCCACATTGGCCAAACACATATTCAAACTTGAAAATCCCGCCATACGGCGCACAAATATTCATTCAAACATAGAAATAGGTATAGGCTTTCCCCTTCTTGTGTCCCGTCTATTTCTCCTTTGGTGGGTGAAACAGCTCCATAACGCCATCTCTCGGGCAATATGTATCGGAGCACTTTGGCGCTTTATAAGATCGCAGATTTCAAGGTAAATCAGGTTTCCTTATTAGCTTAGGTGGTAGAGCATCCGCCCGGCAAGTGGAAGACCCGTGGTTTAAATCCCCGATAAGGAAATGTTTTTACTTTCGTGATCTGCTCTAAAACCGCCTTCCCCACATGTCCTGTGTTCACCTTTTATGTGTTTTCCTATCCTCTTTCCTTATACCTATTTCTATGTTTGAATGAATATATATATATATATATATATATATATATATATATATATATATAATTCACTAAATAGTCGTAGCAAACACAGAAACTAAAACACATAAAAGAGGGACTCACTAGTTCTCGAATTTGCGGTGGTGCAACCACCTTTCTCAAGAGGAATTAGGAACAGAACTGAGGCAGAGGAGGGCCCGAAAGCAGTGGTAGGAAGGAGAAGGGGGAAAATGGGGGAAAAAAGAGGGCAAAAGAGGGGTAAAAAAAGTAAAAGGGGGGAAAAGGGGGGGAAAGGCATTCGAGGTGAAGGGTTTGGAGGGATAGTGTATGGCGCGGGAATTTTAAAAAAAGGTGGGGATGATATGGAAGTTGTTGGGGGCGGGGAGGATGAAATTATATGCATAAAGGGGGCAATTAATGTCTAATATTAATACCTGGGCGATTCCAGGAATCCAAGAGCCAGAAGAGAGCTGGCTCTAATGTTTTGAGTTTCAGTGGAGGGTCTGAGTGTGGGAGGGATGCTAAGACGGATACTTTAAACCATTGGTCAAAGGGAGTGTTTTGTTCGGAGGCATGTTTGGGGATTGGGAGCATACCAATAAGGGAGGAATTGTTGCATGAGGCTCGATGATTATTGATTCTAATATTAAGGGGTGTGGTACACTGTCAAATGTAAAAGGCAGGGCAAAGTTGGCACTTGAGTAGGTAGACAACATTGCTGGAGGTACACGAGGAGTAGGGAATTGGTGGGAGAGAGTTAAAATGCGGGTGGGACAGGGATGGGATTCTGGTTAGGGAAAAAGGACATGTTTTGCATCTAGGTTTATTGCAGGGTCTGGGAGTGATTTTGGAACGGGGCGAGGATTTAAGAAGTGGATTGGTAGATTTTAGAATATCTGATAGATTGGCGGGGCGTTTGAAAGTGACAGAGGGGCATTTGGGGAAAAGGTTGGTGGTGGAATTGTGGTTTTTGAGGATAGGATAGAGGTCCTTTAGGATAGAGCGCAGAGATTCTAGGCCAGGAAGAAACGTGGTGCAAATTGAAAGAGGGTTGTTTTTCGCGGTGGTGGAAGGTCTGGGAGTGTAAGTATGTCTACGGATCCTCTTATTCAGGAGGGATTCAGGATAGCCTCGTTTTAGGAGGGAATGGTGTAAATTTATGAGGAAATTGTCTAGGGAGTCAGGGTCATTGCAAATTCTGTGTCCCTTTATGGAAAGGGAATAAGGAATGGAACGTTTGGTGTGGTATGGGTGACAGCTGTTGAAATGTAAGTACTGTTGTTTATTTGTGGGTTTTTAATGTACGGATGTGTGAAATTTATGGTCTATAAATGACCCAGGTATTAATATTAGACAATCGCCCAGGTATTAATATTAGACATTAATTGCCCCCTTTATGCATATAATTTCATCCCCCCCCGCCCCCAACAACTTCCATATCATCCCCACCTTTTTTTAAAATTCCCGCGCATACACTACCCCTCCAAACCCCTCACCTCGAATGCCTTTCCCCCCCTTTTTCCCCCCTTTTCCTTTTTTACCCCCCTTTTGCCCTCTTTTTTCCCCCATTTTCCCCCTTCTCCTTCCTACCACTGCTTTCGGGCTCTCCTCTGCCTCAGTTCTGTTCCTAATTCCGCTTGAGAAAGGTGGTTGCACCACCAAAACTTCGAGAAGTAGTAAGTCCCTCTTTTATGTGTTTTAGTTTCTGTGTTTGCTATGACTATTTAGTGAATTTTATTGTGCACGTTCGTGGCTTTTCCAAGAAAGTGACTATATATATATATATATATACCTTTCCAACACCAGCCTGTCTGAGAACGAAATTTTCGTACTAAGTAAAGGCCTATCTTTCTCTCCCACACCAAAAATTAACCAAATCAATCTACTCACCGACACACTCAATTTCTGCCGAAACCTTCGTTGGCGCGCATTTTGGAAATCACAAAGTAACTCTTCGAGTCAAATTAAAACCAATCCCGCACTCAACAAATTCCGCCCGGCCTCCACTCATGAGCCAAAACCCCTACCTAGTAATCATCCCGTGGAAATATTCATACGCCTCCTTCTCCAAAAAGTCTCTAATAAATCCTTCACACAATCTCTAAAACCAAGAAACAACCTTTCCACAAACGAACGTCATGCCCTTAAAACCCTACAGGCCAATCCTAACATCGTGGTCACTACCGCCGATAAAGGCTCCTCAGTCGTAATTTTAAACACCCAAGTAGCTTAAGTGGTTAAAGCACTCGGCCGGATATCGAGGGATCCGGGTTCGAATCCCGGTAAAGGCGAATGATTTTTACTCCCTGAAATGGTTGCATTATAATGCACACATAGCGGGTGACTCCGTTAAAGTTACTATTACAGTTTCTTGAAATTTGTCTAAGGTATGAACAGCCTAAGTGTTTGAAATTGGCTTTATTAACATCGTGGACTGTGGCGCGTCGCGCACGACTACGAATGCCTGTGGCATTGTATGTACGGTATTTCGTCATAACATCTTGTTCCTTTAAAGCCCCCAAAATTTCAGAGTGTAAGAGGACGTCTCGGTAGCTTAAGTGGTTAAAGCACTCGGCCGGATATCGAGGGATCCGGGTTCGAATCCCGGTCAAGGCGAATGATTTTTACTCTCTGAAATGGTTGCATTATAATTCCAAAAGGAAATTCGGTCTCTTTTCCTCCAATTTGGACCAGAAGAAGGCCTCACTTCCCAAGACATATCCCTACTCTCACCCCCAAACCCCAGAACACCCCAGTTTTATCTCCTCCCAAAAATACACAAACCCAACATCCCCTGTCGCCCTATAGTTTCTAGTTTCAACTCTCCCACCAAAGGAATCTCCGCATTCCTTGATTACCACCAACAACCTATCGTACTCTCATTGCCCTCCTTCACGAAAGACACGTATCACTTCCTCCACCGTTTAAACTCTGTCTCCATTCCCTCCACCTCCAACCTGCTTATGGCCACCATCGACGTCACCTCCCTCTATACTTCTATTCCCCATGCAGAAGGCCTATCCTCCCTCCGACACTATCTTTCTCTACGCCCCCCACCCCAGTGCTCCTCGACCGGATTTCTCCTCAATCTCGCCACTGTCGTCCTGACTAAAAATGCATTCTCTTTCCAAAACTTTTTTTATCTCCAAACGAAAGGCACAGCGATGGGAACGAGGATGGCGCCATCGTACGCCAATCTCTTCATGGGCCACCTTGAAGAGAATTTCCTTTCACAGCAACCCTTCCAACCTCTTTTCTGGGTCCGCTACATTGACGACATTTTTATGCTCTGGACTCGCGAGTTCTCACCTCTATGATGGTGGCTGAATCAGGTAGGGATTCTAGAACAGTTAAGGAAAAGCATTCGTCAAATGATAGGTTGTGTGAACTTGCGTGTAAAGGGATAGGAAGAGAAGAGAGTGAAGCAGAATTACATGAGTAACGGTGATTGTTCATTCGGATGTATAATGGGGTAATGCATTCGCCTATGTAGAATGAGGTGCATTGTTTGCATGACAAGAGATAGATAATATTTTTTGAGAGGCAATTAGCGTGGAAACGGGGTGAAGGGACAATGAGGGGATGTGGGGAGAGGGGAGCAGATCTGATTAGGAGACATGTTTTACATCGGGGGCGATTGCAGGTAGGGGAAATATGTGGAAATTTGTCAGGGCGGGGTGTCAAAGGGTTGGTGGATCTAGAAGGTTTCTGAGGTTGGCTGGTCGTCTGTAAGCGACAGAGGGGCATTGGGGCAGTAAGGATGTGGTCGCGTCATTGTCATGTAATATAGGATAAAGTTCCTTGAGAATGGTTTTCAGTCTGTGGGATCCGGGGAAATAGGTTGTGCAAAGGTTGAGTCCAGCGTCAGATGTGGGGTTGTCATTCTGTGGTGTGTGTGGTCGGGTGGAGCGGTAGATTTTATCCTGTAGGAGCTTTTCTGGGTAACCGCGTTTGTGGAGTGCATGGTGTAGATTGTGGAGGTATTTGTTGAGGGTAGCTGTGGTGTTGCAAATCCGATGTCCGCGGATAGAGAGAGAGTTGGGAATTGAGCGTTTGGTATGAGAAGGATGACTACTAGTATAGTGTAAATATTGTTGATGGTTAGTGTCTTTGATGTGTACTGAAGTGGTGAATTTGTTATTATGAATTGAGATGTCTGTGTCAAGAAATGTGATGGTGGAGTCTGAAATGGACGAAGTGAATTTAACAGTGAAAGAAGAATTTAAGACCGATAAGAAATTGTCAAGAGAATCAGAGCCGTGTGTCCAGAGAATAAAAATGTCGTCAATGTAGCGGACCCAGAAAAGAGGTTGAAAGGGTTTCTGTGAAAGGAAATTCTCTTCAAGGTGGCCCATGAAGAGATTGGCGTACGATGGCGCCATCCTCGTTCCGATCGCTGTGCCTTTCGTTTGGAAATAAAAACAGTTTAGGAAGGAGAATGCATTTTTGGTCAAGACGAAAGTGGCTACTCGTAATCAACCCAAAGGTCGGTTTGGTAGGTGATAGTAGAGTAGATTTTCCCAGTACTATGTCCGACAGCGTGTGAAATTCACACATCACAGTAGCGGGGCCAGTTCCTCTCCAATGTGGCTTGGGTGGAACTGCAGGTCACTAGAGAGGCTTGCCGGGAATTGAACCCAGGCCCTCCGGTCAGTAGTCCACCGTTCTATCCCTGGACTACCGCGACCTACCATACGTGTATATATTAGTGGGTAATCTACGGGTTAAGATAGGTTTTAGGATGGACACAATTATCAAATAAATATTTTCTAACTCCAGACAAAACCCAATCCAGCAACCTACTCTTCATCAGGTCTCTCTTCATCTCTGTCATATATTATATTTATATATATTATTTTTTTTATAATCATTCCTGCTTTATTAAACTCCCTGCGGAATAAATTTCCAATCATTCGTCGCTCGAAAACATTCTGTCGCAGGTAAACTGGCACGAAGCGCTTTGAGCTCGACCGAAAAGCGACGTGCTTCCTTCCTCGCTCCACTTCGGCGGCTAAGTAATTGCCGGGCCATTATGAGTATTAGATAGCCCTCCGTCCCCAGACAGCACTCGAAAAATGGACCTCGAGTGACGGCGGAAGGAAGAGACAGCGCGTGGTGAGTCACGATTGGTTGCTCGGAACAGGGAATTTACGTCGGCGGGCTGCTCACCTAGCTCCACAGCGACTGTCGCTCTTGTGACTGCCAGCCATCCAGCTCGTCCATGGTGGTCAATTCGCTACCCCTCGAAGTAACGGCCGAAGTTGAGGATCATGGCCCGTGGGCTTCCCTTGAAGTCCTCAATCTTAAATATCCTTGACAAAAATGCGAGAAGAATAAGGCTCAAATCGGAGAACAATGCACTGAATAGCGGATATTAATTCATAGATAAAATATATTTTTCCGGAAATTTTCGGAGAGTGAAAGAGAATACTTGTGCACTATTCACAGCTTTTTTCCCACTCAGAAAATATTTTTCTGGTTATGTGATGTCGTAATTTTTGATTACACTAAGTGTGTCCTCTGCGTTTAAATCGGTACAAATAATGCATATTAAGAAACTTCAGTGATCACGTGGTATAATTACGAACGGTTTTGGAAGTACCGGCGTCGATCTGGTCTGACGTCAATGCTTAGTTTCCTATTTACAAATTCACTGCTTGCTATCCAACGGGATACAGGGGTGGATACGGGATGAGGGGAGGCTGGTGCCACGCCCTGCGTCGTACCACTAAATGTGGCCATTGAAAAACCATACATACAATGTGCAGTGCATACCATGTCTTAGCTATTTTTTCTATCGATTTCCTTATCATTAATTGAATTATTCCTGAAACACGACAAGATTTAATGGTAGGAATGGAGTCAAAAATGTTGAAAAGGCACCATGCGAGCGGACTAATTTAAGACTTTATTTTTTTGTTTAACCGTTTAAAGTTTCATTTAGCATTGCAATTACTTTTCATGATACGTAGGTAAGTCAATAAATATCTCGCAAAACAGGATACTGTTTATTGACTTACCTGCGTATCATGAAATGTATTTTAATGCTAAATGACACTTTAAACCGCTGAACAAAATAATAATCTCTTTAACTGGACCGCTCGCATGGTGCCTTTTCTTTGTTTTTCACTCCATTCCTTTCATTAAATCTGTACAAGAGGCAATAATAATCAAAGGAATTCCGTAAATGTATTTCGTCTCTCTACATATGCACCCTGTATGTACAGAAACTTACGCCATCTCTATAAATACTCGATAGCCGAAGAAGTTTTTTGTTTGCTGTTGCTGACAGGGTTAACTCTTGGACTTCGGCATCATCATTTTCAAAACGTGGGCCATCCAAGTGAGTTTTTTTGCGGGCCCAAACAGACAAAACTCACTGGGGGCTCAGTCGGGATTGTGCGGTGGATGTTCCGAGCGCTTCCATTGAATTGATCGTGAACAGCTCCTGCGTTTCTTTTGTGGTTGTTTGCGACTTTTTTTATTGATATATCCTCGTACAATTGGGAAGAAAATATTTTTGATGAAACTGAAAAAATTTTTAATGAACTCTCCGATAATTGAATTAGAAAACTTATATTTATGAAAATATTGAAAACAAATGAGGAAATACTAGGGATGGTGGGCGAGGAGAGGGGTTTGTTGAGAGAAATCCTATGGAGGTAGGAAAAATGGATGAAAGGCGTATTGAGTGGTAGTGAGATGTTGAAGACGGTAATAGAGGGGAGAATGTTGGGCAAACGAGGAAAGGGCAGGAACAGGATAGGGATGTTGGACGGGATGAAGGGAGGAAAGAAGTACACAGAGATGAAGAGGGACTTGATGTAGAGAAGGTTCCTGGATTGGGTTTTGTTTGGAGGTACAAAATATTTATTTGGTAGTTGTGTCCATCCAAAACCCACCTTAACCGGGAGATTACCTAATAATAATTGAAAACCATAAATATAAGAGTACGTAGGGTCTTTGAGAAGTGATGGCATAGTTTTTTTAGGGGAGCGCTTTCGTTTGAAAAAAATTCAAAGTCTGCACGCTCGGTGGGAACGTATTCTCCTTTGATTAAGTTTATTTCTTTCAAGTAAGTCCAAAGTGGAGTTGGTTTGAGAGTTAAGGTGAAAACACGCATTTCGGAATCGCGGCAATGTCTACTTTATTCTCATTAAACATTAATTTAATCATCGTGGAACTTATATCAAGTCGCACTTATGTAAAAAGGGTAATAAATTAACAAATTAACTCCGATATTGCCAGTTATTCGTTGCTAATTGCACTATTATTTGTGTGCTTACAAAGAATAAATAAAACAAAATATTTATTCTGAAATGAGTGGCCTCTTATATGTTTATCGTAAAATTTCTTCTGAAGTAGTTGTTCCCTTAAAAGCATTATTGCTATGACTTCGGAAGTTACCTGTGCTTAATGGAAACTGCCGTTAGATATTTACGGAAGGTGCGTGACATCACGAAATATTTTTTAAACATCCTTACATGGGATGCAATCCACCGTCCGGAGTGGTCGGCCAAGGACCTCACCAAATTATGTGTCCGACGTGAGCCCGGCAGTCTTAGATATATAGGATTGCTATATTGCTCGATATTATTATTGGTATTTTACTGTTTATGGTAGGTTTTAGATGAACACAGCCTATACAATGGTACAGCGATACATTTACGTACTTACCTCTTCCAACAACCTGACATCCGGAATTCAGATCCTCTACAATTCCGCATATTTCCTTCCTTTATTCCGTCCGTTTATTTATATTCATTTTCATCCCATATCTATTGCACTGAATTTCCAATTCACTCAGAAATGCTTGCAACCCATTGGCTGATTGACAAACTAGAGCTTGGTCATCAGCAAACTTAACCGATTTTACGAATTCCCCTCCGACTTTCATTCCTACCTCCAGTTCTTCCCATGCCTCTTTAATCATTTCCTCCACATATACGTTGAAGAGCACCGGTGACAATGGACAACCCTGCCTTAACCCTCTTCCTAACACTGCCCATCCGGACTCTCCGTTCCTCACTCGCACCTGAGCAGTCTGGGACATGTACAGGTTGTTTTTTTTTCACCACATTTTCCCAAAAATAAAATTGTATCAAGTTTTGGAGGAATTATTTTTCACTTACAATGCTAATCATTCATTAACCTTCGTGTTTGTGCACGAAAAGGACCCTATGTTGAAATAAAACTTTTTAAAAATTATTTTTAGTGGAATTAGGGGATCCAGTAAGACGAATCAAACATTTTGAATTTCTTCAATAGGTTGATGACAATTTTTGTATATTATTCTAAAACAAAAATTTCGTTTAAACAATGTCTCCTTCGGGTGTTTTGCGTTTTTTATTTTTTTCCATAGGAAATGGATGAAATAATGAAGTGATGCGTTACACGAAACGTAGGTTTATATTTTAACCTATCCCCGCTCAATTCCGACCCTCCGGTGAAGAGATTAAATGTAATATCACTCCCCTCTGTACCGCCCTCTACCGTCCCCCCTCTCAGAACCCTTGCGTAATTTGAAGGGAGCCCCTTAAACATGAATTCGGTCCCATTTGTCCGGAAATCGCGCCGATTTGTGTGACGAAGTCCGATGTTTACGGTGTAAAGCCATCTCTCTCTCCACTCGCGCCTCCATTCTGCCGCATTCGCCGTGAGTCGGATGCACGGGGGAGTGGGGGGTGGGGATAGGGGGTGGTTGACCCTCCCCTCCTCATACAATACCTCCCCCCATCTAGAGCTAAATCCCGCCAATCGTTTCGTATTCGTCCGTCGCTACAGACGTGGACGAGTGCTCCATCGGCTCCGACGACTGTCACCGCCAGAGGGAGTCGTGCCACAACCTTCCTGGGGGATACGCTTGCCGCTGCCGTTTCGGGTTCGCCGCTCGTTCTCTGCCTCCTCCTGCCTCCGAGATGATCCTGGAACGGGGGAAGCTGGACCTGCAGTGCCTGCGGGACAAGCGGCTGCAGGCGGCCGGCGACATCGTGGACGCCATCCGCGGAATCAAGGAGGGCGGGCACCAAACACCCCCCGTCACTGGTAAGTAGTCGCCTCCCCTCTTCTCCACCACCGTCGGTCGGTCGCTCGCCCTCATCGGCCGCGGTTTCCAAACCGAGCCCCTTTCCCAATCCCCCCCATCCTCCTTGTCGGGGCGATCGACTGGTACGAAATGGAATGGGGTGCATGGTCCCCTTCATTTCCACACCTATGGCAGGAGCCCCCCCCCTGCGAAACGAAGCCCGCCAAGTGCGAAATGAGGCAAGAGTGGACGACTTCCCTCTCGAATCGAAAGGCCTTTCCTATTGATCGTATGCGTCCTGTAGTTAACGTACAGGAAAATACGATTTAATTGGAAAACCCTCAGGTGCCCAGTGAAATTCAACGAAATATCCTCGGTTTGTGACTTATTGTGTCTACTTGGAAGTATTAGGAACCATAGTGAGTAATAACCAATTTAATTGAATTTATATTTGATATAGTTATCGTTAATTTTCTTTTCGATTGAATACGTGTGTTATTTTCTTCCTCGATTGTAAAAATGTCCCAGGACTACTGTATCAACTGACCCTCCATACTCAGCTGTTCACCCCTTCTTCCCAATACGCTGATCCTCCTCTCTCCCATCAAACTTTCCTTCGGTGATTCGCCCTGCCGTCTTCCTCTTTGTTACAAAGATTCGTACATTTTTCTTCGTCAATTC
This sequence comes from Hetaerina titia, assembly GCA_037158775.1. Taxonomy (NCBI): domain Eukaryota; kingdom Metazoa; phylum Arthropoda; class Insecta; order Odonata; family Calopterygidae; genus Hetaerina; species Hetaerina titia. Next base: position 201,181 of record CM073772.1, on the reverse strand, counting down.
TTCTTGACACTTTTTCTTGTCACTTGACAATTCTTCATTTATCGCGCTGTCGTTCCACTTTAAGTTTTGTGGGCGTTCTTCCTTCTTTATGGTTCTTATTTCCACTCCATAGAAAACCACAATACTTTTACGCACCCATCTGATATTTTACCAAAAGAAAGTTTAATTACAAACCCATCCAATCGTTGTTAAATGCTTGGGAAATTTAAGGCTTTGTAATGAAATGACCTACAAGGTTGCATGAAGGTTGGAAAGCAGTCCTGGAGAAGCCTTATCCCATCCATCACTGCCCATTCGGTTTCTATATACGAACAGTCGCACTCATTAACTGAATAAACAATCATTCAACACGAGCAGTTATGACAACTAATACTGCAAATATTTTATTTTCAAACATCTTAAGAGATTAATTGGAGGGTTCCCATTAGGACTCCGAAATACCTGAAGAATACCGGGAATTCCCAATACGTATTAGACCCAAAAAATAAGGAAGCAAGTGAAATGCGTTGTGATTCTGACAAGTAGAATAATTGTGTCACCTCTGTATTTTCACGCATCGCATTGCCCCGGTCGCTACGCAAACGACCTGGTCAGCGTCATCTTCGCTGGAGGAACGTCCTCTTCTTTTGTTTTGTCGACAAGAAGAGAATGGGAAGTTGGCAATGTGCGTCTTCTCGTGATACTATATCTTTAGGATAGTTGGTTTGCAACAGGGTTTCGCCGCGTGTATCACATGGGGGTGGATGCAGGAATGTTGTCAGGGGGCGTGACATTGCGGCTCCATACTCAATATATGTGTATGCGGTCCATAAAAATTCTGCATCATATATTTTAGCGTAATACTCTCTGTTGATTTCCTTAATCTTAACTTGACAGTTCTTTCTCTTGAAATCAATTCTAGGAAGAAATATTTTTAAATATTTTATTAGCTATCTTTTTCAGAAATATTTAATTGACACGCCACTGATAACTATTTTATTAACATACTCAGTGTGAGTAGTATAGTATGTAAATAAGAGTATTATAGTGTCTATTTTTTTCAAATAGTAGCTGCTGCATTTGGGAGAAATGTTTTCTCTCGGATCCCTCCTTATTTTTCGTCTCTTCCATCTTAAAGGAAGCGCGCGCCCGCTTTTGCTCTTTATCTCCATTCACCGTTTACCACCACAGGTCTCCCTTCTCCAAAGCAGCCTTGTTACCTCCCGAGTCATCGCCATTCGTCCTTCCGGAGACTCATCTACTGAAACGATATATTTTACAGGGCTTATCTATTTATTTTTCGCATCATTTGTAGTAGAGGCTAGTTTGTACTGGATTTCAGTTTTTTTTTAGAACTGGCATGTTAATTTGTTGCATTTGAAAAGGATCACAGCCCACGAACATGATTAGTGTTTTTAGTGGCGCGGTTAATTGAATTTGAAAATATGATTCCGATGGTGTCGCCATTAGGAGGTACTCACTCGAACTCACTAATTGGTGCGCCGCATATTTACTATGTCCTTGCCTCGGGCCGATGCTTTATGATTGCGCCTCCCTAGGTGATTTACGTCGTGGTTCCCTCGTAGAATCCGTGACTGTGGTTTTCTTCTCCTATTTGTGGGGCAGAGTGAAAAGTCTCGAAGGGAGCTGGTACTACGCGCAGTCAAAAGCGATATCTTAGTGCCACCCGTTGAAATCTCTTGCGACTGCTGCGATAGGATTGAAAAATATCGGCCAAAAGTCGTCTCGGAATTGTCTTCTAAAGCAGGTGATCATTTTTTTCTCGAAATAACGAAAAATATGAACGGTAAAGACTAGTATGTGAATTTTCTCTTTTCTATTGGCTGTGATTTATTAGCAGAGACTAGTGGTAGGTAGTTGTGCCCTTGCAAACCTTCAACCAGTAGATTACCTATACTGAAATAATTTTCTTCTTTTTATTGTCGAACGGTTGCTCGAAATCCGCGAAGTTAAAACATCCTGGTCGTATTCTACATTTGAATAAAATATGTATAGCTTTATTTTTTAATCTCTTCATGTAGCTTACTTCAGCATCTTGCAAGATTTCCCGTAATTCACATTTAAATGTATTAGCTTATGTCGAAATAGTACATTTGTTTATGAAGATGGTATAACGATGTATTTTCGTTTGCATCGCATGACTAGTTGTGGGAACCTAACAATTCGACAAGAGATAAATGAAACGGAGGTAAATGGAAGGTAATCAAAGGAGTGCCAGTTATTCCAAGTGGCGCAAAGGGGTACGGCGACATAGACATGACCTGACTCGTTGAGTGCTGTGAAATATGTAGGGATCGGAAAGGGTGGGGAGAATGCAGTAATTTACATTACATCCCATCATGCAAGCCAAAACTAGTGGGCGTGGCAGGGGATGGTTACGCACCAGACTACTACTCATGACCCAAAATACCTTTCCCTCCTAACCCGGTTGGACAAGGTTATTCTGATCCCTTATCTTTCGTGGGAAAAATGACATCTTAAATCTATATGTTCTGCAGTTAATCTCTCTAATTTTATCCACACGATCTCTCCTACCGTAGAGCGATGAGGTATATAATACATTATCAATACCATCGCTAAAGAGACATCCTTCTGAAGAGATCATGTCACTGCGAAATTTTCTTGCTTGTTCATAACCGCCTTAAAGAAAGGCAGGGATGTGGTGGACGTGACAGCAATGAATAGATGACTCGTTCTCGTTTGTTTACATTTATATAACTCTGTTATTTATGCCACAAGAAAATGCATATTTCAATGCAACTATTTCAGAGTGTAAAAATCATTCGCCTTGACCGGGATGAGTTTTGCACTCTGAAATTGTTGCATTGAAATTCATGTTAGCGGATGACTCCGTTAAAAGTTACTTTGGCGGCATCTCCCGCAGTTTCTTGAACAATGCTTTTTACAAAATATAGGTGAGGGTGACGCGAGCCCCTATTGGGAATTGAATATGTTGCGGAAGAATTTAGACGCATCTCTCCTTCAAGTTGTCAAGAGGGTGTGTGGCAGGAGGTTTTAGGTTACCAGTTATCAGGGTAATATGCTTTTATTTGGTTGGGTTTCAATTTACTTTCAGGGATTTCGAATTTTCGTACGTGATATTTCCTGTTATTTTGGCAACGATTGGTTTGACGGAAATAGGGTAACTAATCCTGAGGAAAATGGAATTCGATATCCTATCTCAGGTGAGCCATTTGGTTGTCAATTTCCCGTATACACTTCTCGTTATTGTCGTACGTAACTTCGTAATGCGGTGATACGAGTATTCCCTCTTCGTGTGCCAGCATTAAACTTCAATTATTTGTATTGATTTATTAAATTAAGGGAACTTCTTACTTTTACTGTGTCCCAACATGGGATAATAATACGAGTATGCTCGTAATATGAAGCTTACTCTTCTTTCATTCGTATTCTTCTTGAAACCTACGAGTTTTCTCAAGATTCTGTTTAATTTCGAAATTAAAGGGAACCACGCGTTTCAAATAACTGTATTCGCCCGACAGACGGCATTAGTGGCCAAAAGTAAATTTAGGTTTAGTAAGGCCCAATTTATCTTGTTAATGCTTTCCGATTGCTCTATTTGGCAATATCATGCAGAACAATACGTTGTAATCACGTTTGTTCCTCGGGCTTATTTAATGTACGTATGACATATTGTAAATGCATAATCATTGCTACTTTGACCGGCATTAAAAAAGTATCAGTATGAGTCATTTATCAGAAATACTACATTATTTTAAAGTGTAAAACGTCCAAAAGATTGTAAAATTTTTTCTTTAATTTTAAAAAGTAGTCGTTTACTTTTTAGAAAATGGATACCATGGTGACTTATTGTTGGTAATCCGATGAAGATAGAAAGTGTGTCATTTCATCTCCAACACCCGTCCTTTAATGTCGTTAAATCTGTGATGCAAAATTCTTACACTGCGTCTTGACATCCAATGTACGTTATATCCATTTTTTAACTACATCAAATTCTCTCTAATTAAACTCAAATCTGTTATTTGATGAAAAGTAATGCCCCAATTAAGGTCATGTGTGCACCGTCACGGAAATGACAAGCGAGGTGAAGTTCCATCATTTTAAGACTTGAGCATCTTTATGTAAAGTCGGGAGCCAACTAATTTTTTTTCTTGGAAAAGCAATGTTGATAATGTCTGTTCGATTGAGAGTAAGTAATTCTTGAGAGATAGGTAAAGTTCCGCTGGACGAAAGACTATTTATAAATGATCGCGTGTTGGTTCTAATTCATTCGAAGTCGCATCATAGCTTGCGCATTAATGCGACGGGGAGGTTGGTTTTCGGACTCCGGCCCGCAGTGCAATCGTAGATGTATATCACGTGTGGGAATCCAGGAGGATGGAGACATGGTTACGTGGTGGTTTTGTTATCTCCATCTAAATGTCACTCCGCAAGCCACCGCTAGGGTGTGTGACAGGGACGTAAAGGGTTTCGAAGGTCATGCAGGATGCACGGTATCATCTTACTAATGCGTGGGCAATCCATTTTAAGATTTTCTAAAAGATGAGGAACAAATTGAGAAGCTTCATAATCCAAACCGTGGAAGTGCCCGAGGTCTTCATTGACATCCTGGGCATGGTTTAAATTTCAACCAATCACGTATCATATCAGGGATACTCCCATAAATTACGGCCCATTTTCTTCCGCGGAAAACTGTGGCACTCGTGACCGATCCTACTGCATTAAGGAAGGCTTAAACCATAAACACAGAAGTCCATCCGAAGGTCGGTTTGGTAGGAGATGGTACTGGAGTTCACCCAGTACTAAGCCCGACGGCGAGTGAATATTCACACATATTACGGGGTGATAAGGGGGATCAGTTCCTTTCCCTGTGCCGGTTATGGTTTCCCAGGAAGATCTGGTACCCGGTCAGTGGTCCAACGCTCTGCCCCCTGGACCACCGCGACCCACGAGGAAGGCTTGTACTGTTGATAATGTTTTCTATAAAAGAGAACTGCTCACTGCATCAAGTGATAGCGATAGGAAGAATTCACAGCATTCAGATGGCGCTTCAACTAACATATTTCTTGGAGATCGTCTCTTTAGCAGTGACGTTGAAAATGTATTATTAGCCCCATCGTACTAAGGTAGGAAAGATCATGTCAATAAAATTAGGGAGATGAAGTGTAGAACAGATATATTTAAGATGTTATTTTTTTCACGAGCGATAAGGTATCATAATAACATTATCCGACCTCGGTAGGTTGGTTCAATAGTAATATAGTGGGTACACCTCCTAATGTGCTACTCACCTAAGCGGTGGCTTGCAGGGTACTAAAAAATAGTTATATAAAATATGCAGCAGGCTAGGGGCCTTTGGCCAGGCATATGAAAATTGTACACCTTTCTTCATTAAAATGATGGACTATAGAGCCAACCATTTTCCCATAATGCCCTATGATGCGTCTTGAATCTCTGTAATCACATCATGGGAAACAATCGACGTTTATACCGACGCCATTCCAGGGCAAGGAGGCATCGCCATCCCTGTTTGGAACTTAGATAGAACCATCCCAATCGACCAATTTCATTAAACGCCGCAGAGATGTATGCTGTAGCTGCTTTGTTGCTAAATGATCTAAATCTCTCAATTGTTAAACTCAAAATGTATATTGACAACACTGCCGCTCTGTGCAGCCTGAGGAAAGTTATAATAGTTTCATGTTTTCTCAGCACCCGGTACAGATGACCATGTATTTTCGTCTAATAATTAGATACGGTCTCAAGATGTGACGTGGTGGTACGTTTACCGTCCGAACTTTATCTAGCCGACGGTTCCTCGTGGGCCGTACCCACTCAGACTGTGCGCGCTGACCATATTTGGCGTCAGCCGGTGGGAGTGGGCCGCGTGGGTAGTCGCAAAACAGATTGGATTCGGTCAGGGTGTGCCGCACCAGCAGATGTTTCCGCGGGAGATAGGTTTGGCGAAACGGAAGCTCGAACTGTCTCACGTCGGAGGAACTATATGATATTGTTGCGTAGCATTCACGGCCTCACCGCTCTCGAGGCGGGGCGAGCGCAGTGCAGTCGATCCTACCGTTCTCCGACAGGTCGCAAATTTGGATCGCTCTTCGTCAAACTCACGCGCATGTTCGGGTGGAGCGGCGATGCAAACGAGGGCGCCACGACGCGAGTGACCTCCAGTGGTGGCGCCGTGCAAGATTCCCACATCGCCGTCTTCGCCACGCTGCTGTCGCGGTTTTCCTCCGCTCTTTTTTTAGGCTAATGATAACTTCAACCCGAAGAAAATAACAAATTTTTGTTATTTTGTTTTGTTTGAAATAAAAAAAATTGGAAATATAATCTGCATGTGCTCTTTTCTCGTAGAATGTAATATGATATAGAGATTTTCTCCTTCAAGTCCACTAAGTTGTATTCGCAACAATGAATAAATAAAGTTTTTATAAATTTTTTCTGTGCCGTCAAATTTCTTCCTGTCAATGTGTAACGCGTTGCAACAGTATGAAGGGTCATCATCAGATGCATGTACGTGAACCCGATTATGACGCTCGAGCGATAAAACCCGTTGTTAAGTAACACACCTTATGTGGTCAACACGTTTCTTTCTCCATACCGTGTTCCCGTTGAAGTTCGGAGGTGAGAATAGCATTGCTAACTGACTGAAACATAATGACTTACTTAACTTTATTAAATTTTTTCTTAGTTACCTCAGTAAGGATTAAAGAAGGAAGAATCAGGAAATCATCTCCTCCTACAGTTTCTTCTTTTATGCGTAGTTTATTTTACAAATACTTTTCTTCTGGGGTAGCATGGATTAAGTGTTTAACTGTTAAGTAGAATATGCATGTGGCGACTATGTTTCTATTACAGCCAAATTCGAAAGAAGGGATGAACACAACATCCGAATGCGAACGACATTTTATAGATTTTTCATGCGAATTGTGAAAAGAAAAGAATTTTATCCTGTATCCGTATCAATGAATGGCTTGGACCATATCACCGTGTTGGAGGAGATTCTGCTGGAGCTCCAGTCCAAGACCGACGGTCAGGGTTATCTTTTCCCTAGGGGGAGAGAATCCGAAAGCCCACTGTGCCAATAGGGCTGCACGGGTTCGGCCGAATGCAAGAAGCGTCTGAGAGATCGTAGACCTATCTTTGGTCCCGTTCCCCTATCGAGTGTCGCCAGTCCGTACATCGGACGACTGAAAGGTCTTCTGACGGATTAAAGGGAAGATTACGCTGAGGCTGGGGCGCATCCCTTCCCCCCGCAGGTGCTTTCGGGTGAGAGCACCATCGTATCTCCTACCCCTACTACTCCTACTCCGAGGCTCAGGCAAAACCGTACGGAAATCATTGCGAGAGGTAGATATACCTGTAATTTCCTCCGTATTATGTCTCCTCTGTGACGTAGGGTTCAACGGGGGGGAGATATTGGATCGTGGTTCTCCTGATTTATATCAGAAGGCGAGGTTCTCCTGGTGCGGTGGCGGCTTCACGGGGCGTCAATTGCTTCAAGCTGCGAATCGTATCACTTGTAGGGCACCGTGCACCGCGGATCCGAGGAACTTTTACTTTCTCCCAAGACCCTGAATTAGAAGGTGGATCGGGTGGGGGTGCAGGTAAAAGTCTCAGTAAACTTAGAGCATTTGTAGAATCGTCCCGCCGGTTGACCGTGGTATGTTCATTTAGAGCAGTATGGATGGTTTAAATATAAAATTGGGTATTTTTTCCGGTTATTTGAGTGGATTTTATTGACCCGCAGCTTATCTTTTTATGGTGACGAGAACCTCTCAATCATTCGGGAGTTCACTATACGAACGAAGTATCGCAGAAAGTAGAGCGTAGGATACAAGAGCATACGGCGAGAGTTAAGCGCTTTCGCTAGTCCAGAGAATACATGGTCTGTCCCAAAAAATAAGTAGAATAAATCGGGGAAAAACTTTATTTCAAAGTATAAATTGCTAAAACTCTTAAAAACAGCACCCTTGTGCATCAACACACAGATGTCAGCGCCTCTGCCACGCTTCCGGTACGCTTCCTGGTAGGCGTCGATGGGAATCTCATTCAGGCACCTCTTTACGGCCTCTTTGACATAATCTAGTGGTCCAAAATGGTATTCAAAGGGGTTATACTTGGGTCGCACTCAAAGGCCCACGTCTCGTCAGCAGTAACCACCGTTTCTAACAAAATCGGGTCACTTTCACGGTGGTCCAAGAGGTCTAAGACAAGATTGTCACACAAGCAGAGTTCCGACAGCCTACCTTGGGAATCATCTTCACACACCACTCTCATGGCTAAATATTCTGAAAGAATACAATTCGCTGTGGTTTTATGAATATTGTACTCTTCTGCTGACATCCTAATACTTATGGGTCAATGAAAATTGAGCATGTAGATCGCACTTTTTCATCGCACTGTGTAGATGATGGATGTCCAGGGCAATCCTGTTCGTCAAGCTCCTCGTTACCCTCCCAGAACGTCCTGTGCAAGCAGAAAAACATCACCCGAGGTAAATCGCCGATTTGGCATATTGCATATAATTATACCCAGTTGGCTACTGCAAACGTGAACGCATTTGCATTAGTATTAGGGATCTGAAATGTAAAAAGTTAGTCGAAATAAAAATTAAGTCCTTAAAAATGGTTAAGGAAAATTTTGAAGTGTATTAATTCTTCAGAGGGAGCTGTAATGGGTTCGGGAGATGTGGAGACTCAAACAGTAAACATTCAAAATGGAAAATCACGGCGCTGACGCAGAGCACATTTGGAAAATGTTTTTCTGCTATACGTGATAGGATGGTGAAGTTTATTCCACACAAATTGCAAGGCGATGATAAGGAACGACGATGGTGCAGTAGAGATGTCAGAGCGGCGTTAAGGATGCAAAGAAAAATGCATCCGTATTTTAAAAATGATTTAAAAATGTAATGACGGAAATCTAATAAAGGCGTCAGGAGATACGTGTAAACTCGTAGAATAGATAAGAAAAATGAAGAAACCATGCGCAAAGCCTCACGCTCCTTTAAAAGCGAAAGGTTATGCTAATATTAAGAGAATAACTGAAATAATTTTGGTCTAACGTCAGGAAACCAGAAGGGAAACTTCCAACTGTACATTTTTTAGAGGCAGAAAAATGGCGAAATCGATACAGATGGCGTAGAAAAGACCATTATCGTAAATAATTTCTTTCAGAAGGTCTACACCAAGAAAAGTGGCTCTTAAAACGAAGTCCCCTACGCACCTGAAGAGTTCATGCAGAACCAAATATAAATGATAACGTTTTAATCGATGAAATAAAATTATTTCCAATTTGGCCTTTCGCTCGTCAGTACCGCAAGTAGTGCCCGAATCAGTATCAGCGTTTTCCCGCCCGAAGAGTCGATACTCGACGAGAGGTGCGAGACGCTGTTAGTACCTTGGCACTCCTCCTGTCAAGCACCCTCGACCTCCCCTCGCGCTGGAAGCACCAGGGAGAACTAACACTCGGTAAAACGCCGCGCCAAACACGCGAAACATCTAGCGATCGAATTATTGTACAAGGGCTGTCCAGATTATGCTATAAAAAATACACTAGGATATATACAGAAAATTTGTTATTTTCACCTCTAAACAACATATGTCTACTATTTTTATGCATATTCGCCAAACAGATGTACATTTTTCATATTTCTGAACTAGTTTACGAATTCCTTCAGCATAAAATTCTGCCGCCTGAGATCGCAGGCAACCGATGAAGGCATCTTGAAGTTCCCCGTCGAGACGAGTACAAAATATGTAGTGGACAAACTTTTCAGTCGTGTTTCCATGCAATAGAGCCGGAGAAATATGTGGAAAACTTTCTATTAATTTCAGATGTCGTAAAGCACTTAGGCTGTTTTACCTTTGACAAATTCCAAGAAACTGCGGGAGATGACGCGACAGTATTTTTTGACGGACTCATCCGCTAATATGCATTACAATGCAGCAATTTCAGAGTGTAAAAATGATTCGCCTTGACGCCTTGATAGCTTAACTGGCTAAAGCATTCGGCTGGACATCGAGGGGTCCGGGTTCGAATCCCCGTCCTAGTGAATGATTTTGATACTGTGAAACTGTTGTATGGATTTAAACTTTGAAAATAGTTGGTTATAAAATTGTAATAATTCGTATCACGATTTATTAAAATCTATATTTCGACTTTTAAAGTCGTTTTCGTTTTGTCGAAACTTTGCTCGAGTTCTCGAAAATCGAATAATTCCCCACCTCGTTTTCATCTCTTATTGTGCATTATTTACTTTCTTTCTCCAAACGTGCGATGTGTTTACTTATTTGATCTCCTGTACTTAACCTGATGAAATCGTGTTTTCATCGTAATAGTTGCCTTTCCTATGTTAGCATTCACCCTTAAGAAATTGGTTTCTCTCGTGCTCTTTAGATGCTTTGAGTGATTATTTTCGCGCCAGAAACAGTAATGGATGGTTTCCAAAATCAGAATATTGACGGATATTCGTAGCGCGGAGAGGAAATTGCACTTATAATACAGCACAATTAAATAAAAACAGAGTTCGGAAAAATTAAAATAATTGGGAATTTTTGGGAAAGTTACTTTGTAGAAACGCAGTGGAAACGAACGCCTTAGTTCCTACGTGGAAGATTAAGAACCCGAGTTTATAAATGGCAGGATTCATATGCCTCGCAAAACAACGTCTCGCAAAATACCTGCAAAATATCCATCATGACCTCCGTCGCCAGAAAGAGTGCCAAAGCCTTCATCACATTAAATATTTGTTTGTGACGCTGGGGCCTATGTTATCTTTCAGTGTCACGTCATGCCATTCCAGGCAGGCTGAAAAACGTTAGGGTATTTTGGGCGTGGTTATGTGTTTCTTCGCTTGCCGCGGTTCCAACCGTCGGGTTTGGAATAAGTGGAGACGTCACTCACTATCGTTGGCCACCGACGTCTCCAATCCTACGTTATCCTCCCCCGCAGTATTATTAGTGGTACTACAGCGCTGTGGTATGATATACCTCAGTAGTACCATAGTGGTATATAAGAGGGGATACGACTGAGTTCTGAGGTCGTGTACACCAGTAGGGAGAGAACGAATCTACATCCACACAATACCCCGTAAGCCGCCGCAAGTACGTGTGGCAGGGGGTGTTAGGACACCACCCGTTAAACAGAATAAAAACACCCACAAAACAAAAGCATGTCGATCCGCACCCTCGCAGACGTATCAATTTATGTAAAACCCATTGTTTACATACATTGATACGTCTGCGAGGGTGCGGATCGACATGCTTTTGTTTTGTGGGTGTTTTTATTCTGTTTAACGGGTGGTGTCCTACTGCAGCTAAGAGTGTACCATATGTCTACGCAGGGTTTAATCTTGTCGTCGCTTGTGATTAGAATGTCTCTACTATTTCTAATAAATCAAAAGAGAGATGGTACTTTTTTCCACACTTTATTATTAAAAAAGTACCATCTCTCTTTTGATTTATTAGAATGGATTTCCACAAAGTGAAGCCTGAAACCATCGAGTTTATCTACTATTTCTATTGTAACTTTGATTTCTTACTACGAGTACGATTTCGGATGGATGTTTGGAAGAGGTAGAATTTTCAGGGAATGAGGGAAGGAGTGTTGGAGTGAAACCCGGCGTGCGCACCATCCCTCTCTCAACGAAACGCGCCAAGGAGTAACACAATTTTGCGTCCCATCCAACGGACTGTTTGCTCCCCTTGCACTGCTCTCCGCATAGCACCCGTCATAGGGATCGGAAAAACACTGAAAAATTATGTCACCACCGAGATTCGAACCCGGATATTGTCCCGTAGCTATCGCATTTGTTAACTTAACGGTTCCGACTCACCATACGGAGGTGTGAGTCCTTGGTTGCTATGGATTCGTTTATCCTTTCGTGCTTCTAAGGTCAAGATTCGGAGCTGTAGTTCGGGTAAGTGTGCCGTTAATAATGACTGCCAAATATGTCATTAGAAGAGGAAAATATATTTTGAAGCTAGCATTAGATTATTGATTTAAGGAATCGGAGTCCTTGGTTGATCTTAGAAGCGCGAATGAATGCGACTTTGAGATGTTGGACTATGTGTAGAGGGAGGGGATGGGGATGAGGGACAGATTCCTTTCTTTCTTGTCATCGACTCCGCTGAGACTGCTCTGTGGAGGCCGCTAAGTCAGCTTGCGGCGTCGCCGCTATTTATTTGCCGATGTATGACTCGAAAAAAGTAGAGTTCGCTTGCGAACAGTCTGTATGTGGGTGGACTTGCGTCTCGAGACGGGGGCGCTTTGAATCGCGGATTGCTGAAGCTTCTTGCTCGAGTTTACTCTCAACTCGAGTTTACAATAATCAATTGAAGCTCGATGTTATCAACAGCGTGGTCATAATTAATTCTAACTCTTTATTTCATTGTTCACTCTGCTAGTTGCTCATCACTAATATTAGAAAAGCTTTGTTGAACCTTTAAGCAGGAGGATATTAGCTACTGCAGGTAGAAAAATTCACTTATTTCGGTAGTGTGATTGAGGAAAATGGGGCTGTTATTAAAGATATTAGAGGAAAAATTATGTTGGCGATAAAAGAATAAACAAGAAAAATGAAGTGATGATAGGTAGCCTAATTAAAGATGCGAATAAAAGATTTGTTAAAGACTTTGCTCTAGAGTATAACCCTTCATGGAGCTGATAACTGGTCTTGGAATCAAAACGTTCGAGCATAGATTAGAGGCTTTTGAGATGTGAAGAAGAATGGAGAAAATAGCTAAGGAATTACAAAAAATGGGCAATTCCACAAAATAGTTATTTCTTTCGACCTAGGTTTTGTTTATTATAATATCAATGGTCCTTGTTAGCTATGGTAAGCGAAACCTAGGTCGTAATAAATATTTATTTTGTAGAATTGCCTATTTTTATGTGATATCTTAGTGATGTTTCGTTTTCACACAATATCGCATGAATCTTCATTTTTTTTAATCTTTCTCTCCGATCCTTTGTTTCGTTCCTCAGTCAACTTTGAATCTTTTGACGGGAGGGAAGAAAAGCGGTGAGGTTTTCTCTAGGGTGGGAAAAAGGAGCAAGTTGGTGGAGGAAATATTGAAAGCGAGAAATATTAGTTACGGCTGTCCGGAAAGTAACTTACGTTTCGGTCTATCGTGGCGGTGGGTAGCGCTAGAGTCACCATCTTGGTGTCTAAACGTTCCTACACACATACTATATTAGACATTGCTTTGGTGGCGTGAGCACACTGTGGCTCTTCTACTTTGCTCACTGCGAACTGTTCAAATGTGCACCGCAACGGAAAATCCCACGAGTTGTGAAGTGCAATCTGTGAATTGGTTATTACTGGCAAAAAACCACAAGCCACTTGAAATTCACAGATAACTTTGTGAAGAATATGGAGACAGAGTAATGAGTGAAGGCGGAGTGAGGCAGTGGTGCATCGAGTTTAAAAATGACCAAAGCACCAACGTCCACGATGAGGACACCGCAGTGATAGTCCTAGCCTCGTGACGGTGGTAGAACTGACAGTGAAAATCAACGAAATAATTCGTGAAAATCGCCGATTTACGATAATGGTTCTCTCGCTGGACGTGGCTTTCGACACGGCGCTTTGACAGCGACACAGAGGTGCATGCTGGTGTTAACAAGTGGTCAAAATGCAAGGCGGCAAATTTCTTCGGAATTGAAAAGCTAATGTTTGATTATGATAAATGCCTCGATTTGAATGGCGAATATGTAGAAATATAGTTTAAGAATGTGCCTTTCAAAGGTATATAATAAATAAAACTTTGTCTTGCCACTAGGCCACCCTGCCCTCGTAAGTGGGTCAGGAGGAAGATAGGGAATAGGTTTTTTAGCCGACATGGTAGCGGATGGAAGTTACGAATAACAGAAGAAGGAAATAATGTATTGTGCGAAAAACAGACCTCCTCGTGGTTTTTATAATTTATGCCATTTGAGGTAAGTTTTGGATGAACATAGACTGAGGAATAAATTTCCTAACATCCGACACTACGTAAAACCCCTCTCCCATGATACGTAGATACACTACTCTTATGATACTTAAAAGAAAGGTAAAACCTACAAGTACTTCTAGTGGGTAGAATACAGTGAATGGAAATAGCAACTCGTCCTGCATGCGTAGATAAGTATATTGCCCTCACATATCGTAGTTCACGTAAACTATTTTGCAAAGTATATCCATCAATTATATTATTTTGCCTTTTTATCAGTTCGAATGTGTAGACATGTGATGATTTCTGTTGGTTACTGACATTTAACTCTATCTTAATATTGACGTTACATACACTGGAACATACAACCCAGCGGTGGATTGTTGCGTACCGTGCTATAGATGCCTACATGAATGAAGAAAGGAGCATTACATGATTTTGACGATTCCCCATCTTATATCATAGGTCCCGAATGTTAATTTATTCCAAGAGACGTATTTATATATCGAAGATAAAGTGTTGCACAACCATGCGAACTCTAAAAGCGACTTAGGCACTACTTAAATTTCATTTCCTCCCTCAAACCCTGTTTCCCTTTGCCTCACTTCGACTTTTACGTATATTTGATCCAGTTCCTTCCCCACCCCCCTCTGCCCCCGTTCTTCTACATCGATTTCTCCACCACCACGGAACTCGCCACCACAGTTAACCTCTCGTCATCTCCCCAAACCATTTGCTCTTACTCCCTCTAATTGATCTCCGACGGCTTTCTCTCGTCCTCCGTCACATGTAAAACCTTTTCATTTGTCTTCCTTCCCCACTAGTCAGTTCTGTCCAGCCATTCATGATGAAACATTTCAAACGCCTTCATTCTACGCATGTCCTCTTTTCCTCGAAGACAACATTATGGAGCCATAAAACCAGCCACGGTCAACATAAAATTCTCCCTTTGTTTGTACAGTCAGTTCACTCGAGAGGCCCTAACTTCGATTCCCTCTAATTCACAAATGCCCATTTAATTTGAGTAATTATTCTCCTTCCATCCTTATTGCTCCTGCATTCATAATCTCACGATATATTTTCCAAATACGTGAAGCGTCTCAGCGAATGTGATCCACGTCCCCCCACTTCGTTCTTTCATTTAATGTAATGCCATTTGAGGTAAGTTTTGGATGAACATAGACTGAGGAGCTTCTTCCGAAGCTCATTGATCTCTTTTTATTCCCATCATATTCTTCATACCATTCCCTGATTGTGTGATGAGCACAGCTGACAACGAAATTTCTCGGTTGTATGTCCAATTTATTCAGAGCACTTCCTCGCTCTCTTTTTTTCAATCTTAGTTACCTCCCAGTCCTTCCCATCCAAACTCTCAAGCATTTTTCAAATCACACGTTTAGAGACACGGGCGATAATATCGAATTCCGTCTGAGAACATCTTTTTAAGGTTTTGAGGACGCAAATTTCCCATTGGTTATCCCCGAAACTCGCGATATTTTTTCAAGTGAGAAGAGCGGTTGACAGAGTTAATGCATCTTGGCACTTGAAGAAGTGATCTCCTTCGACCTCGTTTTCCGTTCTTCCCTTGCGCCTAGCGTGGGGTAGGGGCGTCCGGAGAGTAAAATTAGCCCAAGGGGTCCATCTTGGATGGAACAGCTGATGCGAACCAAAATATTTTTCTCGCATTGAGGGGGGAAGGGTGTGGAGGAGGTATCACACTGCCCGCCCCACCCCCTGTTTCTTGGGCCCTCGGCCAAAGTGATGAGTTCCATTTCTCCCCTAGGCGGGACCCTGAAATGTGGCAACGACGCCTCGCCGATTCGGAGTCCTTCGAATCGCGCGCGCGCGCGGAAGCGCGAACCATTAGCGAATCGCTAAAATTCGTACACACTGGTCGTTCGATCCCGGGAGCCTCCAGATCCCCGTTCGCCTTATTGAGTTGGTCATGACACCGCCCTCTCGAGCAAGCACGGGAGCAACTCGTGATTTTTAGTAGCTGTAGTAGTTTGTGTGGGAGGCGACCGACAGCTAAGGTCATTTGCGCCATCGGGGATGGATGGGAGAGAGAGAATGGAGAGATAGGGTGGAGAGAAACCCGGCGTCGGCATTAGTCTACTCTTGACGAAAGACGCCAAGGGGTGCGCAATTTAACGTCCCATCCGACGGACGGCGTACTCACTCTAAATGCTCTCCACAAAGCACCTCAAGTAGGGCTTGGGATCCCACTGAAAAATATTTCTTGGCTCTCTCGGTGGGAAGTCTGTACGTTAGCCACCGCACCATCCCGATCCTCATCGTGATTTGTGCAGACTAATGCAGTGCCGACTAATTGTGCTGTTCGTGATTGACTTTGATCACCGATTAACATAAGTACAGCTCTGTAACGATTAAGACAATTACTGGAGTGATTTAAAGAATGGGCGTTAGAATTTGAACATTAGAAAATGTATAGGTTTGAAGTTGTGTGATGAATGAAAAGATCACTGAAGTAAAGATACCAATGTGTCTTTCCACTCAATTTTATTCGGTTCACTTTTAAGCACATCCTCTCACGGCTGTTCACCCAAAATTATTTGCCTCCCTGCATTCTTCACACTTTCTGTTAGTCTTTATTCCGCACAAAAGCCTGTTGTCGTTCCACCAAACCAATCTCGCTTCTGTCATGAGCTACAGCGTCAAACTTGACTCTCTTTTCTACCGTCTTCGAGTTACATCCAGCGACGCTCCCCGTCTTCACACATCATGTTTGAAACTTCATATTTTATCTTCCTCTCTGTCCAACTTATTTCCTCCATTATTCCAGCATTTGTCTGCATCGCAAAGACCCTCTTGCCCATGATCATCCTCATCCCTTCCGAGCCCAGGATTCGGAATATTATCCCATTCCTCTAGCCAAACCGGGATCCGCTCCACTACACAATGTGACGGCACTATTTTCCACATAAGTACAGCTTAACTTTAATGAAGTTCAATTTGTTTCTGTTCTTCGGACTCTGAGATCAACACCCAGAAATGTTATCTTCCTGAGGGACCTGAAATATGTGCACCACCGCAGAATGGCCGCATGCGATAAAGTGAGACGTGATGTCCTATTAATCAGCGGTATTATATCTTTTAGAGAATGTCAGTTGGCCCTCGAAGCTATGTGTACCTTGTCAATAGGTTTTAGGGTATGGACTTAAACGACGTGAGACTTAATTTTGTGGAACGTTTGCTTCATATAAACGTGAGAAAAAACTTTTGTGATTTCTTCAGTGTTCATTAAAACGCATCAGAGGCGTTTGGGCGCTCCACGTCACCCCCAAGTGACTCGTAATGTTTTCTTTGAGGATATATGTATGACTAAGGAATGATGGGAAGTGATAAGGAGCGATGGGCAGGGAAATGGAAGGGGATTGCACAGGAAATTTAGTCACGGGCTTCTCATGAAATGCCGGAAGTGACACGGGGTCGTTTTTAAAGAAGTGGCTCAGGAGACAGGAGGGAATGGAAAATGATTGCGCACCAGGTCCCTTTAGCATCCAAGTTTATGACTCGGGTTTTCATGATTTACACCATCATACGGTGGTAAATGGATAAGGGGAAACGGTGGTCATGTTTTGCCAAATAATGATGTAATTGATTATAAAAAAGATCGTAGCTTCAAGTTTCACCATGTGAGTAATCGCATTTTTTGGTAGGTCTCTATGCTTTGATTCTTTTACACTGAATGCTTATAAAATCTTTTAATTCTCAGTGCAATGATTTCGGATATCAAATGTGCCTTTACCCACTTTTATTGCGGAGTTAAAATAATTATAATTTTTCTTTGCGCATACTTGCCAGCATTAATATTACCGTAAAAATGTAATTACCTAGAAACTACTGTTTACTTTCATAAACCCTAATAGTCATGATCCCTGATTGAATTATTTATCTAGAGCTGCAATTAAATAATTTCGTGAATGCATGTAATCAAATGAAATATTAACTGTAGAGTACTAATTACTTTTGTAGCTTCGGTTGATTAAAAGGAAATAATAAAATAACAAAAAAATTAAAACATTTTAAAAAATTTAAAACGCAAAAATTTTTATTGTGTGATATTAATGGAAATTGAATTGTGGAATTTTTGTTTGGATGCAATTTATCAAAAGAGATTTTTAGCTATGTTTAAAACTTTCTATGAAAAATATTTATGCTCTAAAACATCGTTCACGTAATATCAATGTTGCAAACCAATCCTCTTATAAATTGCCCTGGCCCTGAGGTGCGAGTCATTCCTCCAAATCAAGTGTGCAACAGGCGCTAACCTAAGGAAAATTGTGTCGTGCTTCAAGGAAAATCGTTTAGCAATTCCATTTTCCCGGATATGCAATCGTGTATGCACCTTTATGCGTAATTGTGTATCAAAGTTGTTAACTAAATGCTGCAAATAACAAAATCCAAGTGAACTATAATTTCAAAATAATGCATGCATGTTATCAATACCACATTCTTATTTATTTTGCATAAGTCCGAAAACAGCACTTCGGCCTCTAAACAATGATATAACAATTTACAATTACATACACCCAAGCCCTAGGTGGAGGAAAAACCACCTTGGCGGGAATCGAACCCGGGACCTCTGGGTTGGCAGATGAGGACGTTATCCCGCCAACACCGAGGTGGGCAATGAAAATGCAACTGTAGCGGATTAACCTGGAAGAAATTTTCACTTTATTTGATCTATAAATAATGATTTATGAAAAAAAGGGTATCACCATATTAATTTTAATCAGAATAGAGACAGTCAGCTTTTAAAGCCTTGTACACCATTTAATTGTGGTATTACTGTGAAATTATAATCGAATCCATCGTAAGAAAATTGAGACCAAGCATTTTCGCTCGTTTAGAAAATGAAGATGCCAATAATCCCTTTTGCGCTGTGTATCATATTGTAATAAAACATCATTAAGTTGTAAGCGATGGGAAATACACATTTGTTGGATGTACTTGTATTTAGCCTCATGATTATGTCTTCGATGCAGCTCCACAATGAGAAAGTAGCCTCGAATGTTCATGACACAGTGATTGTGAAGTTCCTGGAGGAGAAAAGAGGGCCTGAGAACGGGTTTTGTGCATTTTAAGATAGTTTTTTAGATTTGCCGACCGTTTGAAGGACACAGAGAGGTATTGGGGGAGTAGGGAAGAGATGGATTAATTATTTTTTTATCAACAAATTTTCATTTATTCTCCCGAAAATAATACCTACGATAATTGTATCTGGTGTCGTTCGTTTCGGGTGTGGAGTGTACTTGGTGGAGAGAGATTTTCCTTTTGTATTAGTTTTTTCGGGTATCCAAGTTTAATTAGGGCGAAATGCATGTTATCGAGGTACCTTTTTAAAGGTTTTTGTACATTCGATACCCTCTGAATTAAAGTGAATTAGGAATGGAACGTTTGGTGCGTGATGGATGGCAAATTGTTATACTGCTGATATTGCTGGTGATTTGCTGGTGTTACGTATGGTATTGATGTATGGAACGTATGGGTTTGAAGGTGAATTTCGATTTCGAGGAACTTATTAGTGGAGTCAGAAATGGAGGAAGTGAGTTAAACGGAGAAAGTTGAATTGAAGCTTGAAATGGAAGTGTTAATGGTAAGCTATACTACGGGTTCAAAGAGGAAAATATCATCAATGTATTGCGTCCATGAAATTGATGTGAGGTTTAATTTGCAAAAGAAAGTTTTTCCTAGATTACCCATGAAATGGTAGTAATTAGCTTGGTTCATAAAAATGCCCATGGTAATGTTTTTGGTTTGAATGTAGAAGCTTATATCGAAGAGGGAAGCATTTTTTGTCAATGCAAGATTTGAAATATTGAGTAGAAACTGCGTGGAAGGCAGATAAGGTGCCGGATTTTGGGGAAAAGAAAGAGAAAGCGATGTTAAGGCGTCCAAACCTTGATCGTGAGGGGATGAATGTATAGATTGAGGAGACGCCGACAGTAGCCATGAGCAGGTTTGAATTGGGAGGGATGAAGACGGATCAATGGACGGTTGAGAAAATCGAAATCGTAGCTGTCCGGTACGAACGAGTGGAAGGAAGGGACAAGTTACGGATAGTCATCTACAAAGACTGAGATTCTTACCGGGGCGGAATTAACACTTGAAAAAATGAAGCGGCCTGAATAGTTTCCACGGCTTTAGACCATATGAATTTGGGGTATCATGTAGAATTTTAGGGGGCCCTAGGATTAGGGTGCGACAGAATTAAAATGCATTGCAGGGAGAGGCCTAGGTCCGAATCCACACTGAAAGGTATCTCTTTGAAATTGACGGTAGGGATCTTCATTCAGGCCATTGCAAGATGTGTTTATAGACACATAATTCATTAATGGTACATAGATAAACGTCGTCAACCGCAACCCTTGGACTTGTCAAATCCTCGAGGAGGGTTTGAAATTCACATATCCAGCGGTCCACTCATCTTTTTCGTCTGTCGAAATCCCTAAGCGACCCCCAGTGGTTTCCAGCCTAAAAAATCTCCCCACTCCATGCGAGACCAAATTAGTTGACAAAGTGGAGCGTGGGGGGAAACGCCTTTGAATCAGTTTGTGCGACATTGAATTGGGATCGCGTTGAGAACGACTGTTAGTCGCGATTAGGGAAGGGGCACTCACTCCCAAGGCTGACTGTCCCCACTCCATAGGGCCTTCTTGCCAGGATTCTCTTCTTTCCGCGCACAGGGTGTGTAAATCCCCCCCACCCACTCACCCTCCATCTCCCCTCGCACATGCACCCCTATCAAGTGGAGCCTCCCCTCCCCCTGCTCTAACGCGGGCGAAGAAGGCCAAGGCCCCGCGGCCGTCGCCGAGGGGCGTAAACGGGTTCCCACTCCCTCCCCCTTCCACTTCCCTCGCCCCACACACCTCCGCCCGAGCGAAAATACACGCGGGGAAGCGACGAACTTATGAAGCCTAGCTTGCTTGTACATAAACGTTGCTCCACAATTGAAATGCACACTTTATTTTTAAACGTCTTTTCTACATTTAAACTCTAATCGGCTGATTCAACAGCGGCGCCATTAAAGAATTAAAAAAAAGTGAAGCGTCAAGTTAAGAACCGGTTAAAGTGTTGAATTGCGAAATAAAACTCGAATTAAAGTGTTTTTGACATTAATTTCTATAACCTACCCGCATGCAGTGTGCACCCATTGCAATTGGGGGAGACTGGTGAGCCTCTTATTATCTATTAGTAGTAGTAGTTTTAGGGGAAGCGACCTACAGGTCATTTGCGCCATTAGGGATGGATAGGTAGGGAAGGGTGGAGAGAAACCCGGTGTCAGCATTAACCTACTCTTGTGGAAAGGCGCCAAGGGGGTCCTCACCTTAACGTCCCATCCGACGGACTGTGTACTCACTCAAAGTGCTCTCCACAAAGCATTTCAAGTAGGGATCGGGATACCACTGAAAAAATCTGCCGCTCCGGGATTCGAATCCAGGCCCTCTGAGTGGCAACCTTGTACGTTAGCCACCGCACCATCCCGATTCTCTCATCTATTCAATTTATATTGTTACGATCATAACATGTCAAAAAAATTACCATGGAGTCAGGGCCACACTAATGAAAAATTAGCCTCCATTTTGGTTGCATTTTCACAAATGCATCGCCTCTGGATTCTCACTACGATATCTATCCACGAAGAACGCTCAAGACGCGAGACGTCGTCTTTAAAAATAAAAGACTGCAAGACGGTCGTAACAATGGAAAAGAATTTATTTGTGTGGAAGCACGCCATCAATTTGAAATGACATCCAATTTAAACGCCATTACATCTGCTACATCAGTACCGTACATTGAGAGGTCAATTAAAACGGAATTCATACGGCTGGTGTAAGCAAAGACAGTGGCGACGACACCAAATACAACCTCGACCTCTCGTTTCAGTGTAGAGACACTTTTCTTTGGAGGGAATCGCGGGAAAAATTGACAACCGTCAATTCCAAAGCCAAATGGTGCTAACTTTAATGTTCACCGTCGACGCCAGAGCATACGCACCAAGTGTAGCGCTCGTCGTGCATGAAGCCTTAAAACCGAACACCAACGAATTAGGACGATGATTGCCGATCAACATTTGACTAGTCAGCCGTAAGCAATAATCGTGAATTTATAATCTGGCGGCGTTAAAGAGAACCAAAGCGAAATAATTGTGCGCACCAACCTCCTCTTTGGGAGGAAAACCCAGGCCGAACTCCTGCCGACGTCCTCCCTACACGGGGGGCCCTCGAAAGAGCGTCAGTTACTCGTCTTTGCTGGGATTTCCCACTCCCGAGAACAGAGGGGCCTGGCGACTCGAAACCCTAACTAGAAAGTGAGGGAGGAACGTCAAGAGGGTTCGGACAGAGAAGAGGTAATTCCAGTTACGCACACCTTCTGCCGAGAAGGTTCTTCTCACCGCGGCCGGACTATTGGTTGCAATTGTCGACGTTCCAAGTCGACGCCAGGCTTAAAAAGGAATGGACTATCTGACGGGTCCAGGAGGTGCTGGAGGTTGATGTTAGGAGGAGAGCGGCGTCGTCCCTCGACGTCACCGCTCGCACTTAAGCCCCCCGTGAGTCGCTCGCCTTCTCGCCGGTGGGGGCGTCGGTGGGAGGGGAATGGGAGGAACTCGCCAGCCCGCCCCCGCTTCTCTCTCATGGGGTGGGGTGGGGTGGGGAGGGGCGGGGTGCCGGGCCGGGAGAAGTCAGTCAGTTGCTTCGGCCGAGAGGCGAGTGCTGGCCGTCTGGACGGACGAACGGAGAGCACGGGGATCGCCGAGGCCGCCGCTTGTCAAAACTCCCCGTCGCCTTCTCATCTCTCTTCATCCCTCGGCCGTGGGAGGGTGAGTTGCCCCTTCCAACCACGCCCCCTCACTCCAGACAGCAGGCATTCACGAGTGGACACGGGCGCCGAATGACTGAAGGGGTGAGTCTCTCAATATATTTCCTGAATTTCGGCGTCGTCTTACTCCTCGCCTTTGAACCTTCGTTTAGCGTCCAATTCGTGTTCCGTTCCCCAAAGAGTTTTTGGATTGCCAATTCTTTGGAGGTCCTTAGAAATGGTCTTCTCTGATGTCACTCCGATTGGACCCCATTGTTTTGATTATCACGGCAACGGTACGCGTCTGAAGTTGGCGCGCGGATCTCGGTTGACGGCGAGATGTAAACTCGTCGCTATCAAGGGAGTAATTTGACCTGGCGGCCGGTGAACCTGAGGTCACAGTTTCGGGTAAACAATTCCTCAGCACCTAATGGTTCTCGAATCGAGTCTCGAAGACAAAAATAATTACTGTCGCGAAACGTCGATAGTGATTTGTGTGGCGTTACTCCGTGCTTGAAGCGAGAGATACCTCGAAATTATCCAGTCAGGTTAAGATGACGGTTTCGGAGGAGTTTTGTCCGTCGTCATCGATTCGAAGGGATCAGGATGGTTCCGTGGGTAATGTACTGGCTCCCTACCCTGACGGACCGAGTTCGGGTCCCGAATGTGGCAAGATTGTTTAGTGGCATCCCGATCTCTACTTGGGGTGTTATGTGGAGAATACCTCAAGTGGATTATGCCGTCCGTCGAATGGGATGTTAAAGTGTGTGTCACCACATGGTGTATTTCGTTAAAGGAGTAGACAAAATGCCGACGCCGGGTTTCTCCCGAGTCGAAGTTTCGTGTTTGTCAAGGATTCGCAATCTCGAGGCATTACTGAATAACCCCATACTGAAGGCCATTAGGCACGACCTATTGACCTCAACGTGTAAGAGACCATATCCAAAGTGGAGTCTGATAGATTACCCTGATGCCGGTCTAAAATTCAACCGTAAAAATATTTTTCTCCGATTGGTATCCTGTCGGTATGCTCTTCAAAGGGTAGAAATAAGTTCATCTCCAAGTATCAATCTACTAAACAGTTTTAGGGTGTAACCTACACGGCGGATTACTCGATTGCATCCTCTGAATGTGACATGCACATATTTTATACATTATTTCCTCTAGAGGTAAGTAAAAAAATATTGTAAAATCATAGGAAAATGTTCAAAAACATTGAACGTTAGAAATAATTGGAATTTTGCCTCTAATCACATTACCGTGATGGTATCATGATGGACTTCCTTCGGATATATTCGTATCAGATATTTGTCTTGAGTGATTTCAAGAAATGAGTCTTACTTGTATTATATTTCGAGGCATACTGTATATTTTTTTCAGCTGTGATGACCTACAATATGAAACGGGTATTGGAATTGAAATAACTCACTTCTGGCCTTCGTCGAATCACGAAAATGGCTCACAAAGATATCGCTTTCCAAATGTGTATCGATCCATGTTTAAGTATTAGCTAGACATTTTTTTGGCGTTTTGCAATTAAGAGTAACTAAGACTCATAAATTCTTCACCATAATATAATGTTTCTCATAAAAAATAGCGGTGACTACTATAATTATAATAACTCATGCCTTAAGCAAGCATTGTAAACGCAATTTTTAAATATTATTTTGTTCGCTGCTGCCAAATAGAGCAATCCGATAACATGAATAGCACAAGCAGGACTTGAACGAGGCTAAATTCACGCGTCGTCTCCAATTTCGTTCGTCTTATGGAATCCATCGATTTGTGCTCACGGTTCCTCTCTCCATTTGAGGTCGGCGATCGTATGTAGTACTCGGCGACGCCCGCGCGCGCGTGTTCGCGTCGGCTGCAGATTCGCGCCACCTCTCACCGCCACGCCCCCCTGGGTTCCCTCAAGAGTTGTGTAGTACAATGTGGAGCCGATTTTGATGGGACATCTGTATTGTATATGCATCCCATTTACTTACTCTCCATTTTACGTGGGTGTATATTAATAATCATATTTTCCTCCTGCGAACGGGAAATAAATATAGTCGGGTCACCGAATAATTCGCAAAGATATTTTTACGTCTGAAAATATTATCGTATTTAACTCCTGATCGAATTACCAACGACGACCTTCCTTCTCGTTTATTTTTTATCAATAATTTGGTCCTGGTAATTTTGTTCTAAAATCAATACAACCTACATTTAATGACAAAGTGCACCACATTTCGACGAGGTCACCGGAATTATACGTAGCAAGGGTATTAGAGTTGAAAAAACACACTTCGGGCTCTCATCTGGTCACTCAGCAGTAGGTCAACATGGTAATCACCTTCAAAATAAATTTCAATACAATATAAAACGTGATCGTTATAACTTTTAGACAGCTCAAGTTTCACATTTTAAAATAATTTAAAGTTTTTTTTTAAAGTCCTTTTTATTTGTGTTTATTAGTGTTTTTTAAATAGCAATTCGAAGCACATTAAACACCGAATTCGTTAAAATTCGCACTTTTACGTAAATAGGCACAAGGAAAACACATGCTTAACATACCTCTTTTATTCCGCATGACAACTCTAATGGAGCGCTTACTAGTCCTGTATTCACTCGTTGCCACTGCTATTGTTCTGTTCTGAATGTAGCGTTCATTGTTCCGAGGCGCACGCTTCATCTTACGCTCCATGGCGAACGCCGAGTTTTACGACACGTGATTAGCACACCTCGAGTCATCGTCCCCCGCCTGGGCAAATCCTCCTCCTGCCCTCTCCTGACTGCGCCCGGTTACTTGAGGTGTTCCACCTGCCCTGACATGGTCCATCCCATACTCTCTCTGTTTATTTGCTCATCTCTGTGTACCACCAATCCCATTCCTTCCGTCTCCTTTTAATCAAGATGATTCCTCATTTCGCGAGTCTCGCGTCGACTCTCTCGAAGACGATCCACAATGACAGCTAACCTTTGAATGACTGGTCGAATCGAAGTCCACATGAGTGCTGTAAATACCTAGACGGTCGCTTAAAAAATATAATTTTGTTATTATTAAATAGTATCCCGCAAACCACCGCTACGGTGTGTGGCCGGGATGACCAGACGACTTTTGGCCCAAAATACGAGAAATACGTAATCGTACATTTCCTCCCTTAGCGCGGTTAGAATAACAACGTTATTCTCCTCCCTTATCTTTCGTGGGAAAAATCTGTTCTTCACTTAATCTCTCTAATTTCATTCAAACGTTATCTCCTACTGTATTACGATGGGGTAATCAATAAATTTTCAACATATTAGCTAAAGAGGCATCCTTCCAATTTATGGAAGAGATATATTAGGTAATCTACCGGTTAAGGTAGGTTTTTGAATGGACACAACTATCAAATAAATATTTTGTAACTCCCAACAAAACCCAATCCAGCAAACTAATCTATATCAGGTCCCTCTTCATCTCTGTGTACTTCTTTCCTCCCTTCATCCCGTCCAACATCCCTATCCTGTTCCTACCCTTACCTCGCTTGCCCAACATTCTCCCCTCTATTACCCTCTTCAACATTCCACTACCGCTAAATACGCCTTTCATCCATTTTTCCTGCCTCCATAGGATTTCTCTCAACAAACCCCTCTCCTCCCCCACCATTTCTAGTACTTCCTCATTTGTTTTCCTTCGGTCCATTTCACCTTCTCCATTCTTCTCCACACCCACATTTCAACAGCCTCCAATCTACGTCTATCCTCCTGCTTCAGCGACCACGTTTCCGCGCCGTACATAGCTACGCTCCATATCAGAGTTTTTTTACGAGTCTTGTCTTAACATCCCTACTCAACGTCCCCGTCATCAACTCCCTCCTCCTTGAGAAAGCCTCCTTGCCTAGCGCAATTCTTCTCCTTACGTCCCTACCACTTTGACCGTATTGGTCCAAAACACTTCCGAGATATGTAAACTGTTCTACCTGCTCTATTTTTCCCCGCCTATTTTAATATTTAGCTTAGCCTTTTTCTTTCTGGAAAATCGCATAACCTTTGTTTTATTAATATTTATTCTCATCCCATATTTATCGCACTGAACCTCCAATTCACTCAACAATGCTTGCAACCCCTTGGCTGACTGAGCAACTAATGCTTGGTCATCAGCAAACCTAACCGATTTTACGAATTCCCCCCCGATTTTCATTCCTACCTCCAGTTCTTCCCATGCCTCTTTAATCATTTCCTCTACATATACGTTGAACAGTACCGGTGACAATGGGCAACCCTGCCTTACACCTCTTCCTAACACTGCCCATCCGGACTCTCCGTTCCCCACTCGCACCTGAGCAGTCTGAGACGTACAGGTTGCGGATCAGTCTCCTGTCCCTCCAATCCATTCCTATTTTCTGCAATACACGCATTAATTTTTCCCAATTCACTCTATCAAACGCTTTTTCGAAATCTACAAAACAGGCAAAAACGTCCTGATTGTATTCTATATTCCTCTCGACTAGTGATCTCATTACTGCAATGGCATCACGCGTACCTCTTCCTTTCCTGAACCCAAACTGATCATCCCCTAAGCAATCATTTGCCTTACTCTCTATCCTTTTGTTGATGATCCTGAGAATAACTTTAGCTGCGTGGGATATCAAACTTATTGTTCTGTAATCCTCACATGACGAAGCCTTTGCCTTTTTTGGAATAGGAACTAACACCGATCTCACAAATCTTCCGGCCAGATTCCTTCCTCATAGATACTGCGAATCAGTCCATATATGGCCTTCTTCCCACCTTTCCCTAACCAATTCAACATTTCTACAGGAATATTGTCCACCCCCACAGCCTTATTTGCTTTCATCTCTTTTAATGCCCTTTCTATTTCATCGTCGAGTATGCCTGGACCTAAGCTATCTTCTTCTACGTCATGTTCCTTTTCTATGTCTAACCTTGTCGGCCTAAGTTCTTTACCATACAGTGTTTCTATATATTCCTTCCATCTCTCTTGGATTTTTCCTGGTTCAACTACTATCTTACCCCACTTATCTTTAACTGTGAGCACGGATCTTGCCTTCTTACTTTTCGATAATAACTTAACCTTGCTGTATAGAGCACCAATTTCACCTTTCTTCTGTAAACTTTCCAGATCCTCGCATTGCGTTTTCCACCATTCTTCTTTTGCTTTATTTGTGGCCCTTCTCAATTTATTGTTTAA
The DNA here is from genome assembly GCA_037158775.1 of Hetaerina titia. Lineage (NCBI taxonomy): Eukaryota > Metazoa > Arthropoda > Insecta > Odonata > Calopterygidae > Hetaerina > Hetaerina titia. The sequence continues at coordinate 173,248 of CM073772.1, read as the reverse complement.
CTCTTTGTACTTCATTTTGCCTAACTCTGTGTTTACATTTTTCCATCTTCTTCTCTCATCCATCTTTGCAACATTTGTCACCCGTTACCCATGGTTTCCTTATCCTTTTCCCGTTAACGGTTCCTATAGTGTCTTTAGCGGCTTCCAATATCCCTTTCTTGATACATTCCCATTTTTCTTCGATAGTACTCAGTTCTTTACCGTCATCCATCATTTTCTCTACAGCCTCCTGATACTCCTTCCTCGTTAATTCATTTACTGCTTCTAAATTCCATTTTTAAACCGCCGCCCTTGCCTTATCTTCTTGAAACGAACATTACATTTCATAACAACTAAATTGTGGTCAGAGTCCGCATCCGCTCCTGGGAAACTGTGCGAATTAATCACACTGTTCCTAAACCTGTGCCTAACCATAATATAATCTAACTGATACCTTTCTGAGTCACCTGGCATTTTCCATGTATACCTACGCCTTTTGTGGTGTCTAAACCATGTGTTAGTGATGACTAACCCCTGTCTTCTGCAGAATTCAATTGCTTTCTCCCCGCGTTCATTCCTCGTGCCTAACCCATAGTCCCTCACCTCACCACCATCTCTTCCTTCGCCTACCGTCGCATTCCAATCCCCCATCACTATCAAATGTTTCCCTGCAGGAACACTCGCGATGATATCCTCTAACTCATCATACATCCTATCGACTTCTTCCTCCTTGTGGTTGCTCGGAGGCATGTATACCTGAATAGTGACCAAGTTCGTCGGCTCTGCTTTAATCTCTACGAGTAAAATTCTATCTGTCGCTTGCTCTATGTTGACTACGCTTCTTCCTACCCCTTTATTTAAAATTACGGCAACCCCTCGTTGGCTCTCGTCCCCGCCGCTGTATATTACTCTATAATTGTCACTCCAGTAATCCCCGCTATCCTTCCATCTCACCTCGCAGAGGCCTAAAACATCTATGTTACCTCTTTCCATCTCTCGCTTAATATTTTCTAATTTGCCTCTCCTCAACATTGTCCTGACGTATGGAAGAGATATAATCTGTAATTTAACCTTCTCTCCGTGAGTAATTCCCAGCCTAGTTCCTCTGATAATTTTGATACATTACTCTCTTTATCATAACAACGTTTTGCAAATCTAACTCCTATCTACGCCACACGCGATCCAATTCGCCAATCAATCCAACTTCGTGATGATCCCATGTACTTGAAGCATATTCTATATGAGGACTAAACAGCAAAGATAACATTCCACTTTGACCTTTCATCACATTTACCCAGTATTCTTCTAATAAATCCTAATTTTTATTGACGTTTTTTAAAAATAAAACGTCAATATGAAGATTTTCCACCAAGTTACGCCAGAAACTGTTTTATTTTTTAGTTAGCTTGTCCACATATTCCACGTATATATGTTTTACTCAGGAGAGGTCGTAAGTATTCAAACGAGTCTACACTTTCTATTTCTGTGTTTCTGATGCAGTAGGCATTTGGAAGGGAATTACTCTTTTTCCAAAAATTCATCTCCACGCACTTATTTCAGTTTTTTAGTTCGATACACCTAAATGTATGTCGATATAAAACTCTCATACCACTCATTCTCTGTTCACCCTTGCAACATAATGATTGGTGGCTTTGAATGTTCTAATATCTGCCTTACAATAATAGCCCAACGTCTGCGTAGACACAATCTGATCGCCTTTAATAGGTTTAAATGTTCTAACTCTATGCATTTTATCGACTGTTGCTAAGTGTTAGGACGTCCCCTGAATGAAGCTATTTTATCTAGCTGTCCATACTTGCTGCTCCAGTTTGTTTTTCCCATGAATAAATGTCTATGTTCTTCCTCCTCCGTCCCTCTTTTCGGCCAAATAAAGACCTCAATCTATCCGTTCCCCCGACTCAAACGGCCTCGGACATCCCACTCCTCCTCGGCGTCATCTCCACCCACTCTTACTGCCTTTCACAAACTCCATCCGAACTCCTCTCTTCTCCCACCACTTATAACACTTTTTCGGTTGTCTTTCTATCCGTCCGGGTTAATCGCACGTCTTTTACAAGCAAATATCTCGAAATGGCTCCATCCTCAAAGATCAGCTTTCAGAACCATAAAATGATTAATTCCTACTTCTTTGGCCGTTTTCTTACGCGACTTCACTCAAGAATCCTTCGAATAGATTCGTTCCTTTCTGCAAATATCCATTTCACTTCTGAATTTTTCTCCGTTCGCAATATTCACACGTTCGTTGAAACCTCTGCTCAAATGTGTGTCAAGTGAAAGCCTGATTTAATTTATTCTCTTCTGCAGTAGGATTCGCACTGAATCTCTGTTGTTTTTATATTCTTACGGTTTTGAAAGATCAAGCACAGTGATTTGATAATCAATGAAAACATCACAACCATTCATGAAATCCGTCCTCCATCAATGAAACCAATATTAATTCCACAAAACGAAGAAAAAGTGACAGGCTACTTTTGCTGCGAATCAATATTATTTTAATGGAGGCCTGAAGAGCAACTAATGGCATGCTTTAGGCTTCACTGACTGCAAGTGTCATTTCAATAAATCAAATAGAGGGATGTAACCCTTCTGCTATATTTTATAATTAACGAACGAGGACTATCCAGAAAATGACTTACGCTTTGAAATAAAATATGAACCTAGTGGCAAGACAAAGTTTTATTTATTATATACCTTTGAAAGGCACATTATTAAACTATTTTTCTACATAGTTGCCATTCTAACTGGGGCATTTATCATAACGATACGCAAGCTTTTCAATTCCGTCTCGGAAGAAATCTGCCGCCTTACATTTTGATCACTTGTTTACACCAGCATGCAATTCTGTGTCGCTGTCAAAGCGCCGCTAGACGTGGCTTTCGACACGGCGCGCCACGTCGAAAGCCACGTCTAGTGGGAGATCCGTAATCGTAAATTGGTGATTTTCACGAATTATTTAGTTGAGTTTCACCGTCAGTTTATCTTTGACAAGCCAAGGTCGACCGCTGCGGTCCTCGTAGTGGACATTGGCGCTGTGGCCATTTCTAAACTGAATTTACATCCGTCTCATTCCGCATTCACTCATTATTTTATCTGCCTACATTTCACAGAGTTACCTATGAATTACAAGTGGCTTGTAGTTTTTTGCCAGTAATAACCAAATCGCAGAGCGCACTTCACAACTCACGGGATTTTCTTTTGCAGCTCACATTTTAACAGTTCCCAGTTAGCGAAGTGGAAGAACCACAGTGTGCACACTACCACAGTAGGATGTCTACTGAGCGTAGGGACGTTTGGACACCAATATGATGGCTCTAGCCCCACCCACCGTAACGCAAGGCCGAAACTTAAGTTACTTTCTAATCAGCCCTCGTATATCCGACAGCGAAATCCTTTAGCTGGGTAGCAGTCCAAATGCAGCTTCATCTTTCGTAACTGTAACTGAAACAGAATACTTTTACCCCATTCTCTGGTCCAAATTTCCAATCTGGCTACTTAATTGGCGTAAATTTAAAAAAAAACAGTAACGCTCTCAAAGCATCTCGTCTTATATACCGCTGCCTAAGACGTCCATCCAGATTTTCATCTGTCAACATTAATATATGCAATTTGGTCAATAAAAAATTTTGGAATTCCTGCGCTATCCCTCCAGTTTACTCCCACATTTTGAAATACTTTCGTACTTTTTCGAATTTTTTACCGTCTACTTCATAGGAACCCACTGTCAAAATACATGAAGTGCAACAAAAATCCATCATTATTTGGCATTCTACCGGTTAATTTAAGTTTTGGATGGACACAAGCTACACAGCGGTTCGACGACAACACCGTACTTCTGATATTCAGTATTCCATTATGTTTTTGTTCATTTCATTACTGTGCCATGCCACGTTCCCCTGGCATTCTAGAACACAAGAATGATTGTTACCGAAGTAGTTGTTTTCCCTCATCGCCAACCTGTTTTCGATGGTTTGCAGAACTGCTTTTGCTTCTCGTGAACCAATCTTATGGTTGAGCAGGGTTTTCATCCATCATGTTTCTCTTTTTTCGAAATAGAATTTTTCACACTTTCTCAGTGTTTCGAACACGTCTTTCTCATAAATGTCTCGGATTAAAACCTAAACTTTTTTTTTTTAATCCCTTGAAATATTTGGCTTCTAATTTTTCCAACGGGCTTAGTTTCTTTCATTTGCCACGTTGTTTTTTAAAATCACATTATAGTATTTTTTGACCAAATATTAGACCAAAGATAAAGATTAAGCAATAATCTTAATCATGCCGCAGTGTTGCGGTTACTGGCTTGTCTTTCCCTAAATATTTTTAGAAGTATAACTTCCACAACCCTAGAAGCTCTTTTGAGCCGACCAGTATAGTTTTACCTTTCAAACATCTTTTTTTAGTTGGTGGCGTGTTTCCTTGTTTACGTCTTGATATTTCTTCTCGCCTTCCCTTTATAGTGTGGCACCCTTTTCCTTGATTCTCTTTCTCATTATCCCCGGACATCGAACTGCCTTCTCCGCCGCGCTCCGATATTGACTCTAGGTCAGTTTAATTTTATTTCATCCTATGTCCATTCTTCTACCCGAGCACTTGATCTCACTCTTCCGTTTCTTTGGTTTCTATTCCGCAATAAATGATTGACTCATTCTTTTATAATTCACCGTTTCTTTATTGCCTCCGTAGTTCATGTCCTCTGTTTTCAAAGTTGTTCTAACGTATGTCATTCTGTTTCCTTCACCCGCTCCGTTCCCAGCGCTTTGACCTCCGACACCGAGTGTTACTTCACTCTAATCTCAATTTTCACGATTCAACCCTAGTTTCAACCCCAGAGCGAGTTGAAATCTCGCGCCAAACAAAAACGGCTTACGTTTTGCGACTCGGGATCTTTACCATGATTCACTTCACTCAATGTGTCACGTGATTCAACATCAAAAAACGAGCCCTCATAGGACTCTCACAGTCATAATGGGTGTGAAATAAGAATTTTTGAAAATTTTCACCCCACGTCACAAAAATAGCGTTACCGTTTTATGGTTAATGTTCATGAATTTCTTTTCGTGCGCATCTTTTTCGACATCTCTCTGCAACCGATTCAGTTAAAGGACATGAATGTACGATTGTCCTTCGGCTGTAATCGGAGACCCGAGTGTGCCTCGGCACGAGGTCTCCTCCGTTGACAACCGCTCAAATATTTACCGAAATCCCTCTCTCCGTGACCTTCGCTATCCGTCTCCACTCGAACGCCGTCTATTCTCCAGTGGAAGATTCAGCCACGATGTTTGAAGGGTCCCCCCCATTTGCGTGTCGTTTTGTGTATTTTAGGCGAAATGAAACGTGCTGAGAGCGGAAGTCGGTTCGGTTCGGACAAAGGGGTGATTGCACCCCGAGGACGGGGTGCAATCAGCACTGCTATAACCGCTTGCCCCTTCGTGACTGTTTTGTTCTCTCTTCCACCGGATATTGCAGGGGTATGAAAGTCCTCGCTCTTGCTCCCTGATCTACCGCTGTGATCTCGCGTTAGCTTCCGTCGTATCTTTTTCGAGTACGTTTCCGTGACGGTGATCGGCGGTCATCCAGCGGTCTATTTTGGCAAAATGACAACGTGCCATGGGAGTCCGGTTTGAAAATGGCCTGGGATTACTCACTCCAGCGATTTTTCACGAGCAAGAAAAAGAGATACCCATCGCGCTAAGGGCACCATTTGCTCCAACAGCCGATGTCGTTTGTTTACGATCAAAATCAAGGGGCGAGGAAGTAATCTAGTGTTCCAGGGAAATGAATGAAACGTCGACGTACGAGACGTTGAAGTAGAAAAATACTTGGAACGCTTGCTTCCCTGGGGATCATTTTGCCAAAGCTTGCTGCGGCGCGCTTTGGCTGAGGGTGCTGTCCTGCTTCAGAGATTCTTTTTATTTTGCATTGGTCCGAACACGGCACTCCTACATTTAAATCGAACTTTGAACGTTGATTAACGGTTTGACAATTGCATACGCCCAAGCCATGGGTGGAGGAGAAACCACCCAGGCGGGAAATGCGCGGGGAAATAGGAATGAGGAGTTTCTGCCAGAATTTGCCCTTCCATATTGTTACAAATGATATTCAATAGGTTAGCGTAAGTTTTGGACGGACACGTAAAATAAGCGCTACTAAATCTCACCTAACGCGGCCCTTTGTAAGCGGACACCCGTTTTGTATTTATCATCCTCGCACCTACGGACGAAGTGTGTACAGGAGTTAAGTAGACGGTAAAAGTGATCCTGGACCTAATTCTTTTGGACTTCTAATTTTGCGACCCGTGAGAGCATGCACACTTTCAAGCTGGCCGCATTGGAATCCCTTTTTCCAGGAAAAATTCGTGTAAATATGTGTCGTGTGAAATAAATTTTGTGTGGAAAAACTTCCGTCACCCTTTTCGTTTCGACAATTATTGATTTTTCGAATTCGGAGATGGCGCGCCAAAAGGAGAAAATTCGTTGCCCCATCTTTGGTGGTAACTAATGGACTTTTCGCTAGTGCCAGCGACTGTTTGGTGCCCAACGAACGCGCGCAACCTTCGAATTGGCTTGGCTACAATTTATCAAACCGAAGATCGGTTTGATAGTTGAGGGTGGAGCACACCCAGGTCTAAGGCCAATGTCGTATGGAAATCACACGTCCAGGGTTCCCTATATGGTTTCCCATGAAGATCTTATGCCCGAAAAATCACACAGCTTGGGTGAAGCAGAAGGTGCCCAGGGTTGTAAACCCGGAATCGAACCCGGACCCTCGGGTCAATGGCCCAGCGCTATGCCCACTTGATTGCCACGTACCTCGAGATGGCTTACTCACCCCCAGAAAAGACTGATTTGGTGTACCGAATTGGTGAATTCGGCTCAAGAGATCCAGAGCCTTTGATGGCAACGTTATCATGTTGGGATTAGCCACTCCCACTCCCCTCTCTACCTTCATCCCGCTGCCCACCCCCTCGCAAATTGGCCTCATTACTCCGCCATTCGGTCTCGTCGTTGGCCTCCACGTTGGACGGGGGGCGGGGATGTTGAAGTGGCGGAGGCACCACAAGGCCATTGTTTTCGCGATTGGTGTATGTGTAGGTGAAGAGAATGGCAGACGGCAACCAGAGGCATGTTTCTCAAAGTTGAAACATCTGCCGTGGTCAAAACATTACCTTCTTCTGACGTTGGTAAGTGTTCTGGCCAAATGAAGTGCTCATGCTCGTCATTAATGATTGATAGTAACTTATTGCATTACTCAGATCTATTGAAAGCTCCCATTTGTGTTTCTGCAAAGACGGAATGAAGGAATAGCTTTGAAGATATTCCATTCCATGCTTACATATTCTTTAGTAGGTAGTTTTTTTAGCAACCCTTCAAAGGGGGTGAAATTGAATCACACTGTTGAAGCAAATGAGCAGGCGCCGACTTTGGGTTTTCGATGGTGACCAAATTCAAAATGGCTCAGAAAACATTTTTTTAATCAGCTATGTGCATAGAGTAAAGGGACGTGTTTAATACTTTATCCGAAAAGGACAAGTCCCCCGCTATTAACTTAAATACTTCCCATTTAATGGATGAGAATGAAGTGGTGCCCCGCGAATATTCGTTGCTTTGATGAAAATTAGTTCTCAGATCTCCCGCTCTCTTAAAATGTTTTGTTTTTGGACGGTCTTACTCTAAAAAAATAATTCTCAAACCATCCACCCTTTTTAAACGGTACATGTTTTATGGCGGCGATACAGACTCACGGTGAAGTGAAGGTCAGAGTGGTCACTTCAAGTACATAGATTTCGGCTCGAAACTAATCAGTTTATACACTCTTAGCAAATTTGTTAACATTAAAAATCTCGTGATACTCGGGTCAATAGTTTTTCTGAGTTAACCAGTAGACAAAAAACCTATCAAAGGCACGTGGATAGACGCACGAGCGCATGTATAAATCGGTAAATGATTGAAACGTGTCCAGGTCACATCTACATAAATACTCTGCGATTCACAAGGTGTATGAGAGGGGGTGCTAGCACCAGGTGGGATGGGTAAGGGATACGGGAGAGAAAGGGAAAAGGGAAAAAATATTCACTAAAAATACCTCAAAAAAACGTGCTTATTTACATAGATTCTGGCGGAAAACTTCGTTCAAAACGAGTGGAAATTCGTTCAAAACGAGTGAAAAATACCACTTCAAGTGACCTCAGAACCTTTCCTGAGAAATCAAGGTGCCGAATTTTTTCATGCGGCGAACCACGTACTGCGTTTGGATTAAGGGTCATTCAAAACGGTCGTAGATTCTCGAATTGCAGCCACACACCACAGTAACGAACTCGAGGTTTGGTTAGATGGGCGAGGGTAGGGATAGCCTTTTATGGCAAGCCCCGTGAGGCACAAGAGATAGCCCACGCGTCAGTTGTGCTACGAGGAGCGTCGCTTCCCGTCCCCATGCAGCCTATTTATCAGAAATATCTGGTATCCGAAAGTCACACAACTTGAGTGAAGAGTCGAGGGTTCCCAGAGGCGGCATCGAAGCCGGGTCCTCCTGTCAGCAACCCAGCGCCCCAACCGCTAGCCATCGCAGGAATTAATGTCTTAAAAAACATTCGATATCGCTACTTGTGAATGTCAACTATCAAAAAGAAAACCGAAAATCTTCACCCCCACCTACTCAATACTCGGCGATTCCTCGTAAGGGTGTTCGGCGGGTGGTATCAAGGCTTACCGGCTCCTACGATTCTGACGAGGAGGAAGCCATTTATTGACGACATTGTTTTCCAATTGTTAATGTCGCTGTGCGATGATGATGAAATACGCGTGGGGGAAGTATATCCTTGAATGTGTACGAGCGAAAGTATTTATGCATTTTTTTTGCTGTACATTGCCATTAATATGAATAGATTCATATTAGTACGTAATGTTTATTTGTTTAACGACTTTATTGGAGCGAGACTTCGTAATCCCTTTTTCCATACAACCCCTGTACATTACATTGAAGACGATTACATACACCCACTATTGGTTTGATTTTATCTCCTATTGAATTACTATGTCCACTTAAAGAAAGGCTCTTCACTCCTTTCTCGTACTCTAACAAAATCCTCCATGGGAAGCATCCAGTGGGTGGACAGGTTCTTCACGGAATTGGTTTAGGACCGCAGCCTAGGAATGCCCAGTGTCTGCTAGCTTTATTCCAGCAAATGTCGAGTCAACTGATAGGGTTCCCTTAAAACCTTGCGCTTGGTGTCCGTCTTTATGTCTCGACTTACATCTTTATGAATTGACGGACACGCAGGAACTAATTTTTCGAGGAAAAAAATGGCAGTGACGAGATTCCAAACCTCATACATAAGAGGTAGTAAACGTCACGCCCTCGTGTAATTTAAACGTATCCTCATTGCCATTGTCTGGCGATTCAGTGTGGCGGATAGATCGTCTCATCGGTGCAATGTCTCAAATTTTGTCAATGATACTTTTGCTATAAATTCAATCCAGCTCCGAGTCTTGGGAGTATCCAGGGACTTTCATAACAAATTATATGAAACACTTTTTTGAAGGACGGATTACGGGAACTCTTCCGTGTAAAGTGTCTTTCTTAATATTTTCGAGGGATAAATCGAAGCTTAGGAATGGCAATTTTCAGGATATCTTGAGGGTTATATCCTAATTGAGGGTTTGAACTACCTCAATGCGTGCCGCTCGTTCCTCCCCCGCCCACTTTCCACCCCCAGGCCCCTTTTCGCCTCCCCTCCCAACCCTCCCACCGCTTACTACGCTTAATCGCGAATTTTCTACCTCCACCAAAACCATACTTATGTCACGCAACATCCCGTTTTCTCACCTCGAAAATATTTTCCAGTTAGAATCAATAGTGTGAAATCGAACGGTTGGTTGCCCACCTCAGGACTGGATTTAGAAAGAAACGTATTTCACGGGCATCTGTTGTGAATTTCGTCCAAAAAATATCGGGCGTATTTTTTGTGTGCCACCATACTTCCTGTTTTGACTCCCCTTCACCTCTTTATCGTCCAGTGTCACCACGAGCCGTTTCATTCTCCTCCTCACCCCTTCCCTAGTTTGCTGGAGTGTAATTTTTCACGATTGCACGTGCCTGGAAGATTTGCGCAACCTGGAGAAGACGGCGATATTAAGTTCCAGTCCTGTCAAAACCTTGAGGAATAGCGAATTTAATTGGAATATCATTGTAAATGTTAAAGTTTGGAAGGAAGAAGAAGCGAAATTGTTATGAGATGCGATGATTCCATTTTATTTACTTACCGATCGAATAGTTTCCCAATCAATCAGATGCATGCAATCATAACCGAACGTTCTTGTGGAATAAGAATTCTTCACTATGGTGATAAATTGTCAATCTTGGCAGAGCTCTGGAAAAGTGAAACAATTCCCAACTCTTGACGGCGTCAGTCACTTTGAGTGCGATTTTTATTTTCGGAAAATTCTCCATATTTTCTGAAGAATGAAAATATCAGTCGAATCAGATATCTCAAAAAACTATGAAATTGGGAAAGGGAGTTATTTATTCAGAAAATTTGGAATAGTGGGTAGTGAATTGGCCATATAAGGAATGAGCACGAGTGTATTTTCCAAAGGCGATCGTTTAAGGCATCTATAAATCAATTACATTATCATCAAGTCCGGGAAGACGACCAAAATGCATTTAGATTTTCAATTATCCGTTCAACAATTGTATTCTTACACTCCTTATTCCATTTGTTCCTCCTTAATTTCATTCAAAACAAATTGATAGTTTATTGTTCATCGAGGGTGCTGCGTCATTCCGCTCATCTTTAGTGAGTTCATGTAAAACGTTTCTACTTACCATGATACCCCGCAAACCGTCGCGTCGCAAGGGCGTTTGGCGGGGGGTATTAGATCACCAGCCATGCATGCACAATCACAATCATTGCACCCCTATGCAAATATCAGTTCGGTAATACACACGAACAAAACTAATCAAATGACAGAAGGTACTTAATATGTAAAAGTATTCAACAGAAGGATATATTTAAATTATGCGAGAACAATATTATGAAGATGGGTGTAATAAAAATCTCACAGAATATCGTATACGCTGCCAATTGTAATTATCTCCTTTGCAATTATCATATCTATTTGGATCTCTATCAGTACGAGGAAAATGCGACATTTTAAATCTATCCGTTAAACTATCTCCCTAATTTTACGTACGTGATCTGATTTACCTTAGCAAGTCGATGCCAGTATCTTTAACATCCTCAAATAAGTAGCCTGCCTCAAATTCACGCAATAAATTTACCTTGTATTTAAGACTACTGTCAACTAGTGGCTCCTATACTGATTCCTCCAATAGTGTCGTAACAGAACAACCTTGGTCATGACCACTTTTCACAAACCTAGCTGCTCTACTTTGAACTTGATCTATTTCTATAAGTAAGCCATACACCCAAAGCATACTATAAGTGGGGCCTAACTAAGGTGAAATCACAAAGCTCCTTGACGTCATCATAATTTCCAAGTATCCTTTTCCAAGGATCCTCATTTTTTACTTGATTTATTTTTTGATTTGTGTTCGTTTCTTTTATTTGAGAATTTACACCTAATGCTTATATTTAAAATGGAGATATCCCAAGTTTAGAAAAGTTAATGCACTTCTCACATGTTCTCTTTGAGTAATTTCTCTCGTGTCCATTTGTCACCTGTCATTTGCGTGGGATGGAATGCGAACGGAACGGCGTTTTATGGCGCTCATCATGGACCATTTCGATTAATGGGTCTTGAGTGAAATGGCGTCCAATGTTGTCGACTCTTTATGCCGTAAATTTTTGTGTGTCCCTCGAATTCAAATTTATGTGGTGCGAAATTTGACGATGGATGCCTTTTTTTTACATTTACCAGATCTTTCCCATTCCTTGCTACGATGGATGGCTTTTCAATTACCGACTATCGCGGATCGTGAAATTTTTACGATGGAGCACTGGATGCGCAGAGGGTTCGGTCATACCCTGGCGCACTTCCCGAATTGCGTGAACCACCTTCACGGTGTGGCAAGGTCGCTAACTATTCGCCAGGCAACATGCTAGAAGTGCGTGACGCGCATCACCGTCCGGCTTGGAACGAACAACGCACGCGTGCAAACAGCAGGGCCACAAGCGCCCGCGACCCGCGTTGACGAGTCTAGTCAGCGCGGGTGGTGGTCGGGAGTCATCATCATCCTTTGTCTTGCCGCGGCCCCGACCTCCCCCGCCTCACCCTACCCTTCCAGCGAAGAGAGTGATCGCCGCTCCTCCCCGGCAACCCTTCTCTCATCACTCAGCTGTTCCGGCGTACATTGCGCCTTGACCAAGACGTCACACCACGTGGCCCCGAGAGAGTTAGTGTTGGCGCTGACCCAGCGACTGTTGGCACCCCGCGGCGGAAGGAGTCGGGATTCAGAACTAGTCTTCTTTCTTCTCGAAGTCGAGGGTTTTGTTCTTAGACAATGCTGTACTTCGCTAAAAGATTTAGGGAGTCTTTTTGTTAGTTCATCTCATTGTTGACGCCAATCTACCGGTCGATGTAGTTTTTTATGAACTAAGCACTGTCGTACTTCTAAATCACGTCTAGCACAGTGCGAATTTAATACTCTAAAACGGCACATGAAAATAAGGCATTCTTTTAACTTCACCTGCCAACTTTTGATCTTCCTTCCCTCCCATACTCTATTCCACTCCCAGCTTCTCTTGGTCAGCGTTCTCCCCTCTATCACATTTTTAATATTATATTATCAATAAAATAAAATGTAAATTCCTATTGCCATAATAAATTAGCACCACTCGTCCCACAATTAAAACAATATTTTTTGTTGTGATGGTTTGTGGGAAAGGTAATTCCACGACGGCGACCAACCACAACCTCTCAACCAGAACACCCTTCTGATACAGTTTGCGGGAATGTTACTTTCTCGCCATTGACCCATCTACAGGCAGACCCGAACACTCGAACCCAATTGGGATGATTGACATTTTTGGATGATTTGGACTCCATTAAGGATACCTGGGTTTGTGAGCAGATATCCGTGGCGGTTATTCCCCCAGGGGCAACCACAGAGCTGACACACGCACGAGCACTCAGGAAAACACTCACACATTCAAAAAGGGCCTCACTACTGGGAGAATATTACTCTAATTGAGAAAAGTCAGCCAAAAACAGGGGAATGCGAGTGTGTGCCAGCCATCCATAAAACTATTCGTGTAAACCATCACGACAAAAAAATTCGTTTTAAATTCGAGTGGTTCTAACTTATTTACGGCTATAGGAGTTTTCATTTTATTCTATCATAACTCGATGTGTCCTGCATTTGCTTGTCCTGCCTTCGAATTGATTCCAACTGTCTTCTCTCTTGCCCTACTTCGTGCAGGACGTTTTCGTTTGTTTTCCTTTCTGCCCATTTGATGTTCCCATTCTTCTCCACAACCCTCACCCCAAAAGCCTCCAACCTGCATCTGTCGTTCTGCCCAAACGACCAAGTTTCCACGCCGTATACAATTATGCTCTAAATCAGTGTTTCCCATTTTATTCTTTAGATTTCTAGTTACAGTCCCTATCACCGATTCTGTACTTTAGTGAAGTTTCTTCGGCTCACGCGTTTATTTATTTACCCTTAGTACGAAAGCAGAACTTTCTGGCCTTTACATCGGACAACAGTTAAAACAATGGAGACGATTAAAAACACTCGAGCCCTAGGCGGAGGAAAACCCACCCAGGTGGGAATCGTACCCGCGACCCAGAATTAATAAATCCTGGCTTGATATGGGTTTCAAGGTTTCGTTTGTACCTATGGCCCAAGATCCGTAGTTCCATCTCCCTGGTCTTTGAGGAAAGAGCGTTCGGTGGGAAATGCAGGATTTTAGAATGTGGAGGAGATTGAAGGGAATAAGTTGGGCACTGTGAAAAGCAGAAGTGTTAGATGCGATGAGGGAAAATAGAAATTGCTACGGGGGATATAGAATAAGGCAGAAAAAGTGGATGGACGAAGTGTTTAGCGACAGGGAAATGTTGAAAGTCGTGATAGAAGGAAGAATTTCGACAGCAAAGAAGAGACCAACCACAGTACTGACCCCGAAGATTGGTTGGTTCGATAGGTAAGAGGATACATCTCACCTCGCACCTAACCCTACCGCTTATGAACTTTTCACATTAAGGGCAAGGGGGAGGATGTGTTCTATTACACAGGCCAACAGTGGTTTTGGTGCCGGAGCTTTTAATATTGATTTAAAGAACAATTGGGGTGCTGAATCCAATTATGACACTAGTTTTTTCCTATCAGCTATAGTTTTCAAGATATAGATATGTTGTTACTTACGTAAAAAAATCTTCTACATGATGATATGGGAATATTATATTAATAATAAAACCCACTAAATATAAAGACTTGATTTATTTCTAGGGCTGTTAAATCACCCACAAACACAACAGAATTTTACAATACAATTGAACACAAATACTAATTTTTTTTACTGTAATAAAACAAATTGAAAAGAAAAAAATACATAAAAACATCACTCAACACATCGGAAGCTTCTTTTGCGCGATTTTCTTGAGTGCACTTTGTTCAAACGGTCTCCTTTTAAGCACCAGCAGTAATCTGCCATCATATGGTTATCCCATCTTCCTTGGTAGCGAGCTTCCATTGTTTTTATATCCTGGTGAAATCTTTGTTTCTTCACTTGTGTCTCCTAAATTTCCAAGAAAATTGTCTAAGTGGCTGTGTAGGTAGTGAACTTTTGTGCTCATATTACATCCAAGTGATTTGAAGTTACTGAGCATAATGTTTACCAGCTCAATGTAATTTTCACTTTTGTGATTTCCTAGAAAATTTTTTATGACCTCAACAAATGACATCCAACTAATTTTTTCAATCTCATTCATTGACTCGACAAAAGCAGGATCCTTTGTAAGTTGTCTGATTTGTAGCCCCTCAAAAATACCAGCTTTAAGTTTTTCAATACTTATATGGGGCATCTTTAGCCTTAAGTAGCCGAAGTATGGTCCATCCTTGTCAAGAGCCTTTACAAATTGCTTCATTAGGCCTAGTTTAATATGTAGAGGCGGTAAGATGATTTTCTCTCTTTCAACTAAAGATTCAGCAATGATGTTTTCTTTCCCAACAACCAAGTTTTCTCTCTTAGGCCACTCCTTCTTAATCCAGTGGTTTTGACTGTCCCTGCTATCCCAGAGGCACAAGAAACAAGGATATTTTGTGTAGCCACTTCGCTGCCCAAGAAGAAAGTTCACCATTTTTAAATCTACACAAATCACCCAGCGATGTTCCTAGTATTTTATCTTCTGTAAGACCAATGCTATTGTATCGTATTCTTCTTTCATTTTAGTTGAATGAGCGATTGGTAGTGCGCCAAACCTATTACCATTGTGAAGAAGTACACATTTTAAACTACGCTTAGAGCTATCAATAAACAAACGCCAATCACTAGCATCATATTGTGATAGTAGTCCCATTTTTTCCAAAAGACCCTTAACGTCTAAACAAAATGTAAGATTGTCTTCTTGAGTAAAGAAGGATAGCATATCCTTTTCCCTTGTGCGATAAAAACTTATTTTTGTACCGGTACCGTATTTTTGTTTTTTAATCTCATTGGCCCACAATATAGAAATATACATAAAACGTATTGACAGTTTATTGATATTAAAAGGAACACCGCAGAGTGGTTATAAGTTAGTATACTTATAGATTTATTTAACTTTGAAAATTATTTTCCGGAATATATTAAATATTAAAACAACTAATCGTAAGATGTGCCATATCTAAAAAAGTAGTGCTGTTAAATAAAAACGGATTTCATATCTGGATTCAGCTCTACAAATATAGTTAAAATCAGCACAAAGATTCCCGACACCAAAAAAAAATTTTTTTGTAGGCCTGTGTTATCTACCTCTGTGCCGAGAGAGAGGAAAAAGAATAGATATTCTGGCAGAAGAGAGGAGGGAAAGCGTGAGGAATGGAGTTGGTGGGGCGGACTATAGTTTAGACTGAGCGAAAGCGTTTTAGAAGCCCTCGAGGATGTGTGGACTTTCCCATGGCCGTCTACATCCTTGCCCTTAATCGCTACCAATTATGATGTAATATAGTATATGTGAAAAAGTATACCTCCGTCGGGATTCGAACTCGGACCCTAGTGGTTCGGTTGGTCCCCTTTGGTCCATACACTATCCAGCATCGTACACACCGCTTTAATGCAAATTCCTCGTGATAATCGGAATTTGTTGCTTGTGAAGATATTATGAATCAAAGCGTCATAATTTAAATCGGAATAACTCTTTTTGACATTTCAGTTGGGAATTAGCCAAGGGGTTGCAAGCACTGCTGAGCGAATTGGAAATTCAGCGTGATAGGTATGGGACGAGAATATATGTAAACAATACAAAGACTAGACCTTTAACCCTACCGCTTATGAACTTTAGAAATTAACCTCCTTCGTCTCTTAGAAGTCCAGAAGTCCTGCACACATCACTGGACAGTAGATAATTAAAAGACAATTAAATCAAAATAATGAAAACTTAGGTGGTATCTTGCTGATGATACCTTTGGTTCGGGAGATGGTGGGTGAAAGGGAAAAGAGCGAAAAGGTCCAAGGGAAATGCTTCTTTCTTTCGCTCGTTAGGCCCCATTTAGAATAAGTTGCTAGTATATGAGATCCTCAAGAAGTTGCATTGATTGCCGAATTGAATCGCGTGCAGCGTAGAGGGACTAGATTTGTGAAACATTGTTATGATGAACTTAGCACAGCGTATGAAAAATATTCGAGGAGCTAGGTTGGGAATCACTCACGCAGCGAAGGTTGAATTGCAGATTAAATCTCTTGGAAGGCTGTCTCTTAATTTTATTTTTGTTTTATTATTTATTTTTAGAACATGGTACCCTCCCAGTCACTGCTTGAGTGTGTGGCAGGGGGTGATTAAACAACAGACCTTTGACCCAAAATACGAGTACTTCCCCGCCCCCTAGCGCGCTTGGACAATATTATTCTGATCCCTTATCATTTATGGGAAAAATTACATCTAAAATCTATCTGTTCTACACTTGTGAGCACAAACAAAATATAAGTTAATTTCTGCATTTTAAAACCATATCCATTTGTAAAAATTGATGTGTGACATCGCGCCGTCCAATGTGTTTACGGCTGCATGACCCAAGCGCATTTGTCGAGTGCCCCCACCTCTGGTAATCAATCCTGTGATTGCTCGATATGGCACAGCGGTACACTCAATCCTCTCGTTCCCTCCACGAGCACGTATATCTTCTCTTTCTGACATCTGCCAGCACTTGTTCCATCTGTCATTTGTGTGAGGCCTGCATTTAAATGTGTAGACAGGGGTGCGGGGGAGGGTGAAGGTCCTGTAGGATCACGGGGGGGTAGGGGATAGTCAGGGAACGCGTCCGTTTTTTAACATATTTTCTTGTTTCATTGACCGTTTAAGGTGCATGGAGACAATCTGAATATTTCGAACTATGCGAGACAAAATCTGTCGCCCCACACTTCAAACAAACCTTTTCAATCCCGCATCGTCTTTCCTCTGCTCATTCCGTCTAGAAGCCTCCAAAACTATGTAACCCTACGCCGCTTTACATATTCCCTCTCTCTCAGTTTATTCCTCGGAAGACTCTTTGTCAAATCTTCGCGCCTTGAATGAATATTCGAATAAGATGAGTTCCCCATTATTCTTTCTTCCGCCTGGATCATATATTATTAGTCTTGTCCCCCTCCATTCATCGTAGAACCTCTTCTAACATCAAGATACCTCCATTTCACCTTCGTGGCTCTCCTGCGGGGCTCCACATTTCCTTCTCTCTCACTCCAATCTTCTCCTTCTTGTTGTTGTGATGCTCTTGGCTCACCACCATATAGGTAACCGCATCATCCAGATCGAGGTAAACGTTTCAATGGAGTGTTCCCATCCTTACTTCCGACTTCCCCTGCCACGATTCTCTTTTTAGGAATGGATATCGTTTTTCGCGGAACGTGCGCCTTTGTTCCACGGAATCAACGCGGTCCCCTGTTGATTAATAACCCCCCCCTGCCCCGCCTCCTGCATGGCCCCTCCCCCTCCCCCCCCAATCCGTCGCTTCCTTCCTTTCCCCTTAGGTCCTTAGGGAACGTCGTTCGAGCGTGTGGTGGGGGAATAATCCCGAGAGCTGGCTCCTCTCCCGAACTGACTTCTCGAAAGGTCAGCAAGGGCGTAAACGGAGACGCACGGACGCAATAATACGTATAACCTCTGGCTAATTGCGCGGCGGCAGCTGTGATGTTCGCAGGTGTGTGTGTGTGGTCTGAACGGTGACGCCTCTGCGACCGTTCCGATTCGGACCTCGTCCCACGCCGTCTCTTCAGTCATCCGCGAGGGAGTGGTTTTGACTTTGAGATGCAGTTTCCAGCGTGGACTCGCGAGAAATACCCATATGGCGATGATGATACGCGTACAATCGACGTGGAAGATGACTATAGGGTATTGTTTCGTAGCAGGAGTAGATGGGTGGGTTGTGAGAGGTGGGTGTGGAGGAGAATGGAAAAAAATAAAAAAGGACGTATGGAAAACTAAGGAAGATATTATGTAGATTGGTGGGGGGAGTAGGGAAGGTTGGGGAGAGAAATTGGAGTGGAGAACAAGTTGGCGATGGACTGTTGAAGAGAGTGATGGAGGGGAGAATGTTGGGTGGGATGGAGAGGTGGAAGGGTGAAGGCATCCGGCGTGTTCGACTGATGCTTACGGGACACAGATATAATATGGGGTTAAAGAATGATTTTATTAGTGTGTTTGGTTTTAGGGTATTTAATGGCGTGATAGGTGGGGTTTAGGAGCGCACAGGAGTGCTCGGTTCGGTAGTAGTATTTAGGGGAGGCGATCTACAGCTAAGGTCATTTGCGTCATTAGAGATGGACTGGAAAGAATGAAGGGTGGAGAGAAACCCGGCGTCGGTATTAGCCTACTCTTGGTGAAAGGCGCCAAGAGTACCATCCGACGGACGGCATGCTCACTCAAAGTACCCTCTCGTATTTGTACTCAATATGTGCTCAAATTTTCATTGTTTACTCACTGGTCTATATCATATGCAGAAATGTATGTATTACATGGTCGACTGATGGCTGTACATATATCTAGTATTTTCAAGAGAACTGCTTTTATTTAAAATTTGGCTGACTGAACTGCATCTTATAATCAGAATAAAATAATTTTTGTCCGACCGCGCTAGGGGGGAAAGGTATTTTGGGTCAATGGTAGCCTGGTGTGTAACCATCCCCTGCCAAACACCCTAAGATTGGTTTGCAGGGTACTAAATTAATAAATTAAAAAATAAAATTACGTATTGGTACAATTCATACTCCAAGGAGCCACCCCCGAGAAATAAATCTTCTTGTAAATTTTTCTTTCTCTGAGTTCGGTTGTAACTTCCTGTTAGGCGGATTTTATCAAAATGTGGCAAAGCCACCATTTTATTATGCACATGCTAACAGCAGAATACCTCGCATTGCTTTCTTTTTCACTCTTTCGCAATTGACGCCTGTTAAAGGTATTCGATTTAATTTATAACTACAAGATGGGATGATCCCCCAACCACCCTGTTCTCCGAATCTTCCTCCAGCGGACTTTTTTCTATTCCCTAAGTTGAAATCCACCTTGAAAGGACGCCGATTTGAAACTATTGAAGACATCCAACAAAACTGTACCGCAGACTGAAAGAGTATCCCGAAAGAAGCGTTCCTGGCGACGTTCGAAAGCTGTAAAAACTTTGGGAGCATTGTATTGGCAAACAAGGGGTGTATTTAGAAGGCGATAAGCATGATTAAAGGGTAACTAATAAAATCAAGTATTTATTCCACTAGTCTCATCTCGGAACATACCTCGTTTTTTGGCCATGCACGAAAATTTGTAACAAGGGTAAATATTTCCTTGTCCTCCTGGATTAAGATTTCCTAATGGCTAACGGTGCGCGCCAAATCTAAGTCGCTCAAATATTCATAGGGATAGTAATCGGGAAAGAGGTCAAAACGTTTTTGGGGGACATTCAAACGTGTATTTCCTCAGAAGCCTCAAAGTGGAATAGGAAGTATAGAAGGTGATGCCATCGAAAGTAGTTAACCCGGTTCTCTTCCTCGCCTCGAAGTCGTAAAACTAAAAAAATAGTTACAAACTGGATATTAAAATAATGTTCAAAACTTTATTCCGCGTTTATTATTAGTGAAAATAGCACGTGTTTCGTTGGCACTTCCAGCACATCCTTATCAAATTTGCAAATTTTTTGAGAAACGTCTGACTTGCCCCAATTGCACTCATGTCGTGTATTCCACGTGGAGACACTTAATCTTCCAAACTTTTTCGTTTTAATATTTTTTGGACCGTGTGGTCCACCAATGCAAGTTGACAGTTAAGCACGGGAGAACTAGGAAATGTCCCTCTTCAAAGCACCACCTTAATCTACCCTAAATACCTTTAAATTAGAAATTACAATTAATCTTGTTTTATTGACCCCACATATTTTGCACTTCTCATCATTCCGTTAAACATTCATAAACCTTTGCTATCTCACTATCACCCAGCATTCTCTTCTCACGACATTCAAAATCCTATCACTTCTGAATACACTGACATCCAATTGCCACTCCATTTACTTTTTCTCCTTTTTTCATTTTGTCTTCATCACTTATTCCATGGATGTGGGTGGGCTAGAGATGCTGCGAAACTTCTCGGTGTTTAGCTCGCTGAGAAATTTAGTATACCGTCCTTACAGTTGACCTTTATATTTTATAAACGTATGACGTCGACTCTGGCCATTTGAAAAATTATCAGAAGGGATGGAATTAAGAATGGGGAGAGAAGTAATGGTGTCGGAGGGGAGTTAGTCGGAGAAAAAAGTACCGAAAAAAGAGCATTCTCTTCTTGATGATGATGCTGGGTGGAAACCATATAGGAGCGCTCTAGTTTATGGTTGAAGTGAACCTTCTTAACGATAGCGTCAGAAGAATGTGGTGGAGAGGCACTTTTAGTTCATAGGCGTTTGATGTGGTTATTGTGGTTGCATCGAGACGCAAGGTATTTGCCAGTTTCATAAACTTTTCTGTAATTGCACTCCATCAAGTGAATATGGTTAAAACCAGTCTTCCTGTGTTAGCTTTCATAGAAATTGACGTCGAAAATCCAAGATTTTTTCACACCATCTCACGGAGCAGAAGAATACCACCAGAAGAGAATTATGGATGAATGGTGCGAAAACATATGTCGTTCCCACGAATGACTGATATCATAGAAATAATAATAATTCAGGTTTTTTCGGGCTACATTGAGACTTTGGCAGTCCCTTCTTCCATCTAACCCATCGTCAAATGTATTCAATGAAAATATAATTTCATTTGAGTGCAAAATAGTATTAAAAAATAACTAGATAATGAAAATCGATTTACAATGAATGTGCATGAGAACAAAGAGTGTATAAAGATATTGTGCGTTATTGTTATATATTATGTACAAAGTATATTGTATAGTACAAAGTATGTATAACATATAATGTATATGTTGTGTACAAAGAGTGTATAAGGCGTTATTGTGGAAAAAACGTAAGGAATTTAGGCTTTTATCCTTGGAGAAAAAAATCCACCACAGGAAAACACTCGAACATGTAGGGGAAAGTGAAAAACCTACGAAAACCTACATAACCCATCACCAAAAGTGATATTTTAGCAATAAGACTAATATAAACACAGTAATCAACCCGACGGTCGGTTTAGTAGGTGATGGTAGAGCCCACCCATGTACTAAGCCCGACGGCGTGTGAATATTCAAACATCAGGGTAGGGGGGCCAGTTCCTTTCCCTGTGCCGGTTATGGTTTCCCAGAAAGATCTGGTACCCAAAAAATCACATAGCTTGGGTGGAGCTGCAGGTGCCCAGAGTGCCTTGCCCGGGAATCAAACCCGGGACCCTCCGGTCAGTAGTCCAACGCTCCACCCACTAGACCACCGCGACCCGCATATTATAGATATATACAGATATATATATATATATACATATTCTATATATATATATATATTCTTTATGTTGGATGGGATGAAGGGAGGAAAGAAGTACACAGAGATGAAGAGGGACCTGATGTAGTTTAGGTTGCTGGATTGGGTTTTGTTTGGAGTTACAAAATATTTATTTGATAGTTGTGTCCATCCAAAAACCTACCTTAACCGGTAGATTACCTAATAATAATATATATTCTACTCGACCCACAAGGGGATTTCTTTGGACAAGGGGATAGAACATACTCTGTGTATCATGGCGTGAAAGGCCGATAATATTATTATTACACTATTTCGCTCAAAAATTATCGGCCTTTCACGCCATGATACACAGAGTATGTTCTATCCCCTTGCCCAAAGAAAACACTCTTAAAGAACTAAAGATCATTAAACAAATTGCAGTGAACAATGGGTATAGAGAAGATTTAATTGATACCCTTTACCGTAAGAAACTATCCCGTTTAGCAAAGTTATCCATATATAGTTCACCCACATATACAGAAAACCAGCCAAAGTGGCGGAGATTCCCTTTTCTTGGCCACTTATCATTAAAAGTACAAAGAATTCTTCCAAAGGAAAAAGTGAGACCGGCCATTTACAATAAAACTAATTTAAGCAACATGTTATGCCACACGAAAGACCACGTTGAACCACTACACAAAAGTGGAGTATACAAACTCCGCTGCAAAGACTGCAACCGGATATACATAGGCCAGACGGGGAGGAGATTTGAAACAAGAATAAAGGAACACCGAGCTTGTTTTAAAAATAACATCTCCGCATCATAATTCGCCAAGCACTTGAGAGATTGTGGCCACACCAGCGATTTTACTCCCGAATTTTTATATTTTGAGGAGAAAGGGTACCGTCTTGATGCGCTGGAGTAGTTGGAAATCCTTCAACACACGAATTACGGGGAAAATGTTTTGACCAACGATTTTCTTTACCCTTCACATTCTCCGTTATTGTTTTTTCCCTCACCCCCTGCCAGCTCACCTGAAGCCAAGTGAGACTTTTTCAACAATGTAGCGACCCCTCCCAACCCGCTAATGAGTCACCTAACTAATTACTAAGTGCCGTTCTCCCAGTTCATAATAATCATTTCCCTAATCCTCTGCCAACTAATCTGATGTGGGCTTTTTGCAACATTGTATTGACCATATCCTTCCAGCCTGCTAATTATCTAATTGGTTTTTATCTAATCTAATTATCCAATTATTGCTAATTTGTCGATATTACCAACCCTCCTCCGCCTTAAACCATAGACTTTTAACCCCCCCTCTTCATAGCTCAACCAATCCTTTCTTTCCTCCCTCCTCTTCCCCTCCGCCCAGAGATATGTATATATACGGTGTTGGACTTGTAATTACAAGATTGGTTGAACAGATCACTTTCGGCTTCAACATTCACAAGCACACCCAAGTAGCCTTCCTTGATCTCCAAAGAGCCTTTGACAAGGTCTGGCACGCTGGCCTGATACATAAACTGTTCAAAACTGATATATCAATGTATCTAACTAAGATCATCCACTCTTTTCTTACTAACCGCACGTTCTTTGTAGCTGTTAACAATGCCAGATCAACTACCCGATCCATCACAGCAGGCGTCCCTCAAGGAGCCATTCTATCACCCGTTCTTTTTAACTTTTTCATTAACGATCTCCCCTCACAGCCAAAAACTGAAAGCTACCTCTATGCGGATGACACCGCTATAGCATCAACTTCCTTCGACCCAAATCATGCTGCAGAAAATATCCAAGAACACTTAGACAGCATAGAAAACTGGATGAGCGAGTGGAAACTTACCTTAAACCCAACAAAATGCATCAACGTCAATTACGCCAGAAAATGGAAGAAACCTAACAACACCCCCATTTACTACGGCAAGGAAAAGATCCCCCAGGCATCATCTGCCAAATTTCTTGGTGTACAACTGGACCAGAAACTCGCTTGGCAAGCACACACCCAATATGCACTTAACAAGGCCAACGCGGCCTTTTTCTCGATCTATCCCCTCATAAAGCGCACGAGTCCCCTCCGTCTTCTTGCTAAGGTAGTTCTTTTCAAATCCATGATACGACCTATCTTAACCTACGGTTATCCTGCCTGGGGATCAGTAGCTGCAAAAAACCTGAACAAACTGACACGCTTTCAAAATAAACTCTTGCGAACTCTTACTAACGCCCCTTGGTTCGTCCGAAACTCAGACATTCTCAAGGACCTCAAAATACCAAACCTACCAACCTATCTAAGAGACCTAGCCCTGTCATTTCAGCAAGCAATAGGAAATACTGGTAACCCTCTCATCGAACCTTTATGGGACTATTCTGATAATCCCCATTTTAAATACAAACGTGCAAAAACAAGTCTAAATGAATCCTAATAATCACCAAATAGTATACTCGTTAGCTTAATTTCGCCCTTAAGCCACTTATATCACACAACCGTTATCAGCATAGCTGGGTATCGGTGTAAAATGCGCCAAACGGCGCAGTGCTTAAGCATCAGTCAGTCAGTCAGTCAGTTATTTTTACCTGATGATGTTATGCTATAACGAAACCTGGGTTGTAAAAATTAAAAAGTTTGTGTGGAAAAGTAAAGTGGTTTGATTATTAAAAGTCAGTATGAAGATTTTCCACCAAGTTACGCCAGAAACTGTTTTATTTATTTTACTTGCAATTCTGCTGTGAGTTTAGGAGTGCCTTATGAAAGAACTTGGGTTGAACCAAGTTTGTTCCACTCGTGGCAAACAGAAACAGTAAATGATTTATTGTAGAGGAGCGTTCGATGCTGCGGTATAACCAGGTTTTTATTCCGTCGTGTTTGTTTTATGAACCTGGTGTTAACATATTCCAACGAATAGTGAGGAGTATTTGTTTTCAGAATTCGATGAAATAGAGAGTGTGTGTATGAATTTGAAGTGTGAATGAAGTTGACGTCTGTCGCTAAGCTTAAACAAGAAAGTTAAGTAATGTGCTTTGTTATGTGATCAGATATTTGTAGGTCAAACATGAATCTAATGCATTTATTGAGCAAACGCTGAAGTTTTAATGATAATTCATCTGATACATCTTGGTAAACTACATCGGCGTAGTGGAAAAGCGGTATATAGTAATTAGCTTGACTACTGTTTTTTTTGAGGATGTGGGGAATGACATATTTGAATTTTAGCAGAGGAAATAGTGATTTACGTACTGATGTGCTCGTCTTGTTTACTTGAGAAGACCACGATGGGTTTTCATCTAAAAAATCCCTCGGTTTTTCACAGCCGCGCAGTATCATATCATGTGCATGATTGTAATAGTGTTACAGCGCATACCTCCTTTTTATCAAACAATTATATTAATTGGTAAGTAAAGAAAAAACAACCGAACTCGCATAGTTTCGAAAATTGGCGCCTGAAGACTAGTTTAAAATAAGTTTTCGATTCGTGTTTCACAAATGAGTCAGAACCTCACGAATGCTCAAATACTGTATAATCATATTTTCGTTCAGCGCGCGAGTGTTCTCGACTGACCTCGTCACTGTTGATGCCTCAGGCTCGAAAGGTCGCGCCTTAAGTTGCCGAGGACGCTTCCCCCTTCCCCCCGTTTCACCCAGATGACGGTCCGGGGAGGAGGGAGGGGAGGCGGTTTCAGGAGAGCGGTGATATTTATAGCGAGCGGCAGGCAGTGCCTTAAGCCCCCAGTCCCTGCGCCCCACCCACTCATCACATCTCCACCGCCTGCGGAACGCCATAATTCAGCAATATGCACGCTCGCACCTTCATTGCCCTCTCTCCCACCTCTCTTTGCTCCCAGAATATGGGAGGGGACAGAGGGGGCGTGACCGCA
Source organism: Hetaerina titia (assembly GCA_037158775.1). Classification (NCBI taxonomy): domain Eukaryota; kingdom Metazoa; phylum Arthropoda; class Insecta; order Odonata; family Calopterygidae; genus Hetaerina; species Hetaerina titia. The sequence continues at coordinate 147,384 of CM073772.1, read as the reverse complement.
TTCATTAACTTCATACGTCCCATACGTTGGGAGTTGCGAGTGACGTTGTAACGTATTTCCCGCTGTATTGTCAAATTTCTTGGACCAATAACCTCTCTCGTTTCCTCTCGCCCTCCCGGCAACACGAGGAGAGGGGCTTCGGGGCGCCCCCCCTCCAATCAATCCTCGAGCTCTCTCGCCCTTTTGGGAGGTTAGGGCGTCATGACGTAAAAATGACGTCCATTACGTCACTCTCAACCCAGGGCTCAACGGAGACAAACATTGTCGGTGACGTCACAGCGGATTTTCCCGTCTCCTCGCATACCCTCTCACCTCTTTCATATTTCTCTCGCACCCTAACGATTAGGGTCTCGGTGAAGATCTCTTCTTTCTATTTTCCTCTCCCCCCCCTTCATTGGCAGAAGAGCGTGATGACGTCATGAACTCTCGAGTCAAAGATTTGGTAGTCAAGTCTACTTTTTTATGCCTCCCAAATGGCATGTCCAGGTGGAAAGACGGTTGGGCCTCTTCCTTGGCCCAAAGTATTCATTCATGTTCGCCGGATATGTTCTCGCGACTTCCTTCCTCTCTCCCTCTCCGCTAATATTTCCAGGTCACGGCCCTGTCCATCTCCTTCGCTGCCTTTGAGGGTTTGCTTTACGAGCCTCACCTCTTAAATTAGGCACTCTCACCACCAGAGACTTGGCCCGGAGAACTTTGGACTACCCTTATTACGAACGTATGGCTGGAATAGTCACAGCGCGTATGATTAATAAATAGTCTTCCGAGTGGTTTCACCTTCGTTCTCCGCCAAGAAATGCTAGCGGCTTTGACGTGACATTAACAGTATCCAGCCTCTAGTCCGCTAGGAGAGTGCTTTCGCTGTCACACCGGTCGTCTTTTGTGCCCCCTGAAGTCGCCTGGACCAGTTAACGCTGAATAGGGAGTGTACCCAGCTCTGTATGATCTCAGTAACGAAGGGATGAAGTGGGAAGGGCTCAGCTGGACGACTCTGGTGGAAATTTTTCTAGCAATACGTTACTAAGGGTTCCTCCTTGTCGAATTTCTCGTCCCTCGACGTTTGACTCGTATTCCATTTACTTGAGACGTAAGACAATAATCTATTCCATTTCATTCTATGTCTCTCAAACGAAAAAAAACATTGTTGCGCTCCTCTTTCATCCCTTCAAGTATTGTTGAGTATGAAGGGATGCTCCGGGCTTCCGGCCAAAAGTGTCCACCTCATATAAATGACTGGACGAGGGACAGCGTATGAGTGATAAATAGTTTTAAAGTCTTCCTAGTGGTCGCGGTTGCGTCTTTCGCCAAGAAATGCGAGCATTTTGGATGCAACGTCCTTCTCGCAGTCCGTTTGGACTGTTTCATTGCAATTTATCTAGAAAAGATTAGAATGCAATGTGTCTTAGAGAGATTTAAAAGGAAAAAGAATACTCCTCTTCATCGTTCGTGCCTACGCGGCGACTATACCTACTGTGACCAGCTTCGCGTACTTATTAATTTTAACTTATCCTTAACAAATAAGCTGGTGGAACTCTCCGGAAATAATTACTTCAAGACCTAACTTTTGGCGTTGGGGAAACCTTTCAAACTCCTGAATCATTTTAACTTTAGGAAGATACGAGAAAACTTAAAATAATATTTTGGCATTCCACTATGCATGAGGCATTATTATTAATTTCGAATTTTAAGAAACTGCGGGAGACGCCGCAAGGGTAACCCCCTGTGAGGGCGAATTATTTTTACACTCTGAAATTGTTGCATTAATTTCCAATACCTAACGATAAACATCATTGTGAAGAAACTTGACTAGTCATCGACGCGGGTGTTTTTGAAGAACGGTTATCAATTTGTCCGACGATCGACTGTGAAGATGAAGTCCCTCCAATGAACGGATGAAGACTTCTATTCGACTTCGAAGGTTTCCAAATATTCTTTAGGCGATCCAGTCTATGATCGATAGTTTTCATTTTTCGAAATACGATGATCGATAGTTTTCATTTTTACGATCGTAGGTATTCTACCGGTTAAGCTAGGTTTTACGAGATGTGCACACACTACCAAACGGTACAGCGACGATTGATTTCTCTCTCCTAACAAACAAAAGCCAATATTCAACGGGTATTCTACAATTAGCCCCTCTTCAACTCCGTGTACTGCCTTTAACCCCTCATTTCATCCAACAACCCTATCCTATTCCTGTCTTGCCAAACATATTCCCCCCTCCTCCTTGCCTAGCGCAATTCTTCTCCATACGTCCCGACTACTTTGACCGTATTGGTCCAAACCACTTCCGAGATATGTAAACTGTTCTACCTGCTCTATTTGTTTCTCCTCCCATTTTAACGTTTAGCATAGCCTTTTTCATTCTGGAAAATCGCATAACCTTTGTTTTATTAATATTGATTCTCATCCCATATTTATGGCACTGAACCTCCAATTCACTCAACAATGCTTGCAACCCCTTGGCTGACTGAGCAACTAATGCTTGGTCATCAGCAAACCTAAACGATTTTACGAACTCCGCTCCGACTTTCATTTCTACCTCCAGTTCTTCCCATGCCTCTTTAATCATTTCCTCCACATATACGTTGAACAGCACCGGTGACAATGGGCAACCCTGCCTTACACCTCTTCCTAACAATGCCTATTCGGACACTCCATTCTCCACTCGTACCTGAGCAGTCTGAGACAGGTTGCGGATCAGTCTCCTGTCCCTCCAATCCATTTCTATTTTCTGCAATACACGCATTAGTTTTTCCCAGTTCACGCTATCAAACGCTTTTTCGAAATCTACAAAACAGGCAAATATGTCCTAATTGTATTCTATATTCCTGTTTCGATTAGTGATCTCATTACTGCAGTGGCATCACGCGTACCTCTTCCCTTCCGAAACCCAAACTGATCACCCCCTAATTAGCCATTTTCCATCTTCTCTTATTGATGACCTAAACTATCACTCCATTAAGTACCACCTTGGCTGCGTGGGAAACCGAAGTTATCGTTTTATAGCCCTCGCATGCGGCACATTTACCTTGTTTTTAGAATGGGAAATAATACTAATCTGACGATATCTTCCGAGCGAACTATTCCCTTAAAAATGCTACTTTCCATATACTCCGTCCATAAATCGGGTTATCCCATAAAAATTCTTCCGTCCGCATTTTCGTAAACCAGTACGCCGTTCCCCTGGCATGTCGTCTCCCCAAGCGGCCTTATTTGATTCCAATTTCCTCGATGCCCCTTCTATTTCGCAATGGAGTATCCCTTGGCATAAAGCATTTCCTTCTGCGTCACATTAAAGTATTCTGCATGAAATATATTACAGATTTCGTTCTCCTTTCGCAGCATGATACTTTCATGACTTCACGAATGAAGTATTCACGGGAATGAAACAAGCTTTAACTAATGAAAAGATGTGATTTCGAATGAAATCATACCGAAGAAATTATGTTTCATTCGGATGTCATTCACTATACAAATGGAATCCATGATTCATATATAGAATTACGATTACGTTTCCGTCACTTAAGGGAGAACATGTCAGCTTCGATGCGAATTAAGACTGCAGCGTTCTTTAACTCTATGTATTGAAAGTATTCGTTGGCCAGGTAATGAAACCCTTCCGTTTTGCTACTCCGGTGAGTGCGGCAGCGGAAATGGAGATGGCTTCGAGAACTTAAGTGTAAATGGAGACATCGCCCTCTGCTGCCATGGCCATGGGTTCTACGTAGATTAAAAGTCAAGGCCAACACCGGACGCGTCTCCGTAGATTGCTTTATTTTTAGCGATTTACTGGTTATTTTGACATGTGTATCAACTAATTAAGATGACATTTTGATCCGCATGGCGCATCAGTTATGTCTCTTGAACAATCATCGTACCACATCAATTCTGGAACACTCCCATTTTTTTACGTTTCCCTTTTATACTTGAAATACCTAATATTTCACCTTAAGTTTGATATCGTTTCCGTTCGCCTTTCCCAGGCTCTGAAGAAACACTGATGCTTGGTTTTATGTAAAAAAGAAAATTAAAAGTTATTTAGTTTTTACGAATACATATTTTTGGAGTGAAACGTCTTGCAGCGGTCTCCTTGCACATCGACAGCCTTCTCCTGTTGAGGGCCAGATTCGTGAAACGTCACAACCGCGCGATATTGAATACACGTATTGGAGAAGAGATACAAGCTTATCGACAGCTATCTAAGAGTGCAGTTGAAAAAACTCCCTGAACTGCGCGCACTGATTAAAAAAGTTGTTAGATTTTTTCGACTTTTAGCATCGTGTAACCATTTTTCGACTTTTACCATCGCGTTGTTTCGTTATTAATGTGAATAGCTACATTCAGAAATCATTTCTATCTAGAAAAAAATATAGTCGGCTACTTTTGAAAATTATTATGCGGTTATCTATCAAATTCTTTTTCAAATTCGCGGTTTTATTTTTTAAATCGGATCTTTGATCCTAATCCTAAGAGATGGTAAATAGTTACGTTATCTCGTCACTTTCCCTGGTAAACTCGCAAAAAAGTGAAAGTTCACTTCGAGTGCTACAAGGTCACAAAGAGTGCTTCGGTCACGTTCTGCTATTTTCTCCTTCATAATCTCCCGTGGACCATATGCTTTTCTTTGGGACCGGTCACCCCCACACAAGGCGGAAGGTAAGCTCCAAGAAAAAAGTCAATTCATCTTCATTAGCCATTTAGGTATATTTAGGGTCCTGACCCGCTCAGGAAACGGAAATTGAAGGAGGAGGAAATTAGAAATTCTCTGAAGCGACAGGCCAGAAGAGAAAATGGCGCGTGTCGGCAGTGCCTCGTTGCTCTCGCTTTTAGTCTGGGTCTAGGAGGAGTGGAAGGTACGGAGGACCATCCATCTCGGTCGCTGTCTAAACAGGTCGTCCACGGGGTGAATCGCCGCCGTCTGCCGGATTTTCAACCAAATCAAAGTAGGAGACTCATTTATTAGCGAGGGATTTGGGCGCGGGCGCCCCTAGGTGGGATGATCAAAGGACAGTGGTCGATATCTAGAGCGGAATTTGAATGTGTCTTTCAACTTCAAGGATAGTGGCAGTGCAGAGGTCAAATAAAGTTCGGATATTGGCCCGAAGGCTATGAGTTCCAATACCAGAAAGTGTCTTTGGACTAACCACGCCTATAATCCAAGCGGTTGGTGCTTACATGTACAGGGTTCGTCCGGAAAATAAGTGTACTGAGCTCAGGAAAAAAATTATTACACTTTTACATATCTTAAGCTAATATTCCTCAAAATAGGACCCTTGTGAGTCGATACACTTGTTCCAGCGGCGTTCCCATTCCTGGAACGCTCCCGCGAAGGAATCATCGGGAACCTCTCGAAGACACGTCGTCACGGCCTCTTTGACGGTGTCCAAAGTCCCGTATCGCGTTTCTTTCAAACTCCTCTTTATCTTCGGGAACAGAAAGAAGTCCGGTGGTGCCAAGTCCGGGCTGTAGGGCGGGTGCGGCAGCGTTGCCACGCCGTGCTTGGCCAAGAAGTCCGACACGACAAGCGCGGTGTGAGACGGCCCATTGCCGTGATGCCGCCGCCAGATGTTTTTGATCGCTGGCCGGACGCGGGCGACCCGTTTTCGAAGCCTGTCGAGCACTTGGACGTAAAATGCAGCATTTACAGTTTGTCGTTCAGGTACAAATTCGTAGTGGACGACTCCCCTTTTGTCAAAAAAGACAATGAGCTTATTACACTTATTTTCCGGACAAACCCTGTATATCTCCATGCTAGAACTCTGCGGGAGGCCCCATGTTGGCACGGGGATTTGATTTTATATGTTGTTTCTCATTATTTTGCTCAGTGGGACAAGCGCTGCCCCTCTCTTCCCCCAGCGCACATGGCTATGTAGTCCATTCTTAGCAATTACCTATTTAAAAAAGCATATGTAAAATATGGTAAAATTATACGTACAAGTTTTTCCTCTTGTACCGAGTTTGGTTACGGCTGGCGCCATATTTCTCCTCCCCGTCGTTCATCTGGCATTCCCATCTTCCCAATCAATCATTTCGCTTAAGTTCTGTTGATTCCACCACCACGTGGACCTCTTCGGGTCCCTCTTAATTAAATGAGGCCAATTATGGGATTTTTCACCCTTCTCCCCCAATATCCCTATGCAGGGATCTCTGTAACATATGAGGACTTCCGCTCCTCACCTCTTTCCTACGTACTTATCGGCGCCTTCTTAAGTTTTTTCTAATGGGTACCTTTTTTAAAAAAACTATGTAAGTGTGTATTTAGGTTTGACGAAAGCGTTTATAATGCGACTTTCCCCGGCCACTTGATTAAGTTTTTATGCTGAAGAAGTACATCACCCTAAATGATATTTTTTAATTTTAGTGGGTTATTCAGTTAAATGAAATACATATGTGAGTAATATTAAAATCAGACATTTCTCAACTATTTTAACAGCTCGATCATGACATGAATCATCGGAGTCTTAGATATTTCTTTGTTCTCTCAGCAGTGCTCGGCATTGAGGTTCAAAAAGCTAAGGTCTTGCAGAAACTAAACTCAGTCGGACATAAACAAAAAGAGAAGTTTCAGGCGTGATATGGTGGAATATCATAATTAATAAAAATTGGCAATTTTCCACAAAATAAAATTTTAATACGTCCGGTTTCGATGTAATTACATCATCTTCAGGTAGCCGGTCGAGTTCCCCGGCCGAAACCGGTCGTATTAAAATTATATTTTGTGGAAAATTGCCAATTTTTATTAATCAGTCGGACATCAGTCGGAGTCACTTTGAGCAACTCCATTGGATCTGGTAGAGCGAGGACTTGTCTCTCCTACCAAATCTGCTTTGCTACCAGAATCGTTTTCCGATTCCCGCACAATTAATCGCATTTTAATTATGTGTTTTCCGACACCTCCGCAGGTTTTAGTTTACCAGACAACTACACTCAATTAAGCCGCGGTAAAAAAACGTAGTCTCCCCATGCATAATATTAACAGTCCTCGACAACCAACAATCCACACTCATGGTCTTAGCCTCAACTACTTGTTAAATAAGTTCTGCAACCATTTGCCGTCTTTCCTCTTCATCTCACCAGTGGTACATTCCCCTCCTTAAGTCTTGATTCTTCATCTCCGCCCTCCCTTCTCTCCTTCAACCGTACCTTCGATGGTGCTCTTTAACGAACCGTGTCCTCTTAGCACATGGCCTATTCTATTCGCTTTTCTTCCTCCGCAGTGTCTCTAGAAGGCTCTCTGTTCTTTGATTTTTTTTCAAAACTTCTCCGTGCATGACTAAAACTAAGGGCACTGGGGAGGGGCACGTGACGTCAACCAATTCCAATACTTTGGCAGCATGTCGGAAGTGAACTGAGGGAGGTCAGGGGAGTTGAGAGGGTGCCTATGATTAATGATTAGAGATGATTTATGATCGAAGGGGTGTGTGTGTGTGTGTGTATATATATATTCATTCGAACATAGAAATAGGTATAAGGAAAGGTGATAGGAAAACACATAAAAGGCGAAAACAGGACATGTGGGGAAGGCGGTTTTTGAGTAGATCACGAAAGTAAAAATATTTCCTTATCCGGGATTTGAACCACGGACCTTCCATGATCTGCTCAAAAACCGCCTTCCCCTTATACCTATTTCTGTTTGAATGAATATTTGTGCGCCGTATGGCGGGATTTTCAAGTTTGAATATGTATATATATATACAATTATTATATAATATATATATATATATATATATATATATATATATATATATATAAACACGCGCGGGTCGCGGTGCTCTAGCGGGTAGAGCGTTGGACTGCTGACCGGAGGGTCCCGGGTTCAATTCCCGGGCAAGGCACTTTGAGCACCTGCAGCTCCACCCAAGCTAGTTGATTTTTCGGGTACCAGATCTTCCTGGGAAACCATAACCGGCACAGGGAAAGGAACTGGCCCCCCTACCCTGATGTGTGAATATTCACACGCCGTCGGGCTTGGTACATGGGTGAGCTCTACCATCACCTACTAAACCGACCTTCGGGTTGATTACTGTGTTTATGGTTTTTATATACACACACACACTCACACACACCTTCGGTCTAATCATACATATACACGCACGAGTGTAAGTCAATAAATAACTCGCAGAACTGAATGGAGGTAATAATAATCAAAGTAACTTCCTGAAATTTATTTCACTTTTCTACATATTTACACCGTACATTCAGTCACTTATCCCATCTCTTTAAAAGCCCCTGATAGCCGTCAGCAAAAGTAGCATTAACCTCTGGGACTGCGGAATCGTCATTTTTAATACTTCGGCCACCCAAATGATTTTTTATGGGACTGAACAAATGAACATGACTGGTGCTAAGTCGAGGAGGTGCGATGATCCAAGCGTTCCTGAGGAAATGCCGCAATTCCTGCGTTTGTGCTGTGTTGCTGGCGTTTGAGACTTGTTGATTGACTTATCCTCGTGTGCGTATTTTTTTTAGGTAATCCACCGGTTAAGGTAGGTTTTTTCGATGGACACCACTATCAAATAAAGTTTTTGTTTATCCAAACAAAAGCTAATACAGCAACCTACTCTACATCAGGTCCCTCTTCAACTCTGTGTACTTCTTTCCTCCCTTCATCCCGTCCAACATCCCTATCCTGTTCCTGCCCTTTCCTCGCTTGCCCAACATTATCCCCTCTATTACCTTCTTCAACATTCCACTACCGCTCAATACGCCTTTCATCCATTTTGCCTGCCTCCGTAGGATTTCTCTCAACAAACCCCTCTCCTCACCCACCATCTCCAGTACCTCCTCATTCGTTTTCCTATCGGTCCATTTCACCTTCTCCATTCTTCTCCACACCCGCATTTCAAAAGCCTCCAATCTACATCTATCCTCCTGCTTCAGTAACCGCGTTTCCGCGCCGTACATAGCTACGCTCCATATCAGAGTTTTTACGAGTCTTGTCGTAACCTCCCTACTCAAAGTCCCCGTCATCATCTCCCTCCTCCTTGAGAAAGCCTCATTGCCAAGCGCAATTCTTCTCCATACGTCCCGTCTACTTTGACCGTATTGGTCCAAACCACCTCCGAGATATGTAAACTGTTCTACCTGTTCTATTTTTTTCTCCTCCCATTTTAACGGTTAGCATAGCCTTTTTCATTCTGGAAAATCGGATAACATTTGTTTTATTAATATTGATTCTCATCCCATTTCTATCGCACTGAACCTCCAATTCACTCAACAATGCTTGCAACCCCTTGGCTGACTGAGCAACTAATGCTTGGTCAGCAGCAAACATAACCGATTTTAGGAATTCCCCACCGACTTTCATCCCTACCTCCAGTTCTCCCCATGCCTCTTTAATCATTTCCTCCACAGATACGTTGAACAGCACCGGTGACAATGGACAACCCTGCCTTACACCTCTTCCTAACACTGCCCATTCGGACTCTCCGTTCCCCACTCGCACCTGAGCAGTCTGAGTCATGTACAGATTGCGGATCAGTCTCCTGTCCCTCCAATCCATTCCTATTCTCTGCAATACACGCATTAATTTTTCCCAATTCACTCTCTCAAACGCTTTTTCGAAATCTACGAAACAGGCAAAAACGTCCAGATTGTATTCTATATTCCTCTCTACTAGTGATCTCATTACTGCAATGGCATCACGCGTACCTCTTCCTTTCCTAAACCCAAACTGATTTAAATGAAGTATACATTTGCCTTACTCTCTATCCTTTTGTTGATGATCCTGAGAATAACTTTAGCTGCGTGGGATATCAAACTTATTGTTCTGTAATCCTCACATGACGAAGCCTTTGCCTTTTTTGGAATAGGAACTAACACCGATCTCACAAAATCTTCCGGCCAGATTTCTTCCTCATAGATACTACGAATCAGTCCTTAAAGTGTCTCCTTCCCACATTTTCCTAAACATTTCACAGTTCCACAGGAATGTTGCCCCCCCCCCACGGCCTTATTTGCTTTCATCTCCTTTAATGCCCTTTCTATTTCATCGTCGAGTATGCCTGGACCTAAGCTATCTTCTTCTACGTCATTTTCCTTTTCTATGTCCAACCCTGTCGGCCTAAGTTCTCTACCATACAGTGTTTCTATATATTCCTTCCATCTCCCTTGTATCTTTTGTGTCAACCATTATCTTACCCCACTTATCTTTCACTGTTCACTGAATATTGCAAGCGATTGAATTGCAAACAAATAATTATATTTCCTTAGTTATTTATTAAATATTCTCTTAGTTATTTCATTTCATAATCCTTGATTAAAGCTATGTGCCCCCGTCCCTAGAAATGGAATTGTGCTGGTTTTTTGAAGATGTTGGAAAACAGAAAAATAGTACAAATATGTTTTTGAATTCTCGCATGGTTACGACAAAAGCGTGTTTTTTTGTAAATTTGACATCGGAGTGGCCCATTACTGTCCAATAGCCTGCCGGCAGTGTTAAAGCCTTAGCATTCATTGTTCATCATAAGAAGATAAGCGTCTCAAATTAAAAGCACTTTTATACGCCGCTTTCTATGAATTGATTGGTTCTCACTAGAACATGCCAGACATTACTTAATGAAAGCCAACATTTTTATGTTGGTTTCGTGAGCTTATATCCTTGAGAAATCGAAGAAAAAAGAACCTGGAAAAATTCTAAATCTCATTCTGGAAAACCTGGAAATGCGCTGAAATTTTGTCGTTAGATATTTATGGCCATTCTGTAAGTAGTCCTAAAGTGAAAGTGCCTTATACTATTGGAACGGAGCCCCCCGCCAAACTTCGCTGCGGCAGCTTGGAGGGTAGTATGTAGATGTAGATCATGTAGATGACTTCTTTAGTGTGTCTCATGCATGGTGCGTGACTTTGGTGTGGATGTACCCCCCTGCCACTCACTTACCCGGTGACCTGCAGGGTATTATGCAGATGAAGGAGAATGAATGGTTTGGACACCACGAAGAGGGCATTGACGATGGAATTTATCATTTGATCGATCGATTTATTTTTCTTCCTGGACATTTGGGAGAAATGTTTGCCCTCTCTTTCATCAAGGGTGGGTGCACACCACCTGCGCAAACCCATCTGCATCAGTCACCTAACAGTCGCCTGCCCGACAAATTTCCGTGCATGTCAAATTTTCCCATCCCAAATCCTCCCAAATATCTCGTATATCCCCAGTATACGTGATACGTATGTCCCACACCAGTTCTGTAGGCATGCTTTGTGCTTTCCTGGAAAAGGTAAAGGGAGGTATTAGTTGGCAAGGGGTGGAGGATTGTTGTTGCGGCCTTACCCTCCCTCCATACACTCTATACGGGCTTGGGGGAAGAGTGAGGGATCCCTTGCCCGCGGGGATAAAGCCGTCCGCCGCAGTCGTGAATCGACGGAAATAGGAAAAGCGGCGCCTTCAGCCCTTCAAGTCTGCTTTATTTATTCCGCTCTATCAAAGAGGCCGTTCGTTGTGGGTGAGTCCTCATGGGGGCGGCGGGGGTGGATTCCGCTCTTACGGGCTATCGGGGGGTCCGCCCTTCGGAAGGTTTTTGAGATCCCGAGGGTGGAGGGGGGTCGTTTCATTACGTTCGTCCGCGTAGTCCGAGACTTTCAGGAGGAATCTTGCGAAAGTCGGTATATTGAGTATTTCAGCCATTGTGCGGGCAAAAGTTTTAATGCATGCTGAAAAATGGCGTGCGTGTCCTTGTACATATATTAGACCCATTAATTATGTCCATAAAATCGAATTCCGATGTATTTGTTTAATTTAACTGTATGAATGGTAGTACCTAGGGAAAAACCACGAGCACAGTAAATGTCCCGAAGGTCTGTAGGTTGGGTAGGTGATGGCTATAGCTCACTCAGTACTTAGCCCCATGGAGTGTGAAATGTATTCATCAGGGTAGGTTGGGGGAGGGGGGGATAAGGTTTCCCAGGAAGGTCTGGTACACGAAATATCACACAGCTTGGTTGGAGATGAGAGGCGGTCCCGGGAATCGTCCCACTGGGTAGTAGTCCAACGCTCTACCCACTACCACGGTCACTGCTTTATTGTTGTAATGCCAATAAAATGAAATCTCCCAGGGTCGTGTGCCCTGGCAGTGCAAACTCGCAATTCAACTGATCAGTAATCGCAGTGAAAAACGCTTTCGTCAAACCAAAGTCTCTTTCCTATTTTCCGGAAAAGGTGTCTTGTTGACCATGTGTCAATCATAGCGCCGAAAATTAAGAAAAGATGGGATGAGGAGGGAGTGGTTCAAATTAGACGCATCCTTAAGGCCCTTATTAGGGAAGGTGGGGAAAGAGGGGGTAAAAGAAAGGCCAAAATTGACGTTAATTGCAATTACAGGGCGTCAGACCCCGCGGCGCGAAGCGTTGTTGGGGGTCGACCCTTGTTTGACCGCGTTTCCACAGGGTTCCTCCAGAGACGCGCGGGCCTCCATAGTCTTTGATTGGGGCCGACGGGAGCGAAGCAATGCGCCCGCTCACTCACTCCCGGGCTCTTCCCCCTCTATCCTCCACCCCCCACCATTCCTCCAGGGTAGGAATTCGACACGGATCGAATGATTCACGACGAGAGAAGGATCCCTCGATCGCAGCTAACTTCCTTTCCCTTACTTCGATCGTAGTTGCAACTGAACCCTCCGCCACTGCGAGGAGGGAGGGAAGGAATGACCGTTTTGCAAGGCATGTCCTCTGACCTGGAGAATGATTGATTCGTCAGATTTTATCCAACCGATTCGCTTAGCAAATCAGTAGGATGTGTTTGTTTGGTGGTTCGCCACCAGGATGAAAGATTTTTAAATATTATACGTATAATATTTAAAAAAATATACGTATGTTATGGTTGATATATATATATATATATATATATATATATATATATATATATATATTGATGTATATATGTTGATATATATTGATATATATGTATATATAAATAATATTTTTAAAAATATACGTATGTTATGGTTGAACGTATCAAAATAAATACTTTAAAATGTTCAATGTCAATTTAAATGTTAAATTTAATGTTAAATTTAAATTGACATTAAACATTTTAAAGTATTTATTTTGATACGTTCAACCATAACATACGTATATTTTTTTCACCATATTTTTCAGTAATTTTCTTCCACCTCCTCCCCCTCACTCGGTTCTTCCAAATTTTATGCATTTTAGAGTATAAGCTGTGGCAAATTCCTGAAAACGACGCTTTAGGGTCAGATAAATAGTTTGTATGTTTAAAGGTGCTTGCAAGTGCCAGGTACCCGAGAGAGAACAGCGTTTTGCGAGCTTTCATGGTTCGGTTTAGAGCCCAAGTTTTACTATCTGATTAATACTATTATCCATAGACTGACCATGTTAAATAATGCTTAAGCCGTAATGGGTCAGTCAGCCATCTTTTAAGAAAAGGCCCATATCTAGAAGTTAAAAAGAATCCCTTTTAGAAAAACCCTTGACGGCTTAACGAAATATTATATACGAGGGCGGTTTTTTTTCAACCTCCGATGGGCCGTAAAGAAAAGACTAGTAAACATTAAAAAATTATTTTATTACTAAAAATTATGTACACTTACCGTTACTTTTCGTCATGATCACTTCGACAATTGAGGAATATTTCGCACCTGTGGAGAAACTTCACAATACCCTCTTCATAAAATGTTCCCGCCAATTAATTTAAATGAGTCTTGACTTTGTCTTGAAGATGCTCGTTGTTTTGGAAGCGCTGCCCTCAAAGCTCCTTTCCACTTCCGCCACTTCTTCAGTTCGGGGAAAAAACGGAAGTTACTCGGCGCTAGGTCGGGACTGTATGGCGGGTCATTGAAAATGTTCCATTAAAGTTGATCCTCAAGGAGCCGTTGGGTTACACCAGCGCTGTGTGAGGACGGGCGTTGTCATGGATCAGAATAATTCCAGAAGTCAGCATGCCTCTTTTTTTGTTTGGAATATCCCTCCACAAACGTCGTAACGTTTCACAATAAACAGCTGCATTAATCGTTCATCCCCGCTGCATGAACTCGTAATATACCTGTAGTCTAAATAGAGACCGTAAGAAGCTCAATTTATCTTTGCCACAGTTAGCCATGACGAAGAAATGATATGGCTTTTTGACTTAAAGATACTTGAACCATTACGCATGATTTGAAATAATTGAGCCAACTCCCGTAAGCATTTCGTGATTCCATATCAGTCTCTTGCAATGAATTTAGAGAATTTGGCTTCTCTTTGTAATTAGTCCATTCGTAAAACACCTGGATTAACGGCACAGTAGCCAATCCAAAGAATGGTTTTATAGATGAAAATAGAGGTCACCTAATTCTGATGGTATGTGGTGCGTGTGGTATTCACACTTTCACAGAGTAACAAGGGAACACGTTCTTTATTCCTTGTACCGCCTAAGGTTTCTCAGGAAGCACTGGAAAATCACGCAACTCGGGAGAAACTGAGGGTGCTCTAAGGCAAGTCAATGACCCAGCACTCTATCTACTGGACTACCATGCCCCATCTTAATAAATACGCATAAAAAATATGCATCGATAAATTTCACAAAATATTAAATTTTTTCATAAAAAGTGCCAAGTTCAAAAATAGTTGATGGGCGAGACGACGTTGACGCTTAGAGAAACTGCTGAGGGAGTGGCAGTTTGGGGCCTGCGCGTCAACGAAGTCAGTGGCAGTGACGATGAGTGTCAACGCTGATGGTGAGAAGACTAAAACGGCCATGGCGACACATCTATAGACCCATTTTATGAAATCATAATCGCTGGTTTGCGACGAGAGAATAATTTATTTTTAGAAAGGGGAAGAGTTGTATCCTAGCGAGCGCTATGCGTAGTCCACTTGTCGCCCTAATTTGCAGAGAGAACTTTTATATGCTCTTAAAAATACCATATTTTAATGGGTTAGATACACTCGATACAATTGCAATTGGATAACCTACAGATATTTGAAAAGATAAACAATACAATTCCACAAATTATTTGTTCCGTTTCCACGAACGTGGTTTGACACCACTGTGTGTCATCATGAGGGTCAGGGCACCCGATAATGCCACCAAGTGATGAAACCGTTTTCGTGGAAGCGGAAAATATTTTTTACAAATGTTGATTTTTTTATTTTGTTAAATTACGGGGTTTATGTTTTTATTTGTCAGTACAGTGAAAAAATTCCACCAAGGGCCGACTCAAAAAAATTCCTTTTTCAAATATGGAGTGATTGCAATCGCTAAGTCTAAATATGCTTAGATTAAACATGTTATGTGCTATAAAATGTATGCCTCAACAGGAATTAGTTAATTGTCAGTTTTTTCCGAGTGTCCATAGGCTAGAAGGCTGGAAAATTTCCCACCTTTGCCCCCTCTTGCATTCACCCGCGCCTCGTGCTTCCAAGAGAGCATTGCTACCCTCTGAAAGCACAATGGGGCAGAGAAGTGTATGAACGCTTTGGACTCGAGCCCTGAGGTCACATTCGTCGGAGACCTTCATCTACATAATACCCCGCAAACCGCCGAAAGGCGTGTGGTGGGGGGTGTTAGGTCACTACCCTTAAAAGAGAATAAATAAAACCACATGCAAAATCAACATATTTATGCAAATCTACACCTACAGTGGTACATACATTCATGCAAGACCCTTTCAACTTACACGCATGAAAATACGTATACTATCAACTAACAAACAAATGCACCTAAGGATGTGGTAAAAATTTATCCACTAACGTTCAAGCTTGAAAAGTAAGAAGGCGAAATTCCACAACCGCATGGACAAGCAACATACAAAGGTCTCCTCCCCCCCAAAGGACAAGTAGGGAATTGTGACCCAACGCTGCAGGTAGCGGGAGGGTCCCCCCGCAGAGAGAGACGAGGGATGGAAGGAGAAACTTAAAAACAAACCAGCCGTTACTGGAATAATTAGAGAGAAGAGTGTACTTTGTCAAACTGTCTAGTTTTTACCATAGTGTTGATTACAGTACAAAGCGTCAAAAATGGGATGACTACCTCAAATATTTAATTGGCTAATTGTTATTATTGTGCGAAATTCTTAACTTAAGTAAAAGGGAGGAAATCAGCGTTTATGTCGCCTTGTTCGAGTTCCTTTAAATATTCCGCGAAGAGATCCTCGAGTGTTTTGAGTTGCATTTTGTAGCAGATTCAAATGAAAACGTGTGTGGGAAAAGAGCTCTCGCGGCTCTCTCTCGAGTTGCGAATTCTTCAGTGGAATTTCCCTCCCCGTCACCCTCCTTGGCTCACCTCCAACATTGCCCCTCCCCCACCAAACTATCCCCCTTCCTTCCCAGCCCGTACGACTCCCCAGCTAGCCCGTTCACCGGGAACCCTAGACACGGGGTGCGTGCGTCAGGCACAAGTTTTATTTCTACGGGGCTCGCGAGTGTGATAACCACAGTTTAGGCGAAACGCATGAGCTACGTAGGGAAGGAAGATGCCCAGATTATGAAACAAAGTGATTTCATTTTTTTTATTTACAAGCACCGCTAGGGTGTGTGGTAGGGGGTGATTACATGCTGAACTACTTTTAATCCAAAATATTTTCCCCCCTAACGGGGTCGGACAACGTTATTCCAATACTTTATCTTTCGTGGGAAAAATGACATCTTAAATATATCTGTTCTACACTGAATCTCTCTGATTTTAATGACATGATATCTCCCACCCTAGTACGATGATGGTAATAATGCATTTTCATCATCACTACTAAAGACACGTCCTTCCAATTTATGCGAGGGATTTAATCTGTAATTTAACCTTCGCTCCGTGATTGAATCCTTCCCTAGATCCTCTAATAATTTTGATACACTATTCATTTTGTCATAACAACGTTTCACAAATCTAGCTCATCTAGTCCGATCTAATTCGGCTATTACTCCAACTTAGTGAGAATCCCCTGTACTAGCAACATTTTCTAAATGAGGCCTAACGAGCGAAAATGATATTTCTCTTTAGCCCTTCCATCACATTACCCCGGTACTCTTCGATTGGTATTTCGACCTCAAATTGGTCGGCGTGGTCACTTTTTGGAATCACATATCAGCAAATAAAAATAACTTCAAGATTCGATGCCACTAAATTAAATAACCTGACCCGCTGTGATTCTAGCACACAATTATGGAGAAGCTACAATGTTTAAGTTTTCAATGGTTTTCAATCCTCTAATGCAAACAGATTCTCTGTTGAATCTTAGCATGTCCTCATTCGTCTTGCATTATTGATCTGAATGTTTTAACTTGTATAAACAATAACTTGGCAATATAAAAATGCTCACGGACAGTAAATTCAACCCCTATTCTACCCGGAAAACTTCCATAATTTATGGGTAAGCGGGCAATCATTAATCGTACTTACGAATGAACCAAGATTCGAATTACTAATGATAAAAGATAATCGTACAAGTATTTATTTCAAATATCTTTTTAAATTCATGTATCCTTTAAACCGTATAAATTAGATTAAAAAAAGTTGAATGCTGTTGAAAAGTAAATAACTCGATGTTAAATGATAGCATTGTTGCCAAGAGACCAGCGCTTTCCTCAGGGTATGTTGATTTTTTCATTGCTCAAATCGAAATCTGTTAAAAATCTTTTGTCTTACAGTGAACATGCAAGATAACAGAATTGAATCTATTCAATTGTATACAACTAATAATGATCGAATGAAAAATTCAAACGGATGTGAAGAAGGTAATATAAAGTTTGGTGTTAATCGGACTTCATTAATGTTTCATCTAGGTTAATGGAGTTATCATCAGTTGGAATAATTGCATTTACGATATTCATTCATGTATGATTATAAAGTATGTGTGCATTTCACTTTGTATGGATGCTCTTACTCGTCTAGAATTAGGATACATACAGAGAACGTAAGAAAAAAGCCTGAATTCCTTGTTCTGCTGTACTATATTCCTTGTCTTTTTTAAAGCAGTAAGATTTCAGAATCATTTGAAAAGTTGAAGAAATTCTAAGCTGTAGCTATCGTTATATTTATCCATGATTTTGCCTAATTATAGACCAATCTCACATAGTTCGTTCTTTTTGGGCATGTAAGGAGACGGACGCGAGTCTACCGAATTCCATGCGAAACGGAAACCCCAAGATAAGGATTTAACGGAAGGTAAAGAAACTGCCGATCAGATTTGCCATATTTTTCTAGTGTCAGCATGCTATCATGTTTTGTCTTTTAAATGCATGTTTATTTATATTAGTGCTTTATATATAAAAATATATAGAATATATATATATATATATATATATATATATAGAATATGTATGTCCCTCCCATGGACTACAACCTTGTCGTGATGGAAGGGCTTGTGTGTTCCGATGACCCCTAGAGCGGTGCTGGCGGGAGTAATAATAATTACTCCTGGAAGGGTCACCCATGCCAGATAGGTCGAAGGTTAGGAGCCAGACGAAGGGTAGTCCATGCAGCGTCTGTTCCTCAGTGAGCCGGCTGCAATGGTGTCTGACCCCAGTGGGGCGGCCATTAAGTGATGGTGTCACGTTAAAAACACTATTGAGGAAGGCAACGGGAAACCACCTCAATTATGATTCCCAAGAAAATAATGAGTCCTGGCAACTACGGGACTCGGCCCAAGAGGCCGTGTGTCGTGCCCGGCAGCGGGAGAGGCAAGGCTTCCGCGGTCGTCATCCCACGAAACCCTTGCAGGGAAGAAATAACTGCAGCAGGACAGAAGACTCAGAAGAAGGCGAAAGTAGTTAGAATAGGAACCTGGAACGTCAGGACAATGTTGAGGAGAGGCAAATTAGAAAATATTAAGCGAGAGATGGAAAGAGGTAATATAGATGTTTTAGGCCTCTGCGAGGTGAGATGGAAGGATAGCGGGGATTACTGGAGTGACAATTATAGAGTAATATGCAGCGGCGGAGACGAGAGCCAACGAGGGGTTGCCGTAATTTTAAATAAAGGGGTAGAAAGAAGCGTAGTCAACATAGAGCAAGCGACAGATAGAATTTTACTCGTAGAGATTAAAGCAGAGCCGACGAACTTGGTCACTATTCAGGTATACATGCCACCGAGCAACCACAAGGAGGAAGAAGTCGATAGGATGTATGATGAGTTAGAGGATATCATCGCGAGTGTTCCTGCAGGGAAACATTTGATAGTGATGGGGGATTGGAATGCGACGGTAGGCGAAGGAAGAGATGGTGGTGAGGTGGGGGACTATGGGTTAGCACGAGGAATGAACGCGGGGAGAAAGCAATTGAATTCTGCAGGAGACAGGGGTTAGTCATCACTAACACATGGTTTAGACACCACAAAAGGCGTAGGTATATATGGAAAATGCCAGGTGACTCAGAAAGGTATCAGTTAGATTATATTATGGTTAGGCACAGGTTTAGGAACAGTGTGATAAATTCGCACAGTTTCCAGGAGCGG
>CM073772.1:5000-127897 GCA_037158775.1 Hetaerina titia | reverse complement strand
TCTGTATATATCTATAATATGCGGGTCGCGGTGATCTAGTGGGTAGAGCGTTGGACTACTGACCGGAGGGTACCGGGTTCGATTCCCGGGCAAGGCACTCTTGGCACCTGCAGCTCCACCCAAGCTAGTTGATTTTTCGGGTACCAGATCTTCCTGGGAAACCATAACCGGCACAGGGAAAGAAACTGGCCCCCCTACCCTGATGTGTGTATATTCACACGCCGTCGGGCTTGGTACATGGGTGAGCTCTACCATCACCTACTAAACCGACCTTCGGGTTGATTACTTTGTTTATAGTTTATATATATATTTTTTAAAAAAGAACTTTGTCATTACATATATTAATATTTTATGATAAATATCAAAATTAAGGTTCACATTTAAAATTTTAGTTCTACTTACAGCGAATATTATTCAACATTAAGAGTGCCTACGTTCAATTTATCTAACTATGTTGCTTTTAACCTTATAAAGTTTGTCATGTAATGACAAACGTTATAAGGTTAAAAGGTATAGATCAATTTTTGCTTGTTTTGAAAGTTCTTTTCGTATGAGGCTGGTCGGGACTCGTACTACTCGTAGGATGTCTTTTTAGCAGTGACGTTGAAAATGTATTATTACCCTAACGTGTTACGGTAGGCGAGATCATTTCAATTAAATGAGAGAGATTGAGTGTAGAGCAGAGACATTTTAGGTGTCATTTTTTTCCACGAACGATAATGGATCAGAATAACATTGTCCGACCAAGGTAGGGGTAAAAATATTCGGGTCAAAATTATTCTGGTGTGTACTCACCCCCTGCCACACACCCTGACGATGGTTTTCAGGGTACTAAAATACAAAAAACTACTTTTATGAATTTTCTCAGGCAACATTTATTTCACTTTTTGGTTTGGGAACTTGACTCGTAGCATTATGTCCAGGTCGAAATCGTGGCCACCTCCAAGGCTGGGCTCTACTTGTTGTTCCAGGAAAAATCTCAGTTTGACTTAATGGGAATTTTTGAATAAAAAAGGCCTGTATTGACTTTACTTTCGAAAATGGCATTAAAAGAATACTATCCTCGGGGCTAAACCTGTTTTCAACGATTGTGATAAAACTTTTGGCCTATATTCTTTCGGAAATATTGCCTGAGAATCATAATTAAATAAAAAAATATAAAGAGCTTCTAAACACCACATATTATCATATAATATGTGGTGTATAGAAGCTCTTGTTTTTTCCACACAAAATTACTTTTTTTCACAGCCTCGCTTCCGTCTTAAAAACATATCACCATCATGACAGTCGTAACCAGATTAGTGTATTCAATGTTTTTGTGGGGAGAAGGATGCTATATAGTTTTTTCCCTAAAACGTTTACCGTAGCGTGTTTTTTTAAATTTTATCGTTGTTTATACCAATTCCTTCAAATTTTTTCCTTTCTAAAACAGTTTTCTCCTAGAAAAAAGATAGCAATTTCTTGTTGTAATTTGTAGTCGTGGTTGGTGTGACCTATCTTATTTGAAGTAATGTCATGACCGCCAGTGTGTAAAGCTAAGGAGTAAGGATTTAAACAACGGGGAACTTTGAAATAAGAGCTTTCACTCAATGTTCTCGGGTAAACGAAGAGAGGCGTAGCGATTGAAACAAAGGAATGGCGCTGAGAGTACACACCAGAGCTGCTGGGGCGCCGGGGTCTCCTCTCGCACAAGGAACAGTGACATTATTTTTCATTCGCTGGGCACAGCATTAGCTGGCTTTCCGACAATCTAGCTAATAGCTCAAGAGTATTCAGATTACATTATCGTCAAACGCCTGGGATTCTGCCTCGGTTTTCTTTGCGTCCATTCTCTTGCTTTGAGGGAATCATTAG
Organism: Hetaerina titia; assembly: GCA_037158775.1. NCBI lineage: Eukaryota > Metazoa > Arthropoda > Insecta > Odonata > Calopterygidae > Hetaerina > Hetaerina titia. Next base: position 126,043 of record CM073772.1, on the reverse strand, counting down.
CTTTTAAGCGTTGCGTAAATTAAGAAGCAAGTCTCCTCAGTTGGCGCTTCAAAAAGTGGTCTCCCTTTTCCTGTTTTCCGGCTTTTATTGCAAATTACGACATGGGGGACATGGGGTTCGGGCGATGGAGGGTTGTCGTCCCAGAGACCGGCGGAGGGCGTTAACATGATGATTTCTGATAACCCTACTCAATTTGGGAGCAGCGTGTCTCGCAAATTATTACAGGAAAGAATTTTTCTACGGGAAGTGCGTGATTTGCATCCAATTATTCGCCTTTCTATTTGTAAATTCTGGCTCAATTTATCAGTGTAATGAGTCCGCGGAAAGTGTCCTGTCATTTTTCATTCCTTTCTAATTCACTATCTTCCACTCGAAATTTTGCGATCACTTGCAATATCCTTCCCCCATCTCTGTGAGACTTCTGTCCTGTCCACTTCCATTTCATGCATACAATTATTTTGAATATCCTTCGTGCTGACAGTTTCGAGGAGTAAATTTTTGTTCCTCCCACTTGAGAGGATCAGAGAAGAAATATAAATAGACTAGAATATTATTATAAAATTTCATCACGGATCGGTGGTGCAAATTGGACGGGTGGATGTCGGCACTATCAAAGTGGTGTGACGTAGTCAAAGAAGGCAAACGAATTGAAACAGGAAGGAAAGGGAACAGCGATACGATCGATGTCAGTTGTGGATTCTTTCATTTCTGTAGTTAGGTCGTGAAAACCTTTTGGGAGCTTCGGAAATAATATTTCATGTGAGAACACAATAATTGTCTATTATACACTACCGAATGGCAGTAAGTGTGTAATAATAGATGTACCGTCGGCGTTTCTTTCAACCTCAAATTTACCATAAATTCACAGACAAATTCATTCTATATAGTAATGGACAAATTGCAAAGGTGGCGAAATATGCAATTTACCGAATTGGAATTAAACGAACGTGAAAGGGATTTCACTCGCTATTAAGGCTAAGGAAATAGGAGTATTTTTATTCTGCGAGATTTATTAAGCCCTGTTCATGGGAAAAGGAATTTGACGCGATAAAAAGAACGGGTAAGGTTTGTAGAGGACATGTTGTTCTCATTGAAGAGACTAATCGCATACTATTGCTATGCTACTTTTGAATCTGGAACCATATTTGCTCTTAAAATGCCTTCCGTGGTAATTTTTCAATCACTAAAAACAAATGAAATGTCTCGTTAAAAAAATGTGCTAACATTCGAAAGGATTGAATTGTCCTGTCGTCAGAAATATCAATATGAGCACTGACCGTAAATATCTCTTCGGCTTGTGCCCGGCAACGGGAAAAGTAGAACGAATCAGACAAAAATGAGTGCTGGAAAGATATAACATGCTGGTGATTTGCTGCAGTCATATCAAAATATTCGTCTGCATATTTCAATTGAACATCCGTCAATCAATCTTCACAGAATACCTGGTAAATATGTTTGTCTTATCGTAATTAATTATCATATTTAATCCAACACGTACCGACAGAGTTAATGGTTTTATTTTAAATGCGTCCCAATAGATAATATCCAAGTAAGACTAGTGAAAGGCACAATGGGCCAAGTGAAATAATTTTCCATATTTAAGAGGCAGGATGACCAGTGATGAAATGAGCTATCCATCTATCTTCATAATACCCCGCAAGCCGCCGCAAGGGCGTGTGGCGGGGGCGTTAGGTCATCACCCTGACTACGCACTTTTTTAAATGTTATTAACTTTTTTATGGGAGGCGACCGACAGCTTGGGTCATTTGCGCTATTAGGGATGTATGGGAAAGGAAGGGTGGATTTTAATATGTTTCTGGAGGCATTGACGTTGAGGCAGTAAATCAATATTTTAAAATATTGATAATGTTTACCTGGATGGACATTTTGACACACTACAAGGCCCACGTGCATTTTTTTCCTGGAGTCCGCAACTTTTCCCCATTTAATCGCATTTCGGCAGGGATGAAATTTGGAAGGATTGGCCAATGCCTATAAGATACCTACCATGCCTGATGCATTTAGAAATTCTGAATGAAGTTATTGGGTGCACCCGATGTTGGACAAATATCACCGTTGTGGTGATTTGAAAATGAAAATATATCTGTAAAAAAAACAGTGTGCGGTCATCCAATACCATCTTGGATTGACATTACGAAGTTTATTTTTGGTTTAGACTGGCTCTCCATTCTATTATATGCTCCCATCTGCCAACCTCTCCAGCCGTTCACAGTTACTCGTGCTGACATCTGCCATCGCCTACTGTATCTCGTGATAAATTCTGGCATCCCACTATAATTTCCCCCACAATACTTCCTACAATTACGGACTCGGGATATTCACGCTCGCGTCTGCACCATAATATTTCTAGAGCTCCCACGACTTGTTTTGCACGAAGACCATTCGCATGGGAATGGTGCGAATGAGTGCCAGAATGCCACTCGGAAGCTCCTGTTGAAATATTTATTCTAAGTGTGGCATGAGGCCTTGGGAACCTTTTGCGTAAATGTCAGTGGATTTTATGAACCCTCATGAGTAACAACCATGTTAAATTTAATTCCGAGGACGGTCGACAAAATATCTCCACGGTAGACTGACTGCCCATGTGAATGTGAAGATTCTGGCTAACGCCAGAGAAACGTCATTTATATCGATTTTTTGCGAACGGTTCCCCCTTTACCCCGAACAATCGTTAGAGGGATACGCGCTAGGTTCGAGGCTGTCTTTGCGAAATGAGTTGTGTGAAAATGTAGTCATCTATTATCAAGAAATCCGCAGGGTAAGGATGGAAGGGACGCGGTATGATGGAGAAGGAATAGAATGGCAACTCACTGAAAGATTACCTTGGCAGGTCGAATTGTGAAATCAACTGTTTGGCTTTCATATACTTCCGACAAATGCTTAGCGCAGAAATGGGATGACCAAAGCAAAATAACTGATTCAAGTAGTGATCTCGTTTCAACGAATTATCATAATAATGATGATCGTTAATTTGGCCAAACATTGAGAGAATCTATTAAAGTCATCTTAAAAGTCCTCGCAATATTTGCTCCGAAGCCGTCAATTTCCTTATGATATTTAATGACAACTTCGATCAAATCTTTCTCCTCCTTGTCTACTTTTCAAACTGCCCGATATCTGTCAACTATCCATGCTTGATCGTTTTGTTCAGTCGATTTGTTGTTTTGATACTAATAATATGAGGTCCGTATCACACATTTTACGTTAAGATTTGCTGCAGGAAAAAGATTATTGGCAATAAAACGTGAGTCTTCCTAAATTCTAAGGTAACATAAATGTTGAAAATGTGTGCACTTTCAAACATACTACCTTGATCAAAAAGTTCCCGGAATAACCACCGTGTGGCGCTCCCATCGTTCCGATTTGAGTTCTGTTTTTTTTGTTAAATTGGTACATCTATTGTTGATATTCCCTTTAAATCTTAGTGTCATAACTTGACATTTGCAAAGTTACGTAGCCAAGAGTACATCTATCTCTGTGTGTGTTGGCGATTTTTTACAATTGCAGAAATGGATTTATCTTTGCAACAACGAACTTGTATTAAATTTTGTGTAAAAAACGGATTTAGTGGCGCACGGACGTTGGAAATGTTGGAAAAGTGTTTCGGCAACGATTCTCTAAAAAAAACGATCGTTTACCAGTGGCACGAGCGGTTCAGAAGTGGTCGTGAGTCAATCGAAGATGATGAACGCAGTGGCAGACCATCGACATCGAAAGTCGGTGAAAAAATTGATAAAGTAAAAGAAATGTTGGTCAATAACCGCAAATTAACCATCAGAGAAATAGCGGAGGACTTGAACATTGCCTATGGATCCGCCCAAGACATTGTGGTCAATGATTTGGGCTTCCGTCGTGTAGCAGCAAAGTTGGTGCCAAAAGACCTCAATTTCATGCAAAAAAGAGACCGTGTTGACGTCGCAAAAGACATGATTTGCGAGGCTGAATCCGATCCCACATTCATCAAAAGGATCATTACTGGAGACGAGACGTGGGTTTATGAGTACGACACGCAATCCAGACATCAGGCAAGTGAATGGCGTTCACCAAATGAGCCGAGACCAAAAAAACCACGCCGTTTTCAGTCAAAAAAGAAGGCAATGCTGACGGTTTTCATGGATTACAACGGTGTAGTGCATCATGAATTTTTGCCAGAAGGCCAGACAGTAAACAAAGAGTATTATTTGGGCGTTATGAGACGTTTGCGTGAAGCAATTCGCCGAAAGAGACCAGAAATCGTCGCACAGTGCGTCGAGACCGTCGCACAGTGCTATCATTATTCGTAATTTTTTGACGAAAAATGCAACAAATACCATCCAACAGCCACCGAATTCACCTGATTTGGCTCCCTGTGACTTCTTTCTGTTCAATCGAGTTAAAAAACCATTACGGGGAACGCGTTTTAGCAGCCGAGAGGAAGTAATGGAAAAATCGCAGGAAGCACTGATGGACATACCGAAAACCGAATATAAAAAATGTTTCGAGGATTGGATCAAGCGCTGGCATAAGTGTGTTGCAGTCGATGGGGATTACTTTGAAGGGGACAATATAGATTTAGATGAATAAACTTGTATTTTTAAGTTTCTGAATAAATTCCGGGAACTTTTTGATCAAGGTAGTATACCCGTGACTGGAGCGGTAGAGTCCAAATTAAGGAAGTTCAATACAGGAAAACGACCCAGAGTTAATTTCGTTATTTTAATCGTTCGTGAATGCATATGGATTAAATATCCATAAAATAAATAAGCACTGGAATGGGAAGGAGCGTTCAGGAAGCTATGAAAAATCAGTTATCGTATAGGGATTAAAAACTGAAAGATTTATTCGGACTTGAATCGGCCTTTTACGTTTTATGTTAATTTTCGCTAGCTACATAGGTGGAATGTTTGGCATGCAAAATTTAATTCATTTGGTGACTCAAATATAAGTCGAGGGTAAGGCTCAAAAGTCATATGTTTTATTCATTACCCGCGAACGCAAACGATGCGTGCTAGTAGGCTATGATTGAGGAGAATCTATGTCGCGGGTTGCCAATACAGTAGGGTACAACATCATTTGAGAAAAATACGCTGTCCTGCATGACAGCAGCCCTGATTTCATGGCAGATTTGTTTTTACAAAGAATGTCTAAGCTGCCCTCGATGGAGATGAATCTAACTGTAGGTTTGAGAGTCCGACGCTCAAATATTAATTTTCTCGTATTTTCGTCGGGCAAGATTGCATCCAAATATGTGATAATTCCAAATTGATTTGGAATATAGAGCACGTAGATTTCAAAGCATATTCCGCACAAAAAATAAGATGTCTGTGGTTTAATGAGAGTTCTTAAATCAAACACTTTCGCCAAGCGAGATATTGCTTTTCTGATATCGAGTCGTGCAAATTCTTTGATAATTAGTGAAGGGTCGTCGTCAATTTAATCAAGATTCGGAACTTTTGTTGATTTCCTTCGACCATCGCGATCCCACGGGCGCGTTCCTGTCGTGAGTGGTCGGTCGTGTTTAGCCTTTGAGGAGTGCCCGAGATGGGGAATGGGGAAGTGTTAGGAACCAGTTAGTTGATAATCTCCGTCAGGTAACCACGGAGACGAGCACCGGAGCCGACAAGGGGCCTCCCGATCGATGGGACGCATGCGCTTCGACTGCACCGCCGCGGCCGGTTCAAACCGACGCCACCCACCGGGAAGGGAAAAATATGGGTCGCGAATCATGTGGACGGAGGGCATGAGTTTGGTGTCTCGTGGACAATTTGAAATTGTTAACAGCCCTGCAGATGTTCTAATTTGTGAGTGATGTTCTCTAAATATTAGTAAAGCCTATTCGCCCATCTCCTCCAAACTACAAATAGAAACGTGACCTTACACATGCATGTATCCGTCTTCGTTTATTCGTACCTTCTTCTTGTTCTCGAATGTGGCTTACACGCCTTACCCATGTATGCATATCACATAACCTCTCCCAACCCATTCCAACCATAAAATCAATGAGTCCCCTGCCCTCACCTGCATACGTATAAAACCGCTCACCTAATCAAGCTACGTGTGTTGCTCGGAATGACGATGCCATGACATGTTTGGTCGGATAAAATAAGTGTGGAAATGCACCAAGTAGTCATAATTTCACCTTCCCATAATGAATCCAATGAGTGATATTCTCTGGAGGTTATGTCGCTGATGTCGTTCAACTGAAATTCCCCTGCGAAGAGGAGTTTAGATCGGAGAGGGCTGGACAGGACTCCACCGATAGCATCCGTTGTGTATCTTCGTGAATATTAGCAATACTTCCAAATGACGCTAGAAGTTGGGGGTCGGAGTTATGAACTGAGAACACGGGCGTAACTACGTTTGACCCAGAACCTCTGTTGACGTCGATTGCCGAATGGGATTTCAACTCGTGCGCGGATATCTTCAGTCTCTTCCTTCCTTCCACGCCGCTAAAATCTCCCGTGCCGACCTCACGTGAGCACGGTCTGTCCGCCCGCACCGCTGTCACGCAGGGGGTGATGGGGCGTTTGATGGCGCGAGTGACGAGGTGGGCAGAGCGTGGTGGTACCTTCTTTGATCCGCGACAGTGGTCCGTCTGCGATCGCGTGGGCTCGGCCCCCGTTGACGTCGAACGGGTTCAACGAGGGAGCGGCAGGAAGCCTCGAGCACGGGTCCTCATCGATCATCCGACGGTAACCAATGAAATTACGTGGGTTCAGGCGCGTTTTGCACGAGTCGCAAACAATTCTTGAGTGGTGCGCCAACGGTCGAGGGAGGGAGGTTTATCGAAAATTCGTACTGGGGGCGCGCGGGAAGCATTTCGAGTTTGGTGTGCGTGGGAGGGGCAAGGGGGTTGAGGGGATACGGGGAGGGCGGCAGTCGCAGTGGGGGAAAGAATTGGAAAGTGAGCGAGACTTTACCTCTCCCCCCTACGGTGTGCCTCAAAGGAGTCGAGCTTTCCTCGCCTCCCGTACGTGTTTCCCCTCCCGAAATAATCCCGCAACTACCTCCCAAAAGAGATTGAAACTCGAGAAAGGATTTTGCTGTTCTGAATATTACCTAGAATTACAAAAAAAATTCAGGTCCCAACGACCTTTGACCTTCCGACGTATCTGACAGGAATCGGAGAGATTCCTGTTTCATAACTTTTTGTTTCTATTCATCATCATTATTATATGTATTATTTCTGTGAAACTCCTTTTTCATATTCCCCTTTTGAACTTGAATAATTCAATACTTTCCCGCGAGTAAAGTATCATCGAAAGTTCCGTTCACAGGCTGTGAGAGAAACCTATATTCATTTCAGACCAATCAGTATTAATTTAATGAACACTTATTTTAAGTTTAAAGCGCCTTTCACAGGCTTCGAGGGAACTACTTAATAGTAGGTTTTATATTAAAAAAAATATTAGATCTATTTCACTAAGCTCTTAGGAATGTCTCCAATTGACTACTCAATCAGTTCCTCCATTTGCTGCCCCAAAGCTAATTTTACGTGGAGGAATTAAAAGTCTGATGAAATTCATCGACGAAAATACCGGGTCCGGTGAAATACTATTTCGCATATTTGAGGAAGTAACGTCGTTAATTGCTCATTATATTTAAGAAGTCAGTAATAGCATACAAGGTTTTCATTGACTGGAGTGAGTCACCTACAAGTATATTTAAAAATGATGAAAGGTAATAAACGAGTAATTACAGACCTGTTTTCCTCACCTCCATATTACGCGAGGTTTTGGAACATATATTTGTAGGTTCGATAATTGAGGCATCTCGATAGTCAAGAGTAATTGATGAAAAATCATGAAAGTATACGTAAACGTAGATCCTATGAGATGCAATTTACCCTTAAATTTCCTAATATTTGGCTTCAGGAGAAAATAATTTTCCACTCACCGCAGTTTTTAAAATTGTCTTTACACCTATTATCTCATAGTAAACTACCCATAAAGCATGGCATAGATTAAAAATATTCTGGGCTAGATGAAAGACATTTTGAATGATCGAGAATGGAGACTAGTTAGATGGTGTTAACTCTAATGCACTAGAAGTCACTCCAGGGAAGTTCCTCTGGGGAAGTATTATCTGGCCTCTTTAATTCTTTTTTACGTTAACCACAATATCTTTGTGGTTAATGGCAATATGCACTTATTTACCGACGACGCTACTGAGATTTTTCGACGGTTTACTGAGATATTTGTAGTCCTGAACAGGAAGTAACTTTAGCAGAGTACTCTAATGCAATACAAATTTGCCACGACTTCTGGAAATTTGAATAAACTTAAAATATTATGTGGTAATGAACTTGCGAAATATAAGTAGCTCATTATTAGAAAGTGTATGCTCGATTAAATACTCAGGTGGCACCCTCATCGATTACCTCTCCTGGATGAAGCATGTAGGGGGAATGCGTGGACAAGCTAGCAAAAAAATTAGGCTTTATTAGGAGAATATTGGGGAAATATAATGAAAAGGTCAAAGAGAAGCGTTATCTTTCGCTGGTTAGGCCTCATTTACTCATAGAATATGCTGCTGGTATCTGGGATTTCTGATGAAGTTGCATCGATTGCCGAATTGAATCGAGAGCGGCGTAGAAAAGCTCGATTTGTACAACGTTGTTATGATAGTGCGAGAGTAGCGTGTCAGAAATATTGGGAGGATCTAGGTTGGGAATCACTCACGGGGCTAAGATTAAATTAAATATTAAATCTCTTGCATTAATCTGAGATATGTTTCTTTAGCGATGATTTTGAAAATGTATCATTGCTCCCATCGTATGTGGGATCGTGGAAGCAAGATTAGAGAGATCAAGTACCAGAGGATTTCCGACGTCATTTTTGCTAGGAAATTGAGACAGGAGAGGGAAAAACTCTTGGGGAAACGCTTGACGCAAGTCATCACTCTATTCGTCTTTCGACCGACCTCTTCACATGTTTCTTCTCTTAGGCGCCTGCCATCATCTGTGCCCTACGTCTCGTGATACGGGGTCTCCTCCCTCTGTGTTTACTCCCGTTTGCAATTCTCTTTCTGAAGACTGTCTCCATCAGGCCATATTGTCCCAACGTGTGCCCTCTAAACTCTTAGCATCTTTCAGCTTTTATCCTTAGCCCACCCTCTTCTCCCCTAGACTCTCCGTAGAGTTTCTTCGTTGCCCTGTTCGACGTATGTGAATTGAGTGATGTGTCGTGTAAACTGTCCTTTCTTACATTGGAATTATTTTTGAAAATTTGTTTGGAATTTCTGCATTTTTTATTATTTCTGCATTTATGTTATTTATTTCTGCATTAGATCACTGCTTGGTCCTCGAGAAAGAGGGGCACTTGGAAGTGAGGAGTAAGTCTTGGTTCGAAATATTGCCATATTCTCAAGACAACCAATCTTAATGGCCTCTAGTGACTTTAGCTATTGTGATGTTTGTGATTTATTTTGTTTGATGTCTCTATTTGGCAAGATGAATCAGAATGAAATGTTCATCATGTGTCTCTCTTGTGCCTCTTTAAAGTGGAAACTGTTTTTAGTTCAGCAGTCATTACTACTTCGGCGAGGAATAAATCATGCGAACATAAAATATTTATGAGGAGGTTTTAATTGTAAAAAAGGCAAAAGTATGTTATTGTGACAGTTTATGTTGTATCTAAAATATGAATGCATTTATTTTCAAAGAGATAACCTTTCTGATCTATTGTCTGTGACGCGATGAAGACCGCTCGGATGCCCACTCTAAAGCACTTGATGTATTATCGGTGACCTATGCTGTAAAAATGATCTAATGTATTTCAGTGCAACAATTTCAGAGTGTAAAAATCATTCGTCTTGAACGGGATTCGAACCTGGATCCCCCGATGTCCGGCCGAGTGCTTTAGCCAGTTAAGCTATCGAGGCGTCATTTCCCGCCGTTTCTTGGAATTTGTCAAAGGTAAAAACAGCCCAAATGTTTAAAATTGGCTTTAACCTCGTGGACTGTGGCGCGTCGCTCACGACTACGAATGCCTGTGACATTGTATGTACGGCGTTTCGTCACAACATCTTGTTTCTTTAAAGCACCCAAAATTTCAGAGTTTAAGAGGACGCCACGATAGCCTAACTGGCTAAAGCACTCGGCCGGATATCGAGGGATTCGGATTCGAATCCCGGTCAAGGCGAATGATTTTTGCACTCTGAAATTGTCGCATTGAAATCCATATTAGCGGACGACTCCATTAAAAAGTTACCGTTGCGGCATCTCCGGCAGTCTCTTGGAATTTGTTCTAAGGTACCTTGGTATCTCATTTTGGTAAGATCAAATTATTATCAGAAGTACTCTGCCTTTCATGTTCGATAAAAACTTTATGTGAAGGCAGGTCATCATTTTGCCGCAATGGTAATGCGCTTACAGATGACATTCCAACACTTACTGAATTGAGTAGCTTTGTTAGATTCGCCACTTTTCTGCCGCTATTGTAACCAGGTTAGAGACGACATTCCAACACTTACTGAATTATTTAGTTTTGTTAGATTTTCAGTGACCCAACTGTGTTTCTCAATCTTCACCGGTGGAGATGATGTTCAGCAATACAATATATATTGGATTCAGAGTGAGAATTGTCCGAAATGTCCGAAATAGGAGGCGTTTGTGCGCTTAAAGAGCGGCAAATCTTGGCCTCCCACGCCTCATCGGGGATTCAAATGTGCGGGGGCCGGAGGGGTGTGGCAGGCGGGGGGAGGGGAAGATGCGGGCGACCGTGAAAAAGTATTGATTCTCATCAGCTGTGGGTACAACCAATCGTTCGTAACAGGGCGTGCATCTCCAAAAGTCATCGCAGGAGCAGAGATCCAACCATTTCTCCCTCTCGAGATGCCCTCCGCACGTTGACCTCGGAGCGAAGAATCGCATCCATTCCCGCGAGCCCATAAATTAGATCCCGATGGGCACTTCAACTCACGGATACCCAGCGGCTTGTCCTCTTGCGATTTCTAAAATATTTCTAACCGATTGTGCAGAATGGACATTATAATATTGGCAGGAGTAAAGCCTTATGAATCGACTGAGAACGAGACATTGGGGCCTCTCCCAACTCCACCGTTTCAAGGGGCGGACGCATCTAAAAAATAAACCACTCCCGTCTTTTTTTAATAATTTGGCTTCGTTAAACGAGATGTTAAGAGAATGTAATGGCCAGTTAATGGAGAGGTACCGTTTGCGACTTGATAGGTATCCATCGGAGGAGGTTTTAATTACGTCAACACATATGTTAATCAAATTAGGTTCATAGGAGATATGCCAAATATGCCTCTTTGAAGAGGAAAGTAGATGGTCATTGGATAAGATAGGTTGGGAGTCTTTATGGTCGCAAAGGAAGCAAACGAGACTGATATAAACATTTTTGGAAGCGAGGATATTCGGGTACTACTCGTGACGTCAAGGAGAAATATATTGATCTCTCTCGCTCTAATATCGCCAAATTAGTCCAACCATAGTAGTATCCATACCAAAAAAAAGGAAAGAAATATTTGTACTTTTCCACAGATTTTATTAGATGGCACAACGCGTTTCACCGACTTGCGGCATCATCAGGTACAAGTTTTCAATTTGAAGTGAAACGCGCAGTGTCCAAGTGTCAGTTGTGTTCAAGGCTAGGGAAAAAAATTGTTTAATCCAAATGAATCCCTCTCCCCCAAGGTTGTATGGACTTCCCAAACTTCACAAACAAACCATACCTATTCGACCTGTCATCTCAGCTGTGTCCGCTCCTTCACACCTTCTGGCACGTAAATTAAACGTAATTCTCAGAGATCTCACAGGTTTTAAACCTAAATACGGAGTTAAAAACTCAATAGAGCTAGCCCAAAAATTAAAAGATTTTAATGTTCCGGAAAAAGCGAGACTAGTTTCCTTTGACATTAACAATTTATTTCCTTGTGTACCCATATCGGAAACTTTGCTTAGGGTGGAAGAACTACTCAAAAATTCCACCATTGCCCAAAATATCTCTGACGACTTGATCTCCCTTATTAATATTACAGTTAACCAGAATTATTTTAGTTTCAACGACACTCTATACAGCCAAACGGATGGGTTAGCCATGGGTTCCCCACTGCCCCCCTTCCTAGCCGAAGTCTTCCTCAATTCTGTTGAAGAACATCTTTTCAATGCTGACAATCAGCATAACAAAAACGTGGGTTATTGGTTTCGTTACGTGGACGATATTCTATGCCTACGGACAGGAACCAACCGGCAGTTAGACTCCTTCCTTAATCACCTGAACACAGTTCATCGGAATATTTCCTTCTCCATGGAAAAGGACCTCAATGGCACTATCAACTTCCTCGACTTGTCAATTACATTAAGAGAAAACACACGAATTTGAAATTTATAGAAAATCCACTTATACAGACCACATAATTTCTAATGATTCCGCACACCACTTCTCTCACAAACACGCGGCCCTCCACTCCATGATTCACCGCCTCCTACACATCCCCCTTTCCCCCAAAAACTTCAATATGGAACTCCTCACAATTACTAACATAGCTACAATGGTTACAACCCTAAGTTAGTTGACACATTACTGCGGAAAAAACAAAAATCAATGGCCTTAAAAAATATTTTCGTTTCACAGCCCGCCGTATCTAAGGACTTTAAGTGGTGCTCCATTCCATTTCTGGGGGATATTTCATATAGAATTTCCAACTGCCTACCCACCTCACTCAAAGCAGCTTCTACTCACCCGTAACCCTCTCCAAACTCCTAGCCAATGGAAAAGACACCCAGGATAAACTTCACAAATCAGGCATTTACAAACTAAAATGCGACGATTGCAATAGCGTTTATGTCGGCCAGGCAGGTAGGAACATCAAGGTACGAGTCAAGGAACACGCGAGGTGTCACAAAAATCAGAACACCAACTCTCTCTTCGCCAAGCATTTATTGGAATTCGACCACAGCAGTGACTTTGTCCCGGAGATATTACACATACTCCCAAAAGGATTAAAAATGGACGCTCTCGAGCAATTAGAGATAAGAAGGCACTTAGCAAACCCTAACACGACCCTTTGTAATGAGCAATTGTTCCCATACCCCTCCCCACTCCTCTCCGAGAAACTAGCTCGGAAATGGTCAAAACAACCCCTCAACGAACCTGAGGGCCCCCACCCCTCTCAGGCCCCTCCGCCCCTCCCCGCCCCCACTCGGTCCTGAGGGTATACATTCTGCCACTGTTTGTGTAGCAAACTTGTACCTGATGATGCCGCAAGTCAGTGAAACGCGTTGTACCATCTAATAAAATCTGTGGAAAAGTACAAATATTTCTTTCCTTTTTTTTGGTATGGATATTAAATACTTCCACGAAGTGAAGCCTGAAACAATAGAATACAACCATAGTAGTATTCGCCTCGAAAGTTCATTTGACTGGTGAAAGCAGAGCAGAGCTCATTTCACGGTGTAAAATCCTCACACAAGGGAATGGGGGGAGATCCTTTCTCTATGTTATTATTCGGTTTACCTGGAAGCTCTAGTACCCGAAAAATCACACATCGAGGGTGAATATGAGGGTGCCCAATTTGGTGAGGCTCACCAAAACCCTGGTTGAGCATATCAACAATTATCATTGTAAAAACCTACTTAATACTTACCGCAATCAATCCATTGCTTAGATGACAAATTTGAAGTTACACATAGGTGCACACGAGCGTGGTTTGATGGGTAACTTAATTTAATATTAAAAACAAGAATTCTTTGTAAGTAAAGTATTTGAGTTTTCAATATAATCCCATCGAGTTTCTCTGCGAACTTTTCACAGCGTTTCTCCAAATAGTACAGTGTCTGTTCCAAAAGTAGCATGGCGGCTTATTTTTTCCCGGACGGGCGGCAGTTTCTTTGGTTTGTTTCGAAGGTGGGACTCTCAGAAAAGGCTGGAGACCGGTTTTAGTTAGCTCCGAACCTTTTCGGAGTGCGGATTGTTTGTTTGCAAAACCTCTATAAAGTGGCCACGTTACGCTCCGTCATGAACCGGCTATTGGAACAGCGGCACGCCATCAAATTTTGCGTAAATACTCTCGGACGAAAAAAAAGGAAACTCGCCCGCGGATCTGTCGAGAGCTTCTCGAGCCTGCATCAGCCACCCTACAGCTCTCACGTTTCCCCGACAGATTTCTTCCTCTCCCCCCGCCTCAAATCCGTGCCCAAAGGACATTACCACGGCTCGGTGGAAGCGTTACAACAGACAGTGACGAAGGAGCTTATCGGCATTCCGGGCGCCGTCTTCCAGAAGGCGTACGAGGCGTGGGAAGCCCGCTAACAGCGGTGTGTGGACGCATCAGGGCGCTGTTTTGAAGACTTTTGAGTGAATGTATGAATTCTGGCAACAAATATTTTTTTAATCGACTCAGTCTAGCTACTGTTGGGGCAAATGATTTATATTCCTTAGCAGAAATGGGTTTCCTTGAGGCTTTCAATACAAGCGTTTCTGCTCTCCACGGCGTAGTTAGGGGACCAGAATATTTGACCTGCCAGGATTTTTTTTTCAGTTTCGGGAATAGGTGGAAGTCATATACGTTTTCATTAAACATGGGGTTATGCAGGTACATACATTAATTGCGGGGTGAAGGTAACTTCGTTTGAGATAGTTAGTAGGTAATCTCCGAGGGAATATTCTTTTTGCTGTGCAGTAGGTCAGGTGCTTTATCGTTAATTCCTCTTTTAAATTCACCAGAAATCAACATTTCTGCTGATGCGAATTCGATCAAATCTTGGAAATCCTTCCTAATCCTCTAGGTAGGTCGAAAAGGAGGAAAGGGTTCACCCCTTGGCATCCGAAAAGGGAGCCATGGCAACGCTCTCTCGCTTCTTAAAGCACCAGTCGAGTTTCGTCCCCACCGCCATCGACTTCCTACTAATCTGCAAGTTTCGTGTGGTTCGATCACCATTTTTGCCGAATCTCACGCCTAGCCGTATTGGCTCGACAGGAGAGGATCGTAGTTTACAGCTGAGCCTATAGAAATTGATAATATTTTTCGTTTTTCTCTAAAGCGGTTTTATAAATCTTTGCGTGGAAATCCCCGACCGATTTCTAGTTTCTATGCTGTGCCTAGAGTCTTTACGTATTCTGTTTCTCAAGTGTATTTAGAGAAGCATGGAAGCTGCGCACCCCTTTCGTATTGCCATGGGCGCTCATGTTCTAGAATAATCAAATTTACCGGTAAAGCAATAAATTTTGCTATTTTTGGTAGCAAAGAATTTAAAATCCAGGTCGGTGAAAATATACAAAAGGCAAATAGCAATTCTAATTCATTTTATACGCTCTACGTGTGTATCGGCTAGAAAAAAATGGATCCACTCTCATCCGTGTCCTCGTGCAAATAAAAATGTCCGCCAACAATACCGTCCCGCGGCTCTGCGATGTTAGGCACTTAACCGAGTACGAAGTTGAAAGAACAACATTCCCGACTTTTATCTCACAGTAGAATATCCTGATTAATTCAGGATACACACAAAATTAGTCTGGTGTGTATTCAACTACTGCCACACACCCTAGAGGTGGCTTGCAGGGTACTAAAATAAATAAATTAAAAATAAAATGCTTTGCGAGTAGTTCACTATGAGCTACTTTGTCGAAGGCTCTCTTACAAACTAGGAAAATGGCGTCCAATGGAACATTGCTCTTTCCCGAAATAAGAATATCATGAGCAAAAAGCGCAAGTTGTCTCTCGTAGGATCTACCTTTTCGGAAACTCTGCTGATTTTTCATTAATAACTTCTGATTATCGAGGTGTTTCACGATCGAACTAGCAACTATTGGTTCCATAACCTTGCACGAAATGGATGTGAGGGAAATAGGTACGTAATTTCTCGGTTCTTTCTTTTTTTTTGTTTTTTAATATTGGTGTTACGTTAGCCGTTTTCCAATTCCTGGGAACCTTGTGATCTGCTAGCGAATTCTTAAATATCATTTCTAGATGATAAGCCCGTAGGATTTATTAGGTTTAATATTTTTCAGAAAACGTTCTATTGAATTACATGAGATTTCAATGTTGGCATCGGTTTACCGGCACGATTTGGTAAGCTGAGGTATTCTATGAGATATTAGTGAAGACGCTTTGAAAGAAGGAATTTAATAAGTTAGCCTTTCCAAACTGCTGGTTACTCTTACGCCTTTATCATTTTTGAGTGAATTAACAGTTGACTTATTTCCCTCGCTCAACGCTTTCCGAAATTCATTCTTGGCATTTGTCCTAGTTATATTATAATTATAAGTGATCTAGTTATGTGACGAACAAAAAGTACGTGCAATTATCTAAAGAGAAATTCCAGGTTTTTATAAGAGAGCAGGCTTTATAAGCGCCGTGTGAAGGGTGGTAGAAGATGTGAAGAAGAAAATGAGTAATGGACGAGACGGAGAGGGAGTTGGAACCGGGAGGGCCAAAATCAACCCTCTTCCAAAAACTAGCTTTGAAACACAGGAAGGTGGACCTCCATAGTCATCCATGTAGGGACATTCTGTAGCTGCTTTTTTAGGTGTGGACCTACCTCCATTTCGACTTGCTCAGTCTGCGCGCCCTCGCGGCGAAGGGGAACGAAGATAGGAGTATGAGCGGAAGGTTTGTGAGTGTGTGTGTGTGTGAGAACGGGAAGGGGAGAGAGAGAGAGAGACGGATGGCGCAGGGCACGATGAAGGCCTTGGATGAGGGGAGGGCTGTGGGGTCGTGTGGAGGGAGGGAGAGGTCAGGAGTGAGGCTCAGATAAGGGGTTTGGAGGGGGTGGGGTTGGGAGAGCGGCGGTTGGAGAGCGTTTTTCTCATTCCCCAACCCTCCCTCCCGCCCCAGCACACCCTCCCCTCTCCTTTTCACCCCAACTCCTCCCTGCTGTTCGACTTCGTGCGTTTCCTCCATCTGTAAAATCGACTCACAGCGCCGCGCAAGTATTATAAATACATATATGCCAATACTACATATATACTTGTATACATATATGCATGAGTATACATATCTGCCGGTGCCAGACAGCGAGACGCCGGCCTCGGTGCGTCAACTGTTCTCTCCGCAGAGTCGTCGGCCGCAGTCGTCGATCGAATGGCTCGCGTTAGTGCGTCGGAACACGGCGCCGCCGCCCGGGCGCCGCCTCACCCGTCGCCGGCCTAAGGGGCCGCCGAGGCCGAGCAGACTCGAGGGAGAGAACCTCCCTCGTCGCGGGAGTTTTCGTCCGATTGGGTGCCGAGGGAAACCTCGTCCGTTATCGTGTTCCACCGCTGTGATCTGCTCCCCGACCTGAAGGCCATGAGGTGCGATATATGATGGCGTAACCTCCCGAAGAGTTGGAAGATCAAAACAGCCCTGCCTTCCGAAGAAGCTTTCTCCCACTCTGCAGTCTTCTCTGTCGTCGGACTCGCGACCGCCGTCCTTGTGATCGTCGCCGGCGAAGAGCGTCCCGCCGCCGGGCCGGCACTTGCCTTCGTGTCCACGGACTCTTTCCCGAGGTTTCGCGGGCATGTTCCCGCGCGAGTCCACGTGTGCCCGGTGGTCCCCGTCGTTAACATATCGCCTCAAGTGATTCCGAATGCGAAACGGTCAGTATCGCGTTGTTTCCTCCTGTCGTACGTGCACCTACCTCGTTCCCACCTGTCCTCGGAGGGTCTTCATAGAGAGAGAACGTGGATGTTTATGTTACGATGCTATGTGCATTTGAGGGAGGTGCTTCAGGTTTGATAAGATGGGAGTTTCGTGCGTCGGAAACGCATATCAAATATTGAAATGCAACACCCAGCATAAAGGAGGTTATGGAGATTGCACAACGTTAACAATTTCGTAGATACTAATAATTCGAGTTGAATGTTGACACAAGGGAATAATTTTAGCCCCACATCACAAAGATAAGCAAGACCGCAACGATAAGTTGAGGGAAATCGACTGCCGGAAAGACCGATCGATAGAGGGGATTGTGGCTTTTCCCCCGTGCACATTCGCGACAACAGCTGTTGGAGCCGTCCCGTTCAAGCGTGGTGGTGGCTTGCAGGATAAGGCACGAACAGATAAAAGGTAATATGGCTTGCACGCACTTGATATGGAAGGTACAAACTTTTAGCTTTGCTATGTGCCATGGCCACGTCGACTACGTCAATTATTTGTTGCTGAAGGACCCTAGTTACTCTGAAAGATTATCGCTTCAACTTTAGAGAAAATCAAAAATTAAAGGTGGATGGCGAGAGTGGGCCTTATCCCTTTCCATTCCCGAAAGCAGAGAATGTTTCTTTCGATGGCTCTCCGATTCGCATTTCTGTCGTATTCCACCTGACAGTCAACTGTGGATTACGGAGACAAGGAGGAACCGAGTAAATACAAACCTATTTCCCTGACATCAGTTTCATGCGAGGTTATGGAACATATAGTTATTAGTTCGATCGTGTGACACCTCGATAATAAGGACTTATTGATGGAAAATCAGCACTGTTTCCGAAAAGGTAGATCCTGCGAGACACAACTTGCGCTTTGGGTTCATGATATTCTTACTTCGGGAGAGAGTAATGTACCAGTGGGCGCGATTTTTCTATATTTTAAGAAATCCTTCGACAAAGTACCTTGTAGTAAAAGCATATGGCATGGATAAAAGTAGCCGGATTTGGATTAGAGACTTTTTCAATGGTCGGGTACAGAGGGTAGTGAAAGATTGAGTTGGTTGAAACTCAGTAGAAGTTACTTCGGGTGTTCCCCAGGGGAGTGTCATCGGACCTCTTTTATTCCTACTTTACGCTAGCGACCTTGACTCCGTAGTCACTAGTAAGACACGTTTATTTCTTGACGATGCAGTAGTTTACCGTGATACCGTGATCCTGAGGACACGGCAGCTTTATCAGGTGACCTTAATGCTATACAACGCTGGTGCGACACTTGGCAATCACAAATGAACTTGAAAAAGTTCGTAGTCATAAATTTTTGGACAAAGAGGGATTCCCACCCGAACGCCTGCTGCATCGGGAAAATCAAACTGGAATGTGTAGACTCAAAGAATACCTAGATGTAGCCCTCACTCACGAGCTCTTTTGGGCGACATACATACGGGGAATATGTGGACAAGCCAATAAAAAATTAGGAAATATTATAAAAGAGTACTCCGCAAATGTGACGAGAAGGCCAAAGAGAAATGCTATCTGTCGTTGGTTAGGCCACATTTAGAATATGCTGCTAGTATATTATAGGATCCTAGCGAAGTTGGATTGATTGCTGAATTGGATCGCGTGCAGAGTAGAGGAGCTAGATTTGTAAAACGTTGTTATGATAAACTTAGTAGCGTATCCATAATATTAGAGCAGCTAGGCTGGAAATCACTCAAATGGAGCGGAGGTTAAATTACAGATTGAAGCTCTCGCATACATTGGAAGGAGGTCTCTTTAGCAGTGATATTGAAAATGTAGTTAGAGGCCACGAAGGACTAGGGTGGGGGAAAGTGGCTTCTATTTGCACAGAGGTTACTTTTTAAGATATATTCCTATCTCCAATCCCCTCTCTTCCTATCCATTAGTATTAGGGTTTATTAGAATAGCATTGGAGAAATGTGATGAAAAAATTAGGTAAATGTTATCTTTCGTTGGTTAAGCCTAATTTAGAATATGCTGCAAGTATATGGGATTCATTGCCTCATAAAATGGGATTGATTGCCGAATTGTATCGCGTGCGGCGTAGAGGAGCTAGATTAGTGCAACGTTTTTTATGATATTACCTGAGTAGCGTATGGAAATTATGAGAGGAGCTAGTCTGGGAATCAATCACGGAGCGAAGGTTGAATTACATATTGAAGCTCTTGCATAAATTGTAAGGAGGTCTCTTTAGTATTGATTTTGAAAGTAGTGTATTATTACCCCCATCGTACTACGGTAGGAGAGATCACGCTTAAAAAATTAGATAGATAAGATGCAGAACAGATAGATTAAGTAAGATGTCATTTTTCCAACCAATGATAAGGGATGAGAATAACGTTCTCTCAACGCGGAAGGGGAGGGGGGGGGCAGTATCTCGGGTCAAAATTAGCGTGTTGTGTATTCACCCCCTGCCACACACCCTAAGTTGTTGTATACTAAAAAAAAGCAAAATAAAATCCATAAATGTTCGAAGCAGGACCGGTCACAGGCAATGATTTAATCAAAGCAGTACGTAAGCGTCCAGTCTATACCGATCCACAGCGAATCCAGCCATGCACGCATGCTGTCCATTCGAGCCAAACGACTACGTTCAATGAAAACTTGTGGAACGGTTCCGCGTCTTATCTGCGCATATGTCGTTCGGCATTCTTATCTAGCGAAGATGATAGTGTGATATTCGAACACGAAATGCGCGTGCACCACAAACCTCCGTCATCCTTGATTGGCGAAGGCCAGAGGCCGAGGAGATCTTCCTCCTCCACTTCCGCATTTTCTCCCCTTTTTATACGATTTTCTTGATATAAACTTAAAATGGAAGCAGATGTCTTGTGCCAGAAATGTCAATTATACCCACTAACAGATTTAATTTTGGATGCACGTAATGTCTGTTTTCGATAAAACGATACGCGTAATATCAATAAAACGATGTTTATCGAAACGGTTATACGCCGCGACTTTAGATCTGATTGTGGATACCAGACGTCATTTTCCTTATTTCCATGACGTTACTGCTTTCAAAAAATTGCAGTACCATTAACATAATTTCGTAAATTTTTATTGTTTTCCACCATTAATTTAGCTCACAATTTTCGTGCTTCACCGTTTTTTAACCATTAATGGCATTCTTCGCATGTTGTTTTGCCGAGGGGCCGTTATGTGCCGAGGGGATGTGTGGAAGATTGAATTCGCCATTTGTCTGATGTGACAGGGGCATTTTTAATTTCCAGTTATCGCATTTGATGTAGAAGACGCATGCATCTGTCGCCATCGTCGTTATTTTCAATGCTCGCATCCTCTCTGAACCTGTTTCGGTAAGCATGTCTCGGCGAAAGCTCTCTCTCTCTCTCAACTAATTACTACTTTCAAGTGTATAGCATCTAATGAGCGGATTAGTTCTTCCCCGCCTGAAGATTTCTCCTGGCTTATTCCCGGAAAAGTACTAGAGACTTCCCTGTATTTCCGTAGGGGTGAACGTAAGATTATGCCCCTTAAAATGAATGGATTCCTTCTTCCTTTCAACGTCCATATAGCTAGCTGCTTCTTTTTCATCATTTCGCTTTTCTATGTTACTTCTTCCGAGTTGCATTTTATCTTTCGGTTGCCACGCGCGTTTTCTCTATCGTGTTCACCAACGTTCCCAATCCCCGAATTATTGCATAAACACTTTCTCAATATGACGCAAAAATGCAACTCTTAAAAATTCTTCGGTCTTATCACAATTGTGCGTGAATTTATGCTGCAATTCCACCGTTATACTTGAGTATTGTGTACTGATGTGGAATTGAATTGAACATTTGTGCTTGAATTGTCAATGTATTATTTACTCTTAATATAGAACTCCTCCACGGATCAATTCTACTTGCTACATGTATTTCGCCGAGCTATGACGAGTGCTTCTGTTTTTTGTCGAAAGAACGCGACTGATATAATTTTCTTATTACGAGTAGATTCGCTCGTTCGCCTGGAGCGTAACTGCTTTCTTAACCCATTTCTGCCGATGCAAATGTCTTCGGTTTGAATTTGGAGCTGTTGTTTTGCCGTTCGTATAAATGAACTGCCGTTCGATAATACGAACTGTTGACCCTACATGGCTCATTTGACATCATTTGTAATTTAATGGTAATATCCTTGAAAAATTTGGTAGTTGTGTCCCTTCAAAAATCTACCTTAACCGGTAGGTTACCTTATAAAAAAAATCCTTTTAATAAACGATTGAATACCTAGGGGGTTACCACCCTCACTCACGAACTCTCCTGGTTGATAAACATACATGCACATGGAAATATGTGAACAAGGAAACAAAAAATTAATATTTATTGGAAGAGTACTGGGTAAATGTGATGCAAAAGTAAAAGAGAAATGCTATCTTTCGCCGGTTAGGCCTCATTGAGAGTACGCTGCTAGTACTCTATGGGATCCTCACGAAGTTGGATTGATTTCCAAATTGGATCGTGTACAGCGTAAGGGAGATAGATTTGTGAAACGTGGTTATGATGAACTCAGTTGCGTATCCAAAATATTAAGAGCAGCTAGGCTGGGAATGACCCACGGCGCGAAGGTTAAATTACAGATTAAATCTCCTGCATTAATTTGAAGGATGTCTATTTAGCAATGATGTTGAACATGTGTTATTACTCCCACGGTAGGGAAGATCATGTTAATAAAATTAGAGAGTTTAAGTGCAGAACAGATGGTCGAAGATGATATTTTTACCAAGAGTGAGAAGGTAGCAGTATAAATTTGTTCGACAGCGGTAGGGTTAAAGATATTCGGGTAAACTTATAGTACGGTAGTATATACGGAGCTGGTGGTATGCTGTGAACCTGATATTTACACTTGTAAGATTTGCTCACGTTTAACGAGGACACCTAGTAGACTACAAAAGAGGCAAGTCTTACACGTTACCAGTTGTCTTCCCCCCTGGAGTGGGGGAATGAAAAATTTGCGAATCGGACATATTTTTTTTCGTCTTAAACCTAGCCAAACGATCAATGGGGATGCCAAGACCCCGTTTTGACCATTTTAAGACGATTTCAGTGCGCCGATTCCGGAAAACGGGCTCGAAAAGTCGCAAAATAACTCCACGGGCCCCTATGTCTGCTCTGAACCAAAACTGTATAGCATCCCAGGGGAAATTAACTCAAAAACTTATGATACCTGCTTTAGAAGAAGAAGAATATAAGAGCATATGACTAATATTCTTTGTCAAAGTGTTATTGAATACCTAGTAGACACCACGAAGACATGATAATTGACACGGAATATATTTACGACATCCTAGACACCATCCAGGTAGAAATCTAATTTTGAAACAATCAATTTGCTCCAGGTAAGTTGGGATTATCAAAGATTATATTATTTCCCAGCATCTGGAAGTCCACTCTATTATCTCCTTTTCAAGTATCTTTATCGGCTTATACTCCCATGCGTTCTTGAATCCCAATTTGATGAAAATTTGAGATGAATTAAAGTGCGTGTTAGACACCGTGGCGAGTACACTTTTCTGTCCTTTTCAAAACAATGTAAAACAATCCTGATATGAGGATATTTCATTTTGGGCTCTGTTTTTCTCGGAAAGGACAGACAAATTTACGTGTCCAACCACTGTCTACCACGGACGCAATTTTTTCCGAAAGTAATTATCAGATTTCCGTCCGGAATTACGGAATATATAATACATTCAATGCATTATACAAAACCCTTGAGTTTGAAAGAACATGTATGCAGCTGCCCCCCGGGAAACACCAAGTCTCATTCTTTCAATTTTTTGGAAAGTTTTGCCCGAAATTTTTCAATGCTCTTTTGGTTCTATACGGCCAGGCTAAGCCAAAAGAATGTAAATTTTGCTTCCATTGATTCTCTGTTAACCCGAAATGAAGTCACGATTCTTCTCTGATATCAATAAGATGTGCCATCCTGAAATTTTAAGGGCAAAAATCGGGCAACCCCTGGACCCCCGAAAATTCCCTTTATTTTGGTGATTTTTTCGAGTATGGTTTTGGTGGATTTCGATGTTTCTTAGCGTTTTTTTTAGCGTTTTTAGCGCTTTTGAGTGTTCATGGGCTCGCTGTGGCACTCAAAACTTGGCCTTGGGCTTTTCTGGGACCCCTCCAGACCATTCTAGTGCTTTGCTAAGAATCTGTGTTTATTGGTGTTTCTTTTGAGAATTTTAGAAGTTTTTTGCTTTTTTGAGAATCTTGGTGCCTCTTGGGGTTTTTCTACGAATCTTAGTGTTTTTTTATAAGAATGTTGGTGTATCATGGTAGGGTTTCTTAAGAATTCAATGACGTTTTTCCTAGGGATTTTGGCGTTTTTTAGGAATCTCGAGGTTCTTTGGCGTTTTTCCTAAGAATATGGGTGTTTTTTTGTATTCTCTCTAAGAATCCCACAACCGCCCGTTTCCCAGACATTTTTATTGTATAAAAGTACTTGGAGATAAAAGCATTTTTCAGGATCCAAATTCAGTTTTTTCTGTTTCCAGGTAAAATCCTTCCAAGTTCTATGAAATTCCAGATGTTTTGGAAGATTCCATGATTTGACCTCTGAACAACCCGTCTTTTCAGTTTTAAGCCACTCGGAGCATGGCCCAAAAGACCTAGGTGGGTAGGGTTTAAATGGCTGTGAAGGTCATTTTATTCTTCACAAGTCCTCCGAGACTCATACCGGTCCGTCCATTTCGGGTCCATTATCTTTATCAGTGCTGTGTTTTGCAAATCCTGTCCAGCATATATCGTAATTTTGTTTCTTTCCTTGACTCTGTAAGGGTTCTGATCCCTCAGCTGGGCACTGATTTTTGCAGGCCCCTTATAATAGAATCATTCAAATGTATGAACCTTGGGGAAGAAGTTGGATGAGAAATCAAAACCATGCGAAATCTCCTAATTTGAATAATACTTCACACTGCATCAAAAATCGCTGCTAAACCCCCTCTCGCTTCCCTGACCTCAATTTCTCTGAAAATAAACTACCCTAACCCATTAACGCACCACCGAACGTAAACGAACACTCGAAAATAAAATTGGCTTATTCAGCTCAGAGGAGGATGGAAATGCATTGCTAAGGGTAAAATTGTCTGCTCTTTCCGAATTGGGCATTAGTTTCGGTGTGAACCCTTCCTAAGAGGTGAAAAACGGATCTAAAGCGGGTTTTCGGAAAAAATGTCGGACGATTTTCCTGCCCCCAATGCGCCCAGTTCTACCCTCATTTACACCCCAGAGGGGCTGCATACGCCACTGATCCAACTGAAAATATAAAATAGTTATATTATGATAATTTTTGACAAACACTTCGGAAATTTGGATCTGTTCTCCTCATGCGTCCGTGCATTTATGATGTTCACAGTTTTTCAGTTATTTGTGACGTTTTCCCGCATTCCGGGCCCCTTGTCTATGGCGCCTCTTCTCGAACATGCATTCATCATCTTCACCGGTAAAGTTGTGCATGAGCGCCATCATCTCAGAATGGTTTTCGTACCTCGCTTAATTGCAGGACCAAGTTTAAAACCACTTCAGATGGGTCGGTTGTGCTACTTTTTTTTACATTTTTAGCCCGTCTTAACGGGCCCTGATCATTCTGAATCGTCTTAAACTGGTCAAAAGGGGTTCTTCGCATCCTCATTGACTATTTGGCCAAGTTTAAGACGAAAAAAAATGTCCGATTCGCAAATTTGTATGCAACTTTGCGGGCCCGGTTTCCGGAATCGACGCACCAAAATCGTCTTAAAATGGTTAAAACGGGGTCTTGGCATCCCAATTGATCGTTTGGCTAGGTTTAAGACGAAAAAAAATATGTCCGATTCGCATATTTTTCATCCCCCCCCCTCCGGGGGGGAAAGACAACGAAATACCCTATTGAGGATATCAAATTTCCCATTGGTTATTGGCAAGATATTCATTAAATGTGTACTCTTTTTGTGAGTGCAAATATTGTGGTCACAACACACCACCAGCTCCCCTACTCTCAAGTCTGGTGTGCGTTCACGCCCGGCTACACCCCCAAGCGGTAGCTTGCAGGGTAATAAAAAATAAAATTAAAATTAATCCTAGCAGCCAGTTTGAATATTTTTTCCTCGCTGGTTTCAGCATGCACTTGTTAAAAATAATTGTCTGCGAAAATCGGTCTGCATCCCGTCTGCATCCATTACGGAGACTTGGTTCACTAATGCACACTATTTTGAATCCACAGATGCATTGCAAGTGATGATCTCCTTCCGTATTTATTCACCTTGTTTCAATTCTGTCGATTAACCATTGTCATTGATTGATAAATTTTCGCTGCATTCGTGCGTATTCGCCTATAGTCAAGGACAATTTGTTAAGTTTTATTCAACTTGGAAAATGTTTCTTGAATTCTCTACCGTTTTTCAAATAGAATGATTTAAAGTTCTAGTTTCCAAGATTTCATAAATTCACAGGAAAATATCCTCGATGGAAAGCCAGTGCATTCTGTCAAGGCGCCTCCTTTTTTTAGAAGTTTCAGGATTTCAATTGGAGACCATCTAAAATTATATTTAAAACGCTACTCCGATTCTTTTTGATCCTTATTTTTTTTAAGTGGTACCAATGTCACGACTTCCTAATGTTGTTTGAATAATTTTAGGAATTTCCGTGACCATTCCGATGAAACGTAGAAAGCCGGCTATTCATCAAATTTGGCCAGAGTATCACCCGAGTTGTGTGGGACGGCAAGTCGCGTACGCAAAAACTGTGTGTGTTGAATCCCGGTCAGATTTGCCAAGTGTTTATCGCGATACTTTCATTTTTTATTTATATGCCCTGCAAGCCACCGCTAGGGTGTGTGGCAGGGGGTGAATACACATCGGCATAATTTTACCCGATCATGATCTTACCGTGGTCGAGCAATGTTATTATGATCCCCGATCGTTCATGGAAAGAATGGCATCTTAAATCTATCTGATCTACACTTCATCTCTCTAATTTTACTGACATGATCTCGCCGACCGTAGTACGATGGGGATAGTAACACCTTTTCAATATCATTGCTAAGGAGACCTCTTTCCAATTTATTATTGTATTTATTTAATCTGTAATTTAACCTTTCCTCCATCGAGTGATTCCCAGCCTATCACCTCTAATATTTTGGATACACTCCAAAGTTTATCATAACAGCGTTTTACGAATCTAACTCCTTTACGCTGCACCCGAACCAGTTCGGCAATCAATAAAACTTCGTGAGGATCCCATATACTTGCAGTAAATTCTAAATGACGCCTAATCAGCGACAGATGCCTAAAATACCTAAGGATGACGCTTTCCCCCGATGTGAAATAACTGTGAATCCGTCCATCATCTCGTCGCGATAATTCGGCCCAAAATGTATTGGTTTTGGAGAAATTGATGATCTAATCGATTCATAGCTTTCATCGTCTGCATCTTCATGATGTACTGCAAACCCGACAAGGTATTTCGAATTGCTTTGTCTTTTGCGGTGAGAAGCGAGCGTTTTTTCACTTTCAAATGCGTTTATCACGAAACTGAATCACGGAAATATATCGGTCGTCTCCGTCGAGTCGAGTGGCATTTCCTTCTGCCGTGTCTTTTCTATTTCCGTCCTATTCATCTCGCGGATCTCCATGCAGGAGATTCGTATGTTTTGTTATAAAATGTTGTCAAAAATTATCTCTCCTTTTTGCGTTCATGAGCCGATTTTGAGAAGTGTCAAGAAAAGACTGTCTTTTGGGGAGACGGGATTCTTTTCAGTTAAAAGACTTGTCGACGTCGATCTTCGTCAATGAGTACGCCACCCGTCGTTCTTGACCCAGAACTGTTGGATCACCGCGTGAATGCCAAGTTCAACCCGCTGCTACTGCCTCCTTACGCTTTTCCGCTGACCTAGCTACGATTGCAAAACTATATATGCATACATATATGCATATACGCACACACAAAGGTTGCAGGGGATCCGTCTGCATGTTGAAGGTCTTGCATGCAATGAACTGGGCTATCGAAGTGCACCCGTAATTAAAATCCTCTCGTGCCTACTCTATGACTCTTCGATAGTCCGTTATTTCAAATGAATTGAAATTAGTTTATATTTATTGATCCCCGAAACAATGAGGTACGTTGTTATTTCATATTCTTTGTGTCGTAAATGTAATTGTGTCGTGAAATGAGCGCTAAATACTTTTCTTTGTGTGATTATTGTTGTTAAAAGTTGAAACAAATATAAATCAGTGCAGATAAATTCATACATAATTATCAGACTTATCAAAGACGTGGTGGTGTTATACTCGATTTCTGAAGAGCAGCGTTCATCCGCAGGGTGTTAGGGTGACGTCATAGAGATTAATTTATTTATGAATTTCCAAAATGTGTAACCATAGTATTTATTGGCTTTTGTTATTTGGTGAATGGGAAGAGTTAGCCGGTGAAAATCTATTGTCTTTTAAGTACCTGTTCACTACAGGTGATTAACTTAATTTACCCTTAGTTGAATTCGAAGCCATTTTGATTCTACCCTTCTTTCAATGAAATCCTTTTTCAACCAAAAATGAAGCACTGCAAGAGGCTGCCATCGTATTTTTATACGATTTTCTTGATATAAACTTTAAATGGAAGCAGATGTCTTGTGCCAGAAATGTCAAGTATACCCACTAACAGATTTAATTTTGGATGTACGCAATGTCTGTTTTCGATAAAACGATACGCGTAATATCGATAAAACGATGTTTATCGAAACGGTTATACGTCGCGACTTTAGATCTGATTGTGGATACCAGATGTTATTTTCCTTATTTCCATGACGTTACTGCCTTCAAAAAATCGCAGTACCATTAACATAATTTCGTAAATTTTTATTGTTTTCCACCATTAATTTAGCTCACAACTTTCGTGCTTCACCGTTTTTTAACCATTAATGGCATCCATCGCATGTTGTTTTGCCGAGGGGCCGTGGTGAGTTTCCATGTGGGCGTGCTTCCGCCAACGGGTTTTTTGCGTGTTATTCCGCCCGTGTCAATGGGCACCCGATTTCTTGCATTTTCCCCCAGGAACTACAATGTCGCTTCTTTTGTCATTGCAGGTGCCATGGAGGACACAACGCGCCAATTCATTCCGAAAGGTGAGCTCAACGGCAGTCATGTATTCGTTCGTTGTACAGCAGTTGTACGACAGTTCGTTGTACTCGTTTCTCAAAAATGCAAGTAGGTAAACTTCAGAAGTAACTGCAGCTCGCTCGTACGTGTACATGATACCCTGCAAACCACCAAGAAGGTGTGTGGCAGGGGATGTATCACCTGGCATGCGAACAGCCAAAGTCACGCAACTACAGAAAAAAATTCGACGTGCGATGAAGTCGTAACAATTTGTCGGTCTCGAGAGGAATCCACATGCCACCATTTATAGTCAAATCATAAAGCAAAAGTGATATGTTGTGTGTGTGTGATATGTGGCACGACTACTCTAAATATTGGTACACACATATGTGTAAACATGGACATGCCATGCGTAGACAGGACCAAACATGCACATTCACACTCCAAAATATATACACACATGCGGTTAAAAACGTAACGATGCTTCTATTTAATCCCTATTCGACGTGAGTAGCAGCTGTGACTGCCTCTTAATTTTTTTCAGAAAAAAAATCTCTCCGTTCTACAGTCTCTCTTTCTAACCTTGTGTGAAAGATCATCTTCCATAGTAATTTGGGATTTTTTTAATGTGATGACCGTCTTCTGAAAACTAATCGGTCTTGCTTAAGAGATTCAGTCTAAAATTGGATCTTCGTTTTTGGAGAGGAACCCGCCCCCTACACAGAAGCTTTTGATGAAGACCTTTTGACCTTTTGTTGCAGGTGCCTTACGGCAGGGGGCAATCAAAATCGAGGGAATCTTAGATTGTTTCCAATAAAGTTCATCAAGTATTTTGGAGAAATTAAATTTCTACCATGTAAAGTATACCTGGTTGGAGTGAAAACATTTCGATGCTTGTACGTGTCATTGAGACGCTTTAAAAAAAATCGTGAAATCTCAACTTACCATTTAGGTTTCGTCTCGGGAGAATTATTTAGACTTAATCTTAGACGCTACATCATACCTGTTGCGAATACGGTAGGTAAGCTGCTGCTTTGTGGTCCAGCCATTTTCCGTTTAAATTGTTGTTATCCAGTTAATGCTGCACATCATATCTTACCAATTTCTAAATGTATGTGCGATTTTTACTCTGAGAAAACGGGTATTTGATTAACAACATTTACAGCAAAATATTACTTGCCGAGTGTCAATGCGACAATTTTAGAGTGCAAAAATCATTCACCTTGACCGGGATGATTTTTACACTCTGGAATTGTTGCACTGAAATGCATATTCGCGGATGACTCCGTAAAAAGTTACCGTTGCGGCATCTCCCGCAGTTTCTTGGAACTTACTAAGTGTTCGATGTTTTACTGAAGAACGCGCCTATAAGCTCAGGAGCGGGATCTTGCTATTCATCGGGAATTGAAAGTTATAAGTGAGTGAATTTCCATTGCCCTTGGAAGTATTTCTTTCTATTTAAAAAAAAGACTTCTGTAGAATCTTTCAAAGAGCAGAAACCAGAATATCTTAATATCCAGCACATAGGAAATTTTCCGGCTGGTTGGAAGGTTTCCTATTTCCTGAGGTGGGCTCTTTCCTAGAATCCCTATCGGTTTCACTGTTCCGTTATCAGTTCCCAACGTCTGCTCTAATAGTTCCCGTTCCTGTGGGCAAGTGACTTCCTCCTTTCCCGTTGCCTCGTTTGGCCCAGGAGGAGTGGGGTGGGGTGAATTATATCATTGGTGGCTTTCCCTGTTGGTGTTTACTAGAACCATTAAAAACGGAAAATGTTGATGCTTCATTTGCTTGCGGCTCTAAATGCTATAAAATCGTGCAGTATAAATAACCGTTCAATTTCTAATAATTTTTCTATCCTCCTTCATTTAATCCCAAATGCCAAATCTCTTCCTCCCCCTATCTTGCTTCCTCCCCTCTGTGTATCACATCCTTAAACATTCCAGTATCTCTTATTGCGTCGTCCATCAAATTGTCTTGCCCTTTTCCAATTTCTCCCGAAAAACGTCTCTCTTCAGCCAACATTCTTAGAACTTCATTTTTGTTCCAAATCTGTCCATTTATTTCATTTTTCTCCACGTTCCCTCATTTCTCTATAAGCTCCAACCGTGCTTATCCTCTTGCCTGCACAGTCAAGTTACCCATGTGTAAGAAACATTCTCCATTCATCGGTTTTTATTGATATTTGCTTGACTTCTTTCTTAAGATCCTAGTCATCAACTCCTTCATTTTTGTAAAACCTTTAATGCTTTTAATACGAGCTTAATATGCTCGTACCTAACCAATCTTTGTCAAAAACGTATCCTAAATTGGTAAACTCTTCTATTTGCTCAAGTTTATGTCCTCCAGAACTAGGGCAGTATTGAAATCTAACATAGTTGATATTTATTATAATAACCATTGCCTATAAACATTCCCCAGAATGGCCCCTGGTGTACGAGATATTCGTACGTAAAATTATGGTGGCTTAGAAGATCGAAGTCTCACTTATCACTCGCATTCCCCTTGCTGTGGTGACTGTGGGCTCTGGACTTCGGCTTGAGGGTTATCCAACAACAACAGTGTGCAGCACCCTCAGTTGTGGGTCATGCTAATGAATAATTATCCTCGGTATATATTTATAAATATCGAGGTTCGGGATTGCATTCAGCACTGCGCGTTGGAAAATATTGCATAAGATGTCTTCAAACTCCTTGTCTCTTCCATACTTCGGACCATTTCACAGAAATTTATGATTCAACCGTTGTTCACTTTTTTTACCGTTACTCAGTGTATTATGCAGATCCGACTAGCATTTTTTGTAAACATATTTGTTCTTTTATGGTACAGTTCC
Source organism: Hetaerina titia (assembly GCA_037158775.1). Classification (NCBI taxonomy): domain Eukaryota; kingdom Metazoa; phylum Arthropoda; class Insecta; order Odonata; family Calopterygidae; genus Hetaerina; species Hetaerina titia. The sequence continues at coordinate 94,554 of CM073772.1, read as the reverse complement.
CACCCCCATATTGAATTTCTCTGCATTTATTAAGTGCTTCTTCGTTATGATTGCTCTTTTTGCATGCATGTTTACTATATACGAGGTGTACACGATATGTTTTTGTTTAAGACACATTTTTCATGCAGTCACAGTTACGGCTGGGGAAAACCTATGATTATATATTATTTCAGGAGACTTCACCCCTTTTACCCTTTTTCTTCCCCCCTGCTTTGTCCTTGCAAACTTGTTTCATCCACGTCTTGTTCATAAATTGCTTCATACACGCTCTGCTGTTTCCTTGGGTTTCTAGTATTTCTCGTCTTAATTGCCTCCTAGGTCGCATTCGTATATTAATTTATCGGTTTACGGACGCCTCTCAGACCGCTATCTCTTCTCTCATATCTTTGATTAATTATTCGAATATCGTCCGTTCAGCAAGTTCAAGTCGGCTAAAGCACTTTTCTTTCGTAATGTTATTTTTTAAGCTAATTAATATTATGTACATTCAATGCGCATTCTTTCGTTACTCACTCATTCTTTACCATATCCCCACCCAATATTTACCAAGAATCTTTACCAATTATCTCATAACCCCACCACATTTCATCTTAATTTATTTTAATCCTGCCATGCGCTGGCTTTACTTGCACACGATAATGCGGAAGAGGATCAACTTTTACCCTCTTCCATTGTTGCTTCTGCCCCCTTGATCAAATGGCCATTTCTTGATGAACTCCACAATTTGAACGTTGCTCCGAAGGGTTCCGTAGTGATTAGTTTATAGATTTCGGGCTCTTTGTACTTATCCTTGCGGTCCTAAAGATCATCTTCGTAACTGAAGACGCCGACCGGAATTCCGTCGAAACTCGTCCCCAGGGATGAATCTACGAGGGAAGAATCGATAAGCTCTCGACTCTCCACATTATTCGCAGCAACAACCCTTCCGCCAACACTCGGACGTCTTTGAATATCTTCACTTGTCACACACCATATTTCGCCAACATTCTGCTAAGATAAACAAAATTGTCCGCCTGTTCATTCATTTTGCCGCTTTCACTCGCCGTGCAATCATTCCCTTCCATTCTCCTTCCTTCTCATCCTTTTCAATGCTTCTACATTCCCCTTAAACCATCTTGACTATTCTAAAGGTTTAGAATTTTTAAGCACCGCTCATAACAACTGATTGTCGTCAGATTCTACGTCGTCTCCCGAGAAGCTGTAGAATTGATGAAGTTATTGCTTAAAAAATCCATCCCTAACAATCAAGTGATATGATAAAAAATCCTCCCCACTTTTCATTGGTAGATTTCGTTTTCGCCCGAACGTGTTTTGCTGTTTTGAACCAGTTTGTGGTATAAAGCCATTTTAATGCAAAAGACGAGTGTTTTATCCCTAGGGTTATTCCTGCTCCTTTGATTCCACTCCCCACCTTCATTCATCACTGCATTCCAATCCCTCGCCTTTACCAAGTGTATTCTTTATGGAGAGTTCCCAATTTCTTCTTCCATTTGATCGTATAAACATTATACTTCTTCCACCTGGTGACTGTTTGATGGCGTGTTCACCTGGAATACCGCTAGCTGGATTTGTTTTCATTGTTACTTGCACTGTAAGTCGCACACCTGTCCCATATTAACACACTTATCCTCGTGTTTGATTGTACATGATCCCTCTGGTTCCCCTTCATGCCTCGCACAGCCCTGCTAGTTGAAGTGGGGATCTACCGTGGCATATACGCCCTGTGCCCGAGTGGCCGCCTATATTTAACTTCAATTAAAAAATTTTACCACTTGATCGGGGAAATCATCGCGGATCAGAAATTCAGGAAATGGTTGCAAGTTTATTTAGAAATTCAGGGAGAAATCAGAGACAGGAACTGATTTCTTTTTAACTCTGCCATACAACCAAATGCGATTCAGGATGAGAAAGATGTTCTTTTTGTCTCCCGGTTGATTTCGTGTTTATCGTAGTCTTTGCACGCGCAAGTGCTGGGAATAAAAAAGTAAAACAGTTGTATGACTGCAGCGACACCTACGAGAGTCGAGGAATCAATTCGATTCCAAGGACGTGAATTCACTTTTAATTTCGTTTAAGTGAAAAAATATTTTTAATTCTAAAGGTGTTTTAATAGTTATGCGTATACTGAGTCGTGCATTCGTATTTATTGAATATTTTATCTTCTTAGCGATGCCAAATGCGTCTGTCATTCGACATTACTGCAATTCTGGAAATATCTCGTAGAGTGATGGTCAGTGTGAGCCGTTTCCACGGCTTCTCCCCCTAACCGATTCCCCCGGTTGAGAAGGCCAATTGAAGAGGGCCCCAATCGACAAATCAAAAAGGCCCCCGGGTATATATATCGGGGAAAAACCCGAAGAGCGGGCTGTTTGCGAGAGGGAAGCCGACGGACTCCACGCCTCCGTCTCCAGTCGCCGCCGGTAGCACGGTATCTTCCCCCCCTCCTTTACCTTACCTTCTCCCGGAACAGTCCAGCGCCCTCAACTGGTAGCAGAGCGTGGTTTATATTTTTTTTTGGGCAGCATGGAACCGGTAGGATTACCGCGGGGGACCGCTTGGATAAATGAGTTATCCAAAAAAGAGGCAACCGATACGTGCCTTAGATTTGGTATTAGTGGGGAAGGCACTCCAGACGATATTCGCGCCAGACTCCGCGAATACGTTCGGGGTTTGCACAGCGAGGAAGTGGACACCCCGACGTCACTAAGTACCAGGGAGCATACTGACTGCTCTCTAGGCGATATAGAGAGGGTAATCGCGGCAGCGACCAGGTGGGAGCTAAAATTCAGCGGAGAACGAACGGAAAGTGCGATGGGGTTCATGGAGTCGCTTAACCGATTCAGGGGCCATCTTGAGCTCTCCGAGTGCCTAAGCATGAAAATACTTCCCGAAATATTAAAAGGAAAGGCGCGCGAATGGGTTTGGGGAAATAATTTCACTAGATTTAAGGACTTCGAGAGAGAGTTTAAGCGAACCTATTGCGCTCCGAGTTACGAGGTCCGCATGAAGCGGGACGTGTTCAACAGGAAGCAAGGACCCCGTGAAAGCGTCGCGGAGTACGTCTCTCTGATGATGAGGATGAATGGAAGGCTCAGAAACGCATTGGGAGAGGACGAATTGCGCGATGTAGTGTGTGCGAATCTCCACCCCGACTATTTATTGGGGCTAACGGACACTCCGCGGAGTTTAACCGAATTGGTCGAGTGGGGGCGAGGCCACGAAGGTAGGCGGGAACTTGCGGAGTCATATGAAGTACCCGTCGTAGAAATGGTAGATGTAGACTTCCGCTACAGAGGCGAAGATCGTACCTCCAATATTAGGTTCAATGGAGACCCGGGTTATCGGCTTCCAAACCAAGGATTCCAGAGGTCAGGAGCAGCCAAATGTTGGCGCTGCGGTCGAATAGGTCACCTAGCCGTCCAGTGCCGTGAACCCGCAAGGCAACGAGGCCAGGGAAACGAATACCCCGCGAGGCGATGAGGGCAAATCGCCGTCGCGGGATTATTCTCACGTTAAGAAACCGCCCGAGAAGCCCAAAGTGCGTCACGCCGAGGAGTATAGTGACAGTGAACGGCCAGTCGGCCCAAGCCTTGCTCGATTCCGGGGCGTTTCAGTCTTGCATTTCGCGGTGTTTTTTTCAAAGTTTGGTTGTTTCGCAGAATAAAATACGAGAAGTCAACATGCAGTGTAGCACCTTCAACGCTAGTCGGGTACTGGTGTCCCAAGCGGTGACGCTGCGTGTAAAAATAGGAAATTGCACTTGGGACCATGAGTTCCTAATCATAGAGTCCAGCCCAGTCACGGTAATCTTGGGGGCCGACTTTATGCTAAAAACCGGCATGGTGTTGGATTTCGTTAAGGGAACTTTCTCGTTTCATTTTCAACCGACGGTTATTTGCTCCCTCATAGGTACTGAAAACGAGCGGACTCCCTGGCCAGAAGGAAAGGGGAATTTTGACCTAGGGCATCTTACCCATGAGAGGAGGACTTCATTAATGAAGGTATTTAAGGAATTTGGGGACGTGATAACCAGCAAGTTGGGAGAAACTGAAATAATGGAGTACCGACTCCCTTTAATCGATCGGGAACCAGTGCGGTCCCCACCATTTCAGTGCACCCCCCGAATTTGGATAAGATGAGGGAGCATGTACGATATTTGCTAGAAAAAGGGATTATTCGTGAGTCCAGCTCGGACTACGCCAGTCCGGCGTTCCTGATTCCCAAAAAAGGGGGTTCTTCGAGGTTGGTAGTGGATTATCGCAAGCTAAACAAAAAAATAAGGTTTGACGCATTCCCGTTACCGACCGTAGAAACTGCTTTCTTCCATTTCAAAAAAGCGAAGTTTTTCACGATACTCGATCTGAATTCCGCGTATCATCAAATTCCCCTCGCGGAAGAAAGTAAACGGGCGACGGCTTTCATTACACCGTTCGGGTTGTTTGAATACGAGATATTGCCGTTTGGGCTATGTACGGGAGGCCAAATTCTGTCTCGGTTACTAGATAAAATACTGGGGGATATCAAATTTCGCTTTTTGTTTAATTATTTGGATGATTTACTGATATACAGCGAGACGTTCGAAGAACATATTGAGCACGTCGAGGAAGTTCTCAGGCGGTTGAGGAAGGCGAAATTAACAGTCAACCCTCAGAAAATGTCGATTGCCCTGGGAGAGATAGGGTTCTTGGGGCATATTTTATCTGCCGGTGGGATTAGAGTAGACCCCGAAAGAGCGAGGGTGATACGAGAATTCCCGCCACCAAAAGACCTTAAGGGAGTGAGACGGTTCCTGGGAATGTGCAGCTATTACTGCAAATTCATTCCTTCTTTCTCGGAGTTATCGGTCCCATTAAACGCGCTAAAAAAGAAAAATTCAAGGTTCCGGTGGGGTAAAAAGCAGCAAGAAGCCTTTGAGGCGCTTAAGGTTAAACTTTCCTCGCCTCCAGTATTGCAAATCCCCGATTTCGGGAAGGAGTTCATTTTGCATACCGATGCGTCGGGAAACGCAGTCGCAGCCGTACTATCTCAGAAAGTCGAAGGGCGAATGGCACCGGTAGCTTTCGCTAGTCGGACATTGACCGACGCGGAAAAAAAATATTCTGCTTACGAAATAGAATGCTTAGCAATAATTTTCGGGGTTGAAAAATTTGAGAAGTATTTGTTAGGGCGAGAATTTGAATTATATACGGACAACGAGGCACTTTCATGGCTCCGCAAGCACCCCAAACAGTTAGGACGAATCGGACGGTGGGTTTTAAGACTCTCTCCTTTTCGCTTTAAGCTGAACCACGTACGGGGATGCGATAATGTAGTAGCGGACTGCCTATCTAGAATGTTCGGAGACCCGGGGGCGGTGGATGTGAATGAAGCGGAGAATTCTATAGGTGTTCTGGAGCAGATCCCATCGTCCTTTTTATACATTCAACAACATCAAGAAAACGATCTTGAATGCGTCAATTTAAAGAATAGACTCAACAATGGAGAAAAAATAAATAAATTCAGAATAGTTCGCGAACTATTGATGTACCGCCCGGTTAGTGCCAAGCGTAATAGGGTGGTCGTCCCAAAGATAGCTCGGCAAATGATCATGCAGTACTTCCATAACTCGGTAGTTGGGGGCCATTTAGGCTTTTTAAAAACGCGGCGAAAAATACGAGGTTTTTACTGGCCGAAAATGTACGGGGAGATACGCCGTTATGTAATTTCGTGTCCCGACTGTCAAAGAGCGAAACCCGTCCTAAATAGTCGAGTGGGACTGCATGCAGCGCAGGTATGCAAGGAACCGTGGGAGAAGATATATGTAGACTATATGGGACCGCTAACGCGGACCAGGAACGGGAATAAATGTCTAATGGCCGTAGTGGACGGCTTCACGAAGTTCTCGATCTTGATCCCTACGCGAGGCATGACAGCCCGCACTACAATAAGGAATTTAACCGATCGGGTTTTCGCGTTCTGCGGGTTTCCGAAATTCATAGTGTCAGACAACGCGGCCCAATTCACATCAGAAATCTTTAAAGGGATGTGCTTCAAGTGGGGTATTAAACACATCACGACGACACCATATTACCCTCAAGCATCCCAAGTGGAAAGAGTGAATCGGAACCTTAAAATCGCGCTAACCATCTTCCACCACCGTAGCCAGGACCGGTGGGACGAGGACCTGGGAGCTTTGATGGTGGCTTTCAACTCGGCTCATCACGAGAGTATTAAATGTTCCCCGGCGAGTTTATTTTTTGGACGGGAGTTGAACCATCCTCTTTCGATCAAGTGGGACATCGACGAAAATCTGGCAGAATCCACCACAGAAAAAGACCTCGAGCAAAAATGGGAAGAAGCCCTAAGAAATCTAAAGCGGGCCAACGAAAACGCGGCGGTTAGGTATAACCGTGGTCGGAAAGCCCAAGGATTTAAGGTAGGGGACAGGGTCGCCTACCGTCTACACCCTATTAGCTCCGCTCCGGATCAGGCGACGGGGAAGCTCCTCCCGCGGTGGTCAAGGCCTTGCGTCATTACAAGCTTTACTAGTCCAGTAACGGTGGAATTAGCTGAGGGACGCGAGGGCAGGTTCGTCAGAAAATGTCACGTATCACAAATTAAACTGTTCCGCGACAGGGAGGACGGCGGGGACGGTTTATCGAGCACGGTGTAACCAAAAATTTACCACTCCTCCCCCCCCCCCCACTTCTGCATATTATCTGTAGAAGTGGGTACTATACCCACTCCCTTCCGTGTGACCGGGCGGCGGAGCGAGCGGCGGGACCGAGTCCGAGGTTTCCCAGAGGTCCCCTTGGGACCACGGGTTACGAGGTTACTATTGATTCCCAATAAGGTGACGGAATGAGAATGTGGTAATCCAAATTTGAAGCTGTGTACTATGAGTTTTGATAAAATCACTTCTGTCGCTTTTCTTTTGAAATTGCTTCGTCTCTCTTTTTGTGAATCAACAACAGCGCTGACAAGTTTAGCGATAACACGCTAATCTAGCGTGTAAGTGGGTTTCATTTATTCCACCTATTCAAATTTCAGTGTACAAATAACGCTTATTTTCTGTTAAAATCTTAAATTTGAACATGAGTAAGGGCTTTGAAACGGCGCCTTGTGGATGTTCTTGTATAGATCGCTGTGGAATTTTGGCAGCAAAACCAAATCTGGGATATTGTTCTGTTCAGTCTTTTGTTCTTTTCACCGTAAGCGGTGTTGAAAACTGCCAGGTTGCAGGACGGAAATGTTATTCTTGAATAATCAGTATTATGTAGAGCTTAATTATTTTATTGCATATTGTATGAATTTTGTGTTTATCATGTGTTCTTGAAATATCGTATGGACAAATACTTCTCATTTGTATTGGGTGGTTCAACTAACTCACCACGACGCCATACGAAAGGTAGAAATAGAGTTTAAGGTAAAAGGATGTGTGATCATGAACATGCACGTTGTGTTTTGAAGGTGGAAATTTAAACGATATCTGTTCATCTTCGCCGAGTGTCGTTTAAGGAGAAACTTCTGAAAAAACGGTACATTTTTTTTTTCAACTGGACAATTCGTGAAGACACAAGTGTTACTGTTACTTTATGTCTCTATATTGTATTGGCTGATGAGATTAGTGAATTGTGTATGTGCTGAAGACGATAACGATGTTAAAACCCATGCGAGTTTCGACCGAGAGGACCGCATGTCTTCCAATCCCCTCGCGTTGCGAAACCCCCCCCCCACCTATCCATCCCCCGCCTTTCCAAGTTACCGTGAGCTACAGAAAACTTCGCGTGGCGTGGGCTAGTGGGGCCGTCCTGGCGATGGTGTCGGCAGCTGAAGGGCAGGTCGAGAGACATCCGGATGGCGGAAGACCGATGCAACAGAAGTTGCGGTTTCGATGGTCCCCCAACACAAGCAGACTACGCCGCCGGTGTGAAGGGGGGGGGGCGGCGGGGGAGGATGAGCCGTTTCCACGGCTTCTCCCCCTAACCGATTCCCCCGGTTGAGAAGGCCAATTGAAGAGGGCCCCAATCGACAAATCAAAAAGGCCCCCGGGTATATATATCGGGGAAAAACCCGAAGAGCGGGCTGTTTGCGAGAGGGAAGCCGACGGACTCCACGCCTCCGTCTCCAGTCGCCGCCGGTAGCACGGTATCTTCCCCCCCTCCTTTACCTTACCTTCTCCCGGAACAGTCCAGCGCCCTCAACTGTATTCCGTGGAAGATACGTCTTCCGTCGATTCTTCATTTTCGAGAAATACAAATAGTATAAAAACCAATTGAAATGTATTTTTTTGTTAAATTGTTAAAATGTACCCAATGTTTTAATTCCTTGTCGGCCTAAGTGGTCGTCTTCGTTGAACGTACTATATTCTGGGCTGGTCAGGGCGGTAGAAGGGACTTGCTTTTGAATCGACATGCTGGCGCGAGGCATTTTTTTAAGAATTAGCCTTTTGAAATGCCCGTTGAGTGACTGTCAACCATAACACAGAGGCAGTAGTTCTTGCAAAATTATTAAGGGTGGGAAGAGACTCACGGGAGCCAAAGGCCACCAATTTACTGAGCCGAGCCCGTAGCGTGAGTGAATGCGTAGGGGGGGGATGGGAGGTTAAAGAAAACGACCCAACACGACGGGAAAAAATTCATGGGTTCGGAAGGGTTGAGGGAGGCCTTTGAGAGAGGAGTCTAACTTCAGACGATTCTTGTTAGCCTCATGGTGGCCACTCCCCCACAGATATTCACCCGACAGGCAAAGGTCACCATTTTTTACCCCATTTTCCCTCCACTTTTGCCTTCGTGGCTGCCAGCGTAAAAACGGTAATCGGGACGATGAGTTAATATAGCGCTGCTTTCGCTGCAAAACGCATTTAGAACTATCGGTCAAAATGTAATAACACGTTACAATGTTTTGGTGAACATTTTCTCAAACTCGTAGAGGTCGACTACTTACATTTCGGGGAACAATCACAAACACGCGACACTCCACAAAACAAGGACTGAAGGTCGTTCGAACCAGTGGCCGGCCGGCTTTAGTGATTCCGGCGTATACGTTATGAATTGCGAACGCTAAACGCACCACTCTGCACCACTTTCATGTGTATCAGCATAGTATGCACGAGTGTTCTACCTCTTTAACGAAATTTTTATTTTACGATGTCGAATTTGCTTTCGTCGGTACGAACGCGTACACGCACCCTTCAAAGGGCGTATACCCTGAATAACCCTCATCTCATTAAATGCATGTTTATGTACATACACGCCAAAATGCACACATCAAAATTATTTCCGCAGATATGATAGGAGTTCTTACCCACCGGAGGAAAAAATCAAGATGCTCTGTCGAAATTCATAATGTAGTACATGTAATGCCTGATAATTGCGTTGAATCGGCATCGGTGAGATCGGCATTTACTGAGTTAGAATGAACCCCAGGAGCGTAAATGTCGCTTTTAAGGATTATCTACAGTCATCTTTGGTAGTAAGTAGTGATGAATAAAATTAGTCACTTTTTAAATGATGTACCGGCCAATGGTTGAATAAGGACAAATTGCCATACACTTGCACTGCATTGAAAGTGGAAATTGAAACGCAATGAAATGATCGTTATTATCTGGATTGAAACACAAAGGGGTAGAACCAGTTTCCTTATGTGTGTATGTCTGCGCGATTGTAATCCTCGATGTCATAAATTTAACGGTTAAATCTCCACCAATAGGATAGAGAGCGGGACAAATGATTGCTTAGGAAATGATCAGTTTGGAGTCGGGAAGTGGAGAGGCACGCGTGATGCCATACAAGTAATGAGGTCATCAAGAGAGAGGCACATTGAATAGAATCAGGATGTAATTGTTTGTTTCGTAGATTTCGAGAAAGCTTTCGATAGATCTATTTGAATAGAATTAATGAATTTATTTTCAGAAAAAATTGGTAAATTGTATAGATTTATCCGTAACCTGTCCACATCTCAGACTCCTCAGGTGGGAGTGGTGGATGGATAGTCCAGAAGGGGTGGAAGTTAGGAAGAGGGGTGAGACAGGGGTGACTATTATCACCTCTGCTTTTCTACACACACAAGTATGTCGAGGAAATGGTTATAGGAGCATGGGAAGAACTGGGGATAGGAAAGAAAGTCGGTGGACAATTTATAAAATCAATTAATTTGTTGATGTTCAAGCTGAAGGGAGGAAAGAAGTACACAGAGATGAAGAGGGACCTGATGTAGATTAGGTTGATGGATTGGGTTTTGTTTGGAGTTACAAAATGTTTATTTGATAGTTGTGTCCATCCAAAAACCTACCTTAACCGGTAGATTACCTAAAAAATATATATATATATATATTTTTTTTTATTTTTAGTACCCTGCAAGCCACCGCTCTGGTGTGTGGCAGGGAGTGATTACACACCAGATTAATCTTGACCCGTGTATTTTTACCCCTACCGCGGTCGGACAATGTTATTCTAATACCTTATCGTTCGTGGAAAAAGTGTTGAAAATGATGGAATGAAATCGGGAATATTTGTTGAGTAAGGAAGTTAATAAAAGGCTCGTCAAAACGTTAATGTGGTTTTGGGTTTTGGGTAAAATGGATGTGGTTTTCTGAGGCCGCGGAAACATGGTCATTGAAGGAGGATGATACGTATAGATTGGAGGCATGGAGAAATGTGGGTTCGGAGACAGATTGAAAAGGTTCAATAGACGGAAAGAAAGCAAACGAAAAGGGGCTAGGCATTGTAGGGGTGGAGAGAGGGTTGTTGGGAGAAGTCCAAAAGAGGCAGAAAAGATGATGCAGAGCATTTTGATTAGCCATGGGATGTTGAAGACTGTGATAGAGAGGAGGACGTTAGGCAATCGAGGAAGGGGCAGAAGTAGGATAGGGATGTTTGACGGAATGAAGGGAGGAAGGAAGTATACGAAATTGAAAGACGAAGAAAACAGTACGGAGGGCCTGGGTGTATCTCGTTAAATTATGCTAAGAATATCAATCCTCCGTCTATATCCATTCAAAACCTACAGTTAACGGAAGACTAGCAAAATTCAGGTATTTTCACATGGTTGAAATAAATCTGACCGTGCCATGGCATACTCTTCACGGTTCTTCTTCGGGCAATAGGTTCGAAATGTTAAAAGGTCCCCTGTAGTACTCGCTTGGAATTTACCCATCTTATCAATATGGCCAAAAGTACATCCATAAATGCTTCACGTCGGAAAACGGCCCTCTTGCCAAGTTCCATTGCGGAGTGGTACATCAGCTTAGAGTTACTGGATATAACTATGACAAGAACATCACGAGGAAGACGCTCTTTCATTCATTTGGTGCCAGGGACGAGGAAAATGTAACATTATAAGTGCAGTGTAATTGAAAATGAATTATATCTAAGTTCTCTGCTACGCAAGTCAATATTTTAGAAAATGAGCACAAAGATGTATGCGTACACGTTAAAAAATATCTTGGGAAAAAGGACCAAGATGAAAGAGGTACGAAGGTAGAAAAGTTCTCGGAATGATGGAATTGAAATCAACGACTTGCCTCATTGAAACTTTTTTAATTTTTCAATGTAGTCTCCCGGTACACTAATGCACACTTGGTCCAGCGATGTCCTAATGGTTTGATCCCATCTCGAAAATTAGATTCCTTCAGATGTGCAATATACCCGTCCACTACTTCGGCTGTTACTTCTTTGTTTGAAGAGAATCTTCGTCCACCGAAGCAAATTTTGAGCGGGGGGAAGAGATGGAAATCTTATGGTGCCAAATCAGGTGAATAAGGCGGCTGTGACAACAATTCGCATCTTTGTTCACCTATTTTTTCCATGGCAACGATACTTTTGTATAAGAGTGCATTGTCTCGATGATAGATGACTTTCTTCCTTGCCAGACCTGGCCATTTTCTGTGTATCTTTAACTTCAGTTGGTCCAGGAGGTTAGTGTACTATTGTCCAGTAATTTTTGACCAGTGGGAAGATAATCTATCGGCAGAATCCCTTTCGCATCCCAGAAAACTGAAGTCATCACTTTCCCAGCCGATTGTATTGCCTTTGCTTTCTTTCGTGTTAGTGAATCAACTTAATTTTAATGACTGCTGTGACTGCCATTTTGTCTGTAGGGTAGAGTAATGGATCCAAGTTTCATCTGTGATTACAAATCAGCCCAGAAAATCTTGTTGGTTGATCTCAAAACGAATCAAACGTTGTTCGGAAATTTCTATTCTGATGCGTTAGTCATCCCGCGTCTAGAGCCGATGGCACCCATCTAGCAGATAATTTTCGGATGTTCAATTCCACCGTAAAAATGTGATATGCCCGTTCAGATGACATCCCTACAGCTTCGGCGCCATTTTATGAACTTTTTCAATAATTTCTATTAGTAGTAGCACATTTTGACCGACCACTACGCGGATCATCATCTAAGCTGTCCCGACCAAACTTAAACTCTTTGGTCCTCTGGGCAACTGTTGAATATGAAGCAGCAGAGTCCCCCAGAGTGTTCTGAAAGTCGGCATTAATTTCCTTTGCTTTCATATTTTTCTTTAAGAAGTATTTAATCACTGGTGGAATCTCAAAATTTTCCATCTTTACAAATACACGGGAACAGCAACAGAGAGGTGTCCATGGCACACATCTCCTCTCAGAGCACTAACGCATAGCGTGTTTACACATATAGTAACTATTACTACGCGGGAAACTACTCGCGCTGATACTGACATCTGGTGATGATTCCGAGAACCTTTCAAACTACCCTCGTGCATGTATATGCATGGTTCTTTACGCAACGCATTCATATGATTCGACCTAGCTGGAGGGAGCTGCATTGCGTCAAATGCAATGAGTCGACGTATTGCATTTGGCGTAACGCATTGCGTCGCGCCGTGTCGTCTTTTTATCCTCACTCCCTCTCACCACATTCCCACGCTCTCTCAAGCTAGGGCTGAGCTCTTTGTGATGGCGCCACCTTGTCTCCCTCCACTCCATCCACAATTTTGTCGCATTAGCGTGAAGGTTGGTAAGGGGTCGATTATTTTCCGCTCTCGTCGTAAATCCCGCAAGAGATTTTGAGTATGCTCTTATGCCTCTCAGGAGCTGTATAATATGCGGGGCAAGATGGACAATAAAGCATTTTAATTATCTCCGCATTGTTTCCTCTGTTGTAAAGTACCTCATTATCTTTAATGCCGGAGCCAGTTAGTAAGGCGAGTGAGCGCACGTCATTTATGGTGTTCATTTGGGGTCATTTGAGTCTTTTTGCAAAATCTCTTAATTTTACGAGATAAACCTGGAAACCCCTCCCGTGGACTACAACCTTGTCGTGGTGGATGGGCTTGTGCGTTCCGATGACCCTAGAGCTGTGCTGGCGGGAGTAATAATAATTGCTCCTGGTAGGGTCAACCATGCCTGATAGGTCAAAGGTTAGGAGCCAGACAATATGTAGATGTGTGTTTGCATGCGCGTCGAATGATGGGATGTTACGATGAAGGTGTGCACTGCTGTGGATTGGGGTTTGCATGTGTGTGTTGGTTTTGAACGCGGTATTTCGTTTTTACTTTTTTGGGTGGTGACCTAACACCCCCCGCCACACGCCCTTGTGGCGGCTTGCGGGGTATTATGTAGATGTAGATGTAGTCCACGCAGCGTCTGTTCCTCAGTGAGGTGGCTGCAAAGGCGACTGACCCCATTGGGGCGACCATTAAGTGATGGTGTCACATTAAAAACACTATTGAGGAAGGCAACGGGAAACCACCTCAATTATTACTCCCAACCACAATGATGGCAAAAGAGAGAAATGGCAGGTACTACTGGAGTGATAATTACAGAATAATATACATCAGTGGGGATGAGAGCCAACAAGAGGTTGCTGTAATATTAAATTAAGGGGTAGGGAGAAGCATAGTCAACATAGAGCAAGCGACTGATAGAATATTACTCGTAGAGATTAAAGCAGAGTCGACGAACTTGGTCATTGTTCAGGTATACATGCCAACGAGCAACCACAAGGAGGAAGAAGTCGATAGGATGTACGATGAGTTAGAGGATATAATCGCGTGTGTTCCTGCAGGGAAACATTTGATAGTGATGGGGGATTGGAATGCGACGGTAGGCGAAGGAAGAGATGGTGGTGAGGTGGGGGACTATGGGATAGGCATGAGGAATGAACGCGGGGAGAAAGCGATTGAATTCTGCAGGAGACAGGGGTTAGTCATCACAAACACATAGTTTAGACATCACAAAAGGCGTAGGTATGCATGGAAAAATGCCAGGTGACTCAGAAATGTATCAGTTAGATTATATTATGGTTTAGGAACAGTGTGATAAATTCGCACAGTTTTCCGGAAGCGGATGCAGACTCTGACCACAATTTAGTTGTTATGAGACGTAACGTCCGTTTCAAAAAGATAAGGCAAGGACGGCGGGTTAGGAAATGGAACGTAGAAGCATTAAATAGATTAAAAAGGAAGGAGTATCAGCAGACTGTAGAGGAAATCATGGATGACGGTAAAGAGCTGAGTACTATCGAAGAAAAATGGAAAATGTATCAAGAAAGTGATATTGAAAGCCGCTGAAGACACTATAGGAACCGTTAACGGGAAAAGGATAAGGAAACAGTGGGTAACGGATGAGTTGATTGCAAAGATGGATGAGAGAAGAAGATGGAAGAATGTAAGAACAGAGTTAGGCAAAATGAAGTATAAAGAGTTAAACAATAAATTGAGAATGGCCACAAATAAAGCGAAAGAAGAATGGTGGAAAACGCAATGCGAGGATATGGAAAGTTTGCAGACAAAGGGATAGGGAGGGATCGGGACGAAGGGATCAACAATAGGATAGAGAGTAAGGCAAATGATTACTTAGGGGATGATCAGTTTGGGTTTAGGAAGGGAAGAGGTACGCGCGTGGCATTGCAGTAATGAGATCACTAGTCGAGAGGAATATAGAATACAATCAGGACGTTTTTGCCTGTTTTGTAGATTTCGAAAAAGCGTTTGATAGAGTGAATTGGGAAAAATTAATGCGTATATTGCAGAAAATAGGAATGGATTGGAGGGACAGGAGACTGATCCGCAACCGGTACATGTCTCAGACTGCTCAGGTGCGAGTGGGGAACGGAGAGTCCGGATGGGCAGTGTTAGGAAGAGGTGTAAGGCAGGGTTGCCCATTGACACCGGTGCTGTTCAACGTATATGTGGAGGAAATGATTAAAGAGGCATGGGAAGAACTGGAGGTAGGAATGAAAGTCGGAGGGGAATTCGTAAAATCGGTTAGGTTTGCTAATGACCAAGCATTAGTTGCTCAGTCAGCCAAGGGGTTGCAAGATTGCTGATTGAATTGGAGGTTTAGTGTGGTAGATATGGAATGAGAATTAATATTAATAAAATAAAGGTTTTGCGATTTTCCAGGAAAAGGAAGACTAAGCTAAAAATTAAAATAGGAGGGGAAAAAATAGAGCAGGTAAACAGTTTAGGTATCTCGGAAGTGCTCTGGACCAACACGGTCAAAGTAGTAAGGACGTAAGGAGAAGAATTGCGCTAGGCAAGGAGGCTTTCTCAAGAAGGAGGGAGTTGATGACGGCGACTTTGAGTAGGGAGGTTAAGAAAAGACTCGTAAAAACTCTGATATGGAGCGTAGCTATGTACGGCGCGGAAACGTGGTCACTGAAGCAGGAGGATAGACGTAGATTGGAGGCTTTTGAAATGTGGGTGTGGAGAAGAATGGAGAAGGTGAAATGGACCGAAAGGAAAACAAAAGAGGAAGTACTGGAGTTGGTTGGTGAGTGGAGGGGTTTGTTGAGAGAAATTCTTTTGAGGCAGGAAAAATGGATGAAAGGCGTATTGAGCGGTAGTGGAATGTTGAAGAGGGTAATAGAGGGGAGGATGTTGGGCAAGCGAGGTAAGGGCAGGAACAGGATAGGGATGTTGGACGGGATGAAGGAAGGAAGTACACAGAGATGATGAGGGACCTGATGTAGAGTAGGTGGCTGGATTGGGTTTTGTTTGGAGTTACAAAATATTTATTTATTTGATAGCTGTGTCCACCCAAAAACCTACCTTACCCGGTAGATTACCTAATAGTAAATAAACCTGGAAAATAATGAAACCTTATCGTTTCTTCAATTCTTTTACTGAAGCAAGTTTAAATCTGTCATGCGCGGTAATTCCTGCGACACACTAAATTATTTTAAAACGAGTTTGTGTCACTTGACAGTTTGGATTACGTAGAATCACCGCGAACTTTGGATTAAGAGTGGAAATTCGTAGTTAAAGAGCATATGCAATATGAAAAGAAACGTGTTTGTGTGCAATTAATTCATTTTCATGTGTAGCAATTGGAGTGCTCTTTCAGTCTTATTTAAGCACAAACCTACAGTTTTACCACGCAAACATTTACTGATGACTCCAGAGTTTGACCTAAAATGGCGACACGAACTTTAGGAAAGCGAACATGCTCGGGGCGTTTCAAAAGTTAACGGCCGGTTGTTCATAAAGAGTGACTTTCAACAATGAATCTAATCAAGCATGCAAGTAGCTTCTACTGCTTCTTTAGCGCCAAGTTGTTTTGTGAGCAGTCGTTGCTTACCCTTAGTTAGAGTGATTCATGATGGTTGCAATAATTATAAATGCTGGCAGTTGCGTGAAGTTTTGTGTGTCTTTCTCAAACGCGGGAAGTCCTTTAACGCTTCCGAAATTCATCTCGAGTTGTGTTAAATTCATGGGCTTACCGTAATGAGTGAAGGAAAAGTTAAACGGCATCGTGAGTGTAATTTATCACGCACAGAGTGAGTGGAATAGTTGAAGATCCAGCATTGAAACATGAAATTGTGAACAATTGAACGCTTCAGTTTTCTCGAACTTTTCCTCGACCAAATTGCATGAAAAATCTCTGCGTCTAAATCACCTGATGTACGTCGAAAGCCGGATCTACACCAAATAAATAATATTTGCTTGAAATAACCTCGTGTTTGCGCTTCACTTCCACATGAGCTATTCACTTCTGAAAAACCTTCGTTTCTGCAAAATCCAGACGCGATCAAAAATCCACCCAAGTGCCTTCATTTGTCATTTCACCCTCTTCTTTCCAGGCACCACGGCAGGGCACAACTCTCACCCCCTCCTCTCCACCCCCTCCTACATTACCACCCCACCTACATTACCACCCCCCAACCTCCTCTCCATCTCTCGACCCCCATATTGTCGGAGAGGGCCAATCCGCCCCCGCGCACCCTCTCGAGCGTGACGTGTGTACGAATGGTACCCTGGCTTTTGTCATTTGTGCTCTCCCATTCCTTTCTCTCAATTCTCCTCGCGTGAGCTTTCATTATTAAATTAAATTGTAATGCTGCAAAGTTAATTAATAATTACTTAATTTAATAATGTGTTTTTAAATTTTATATTTAATACATATAATCTATTTAATTTAACGTTTTGTTTTATTTAATTTCCATGTGTCACTTCAAGAGTCAAGGCAAATATTTTTTTCGAACGAATGGACCACGGTTTGAAGAAATTCCAAAATATTGTATTCTCGCACGCTTAACAGGGCCTCTAATTAGCTTCATTTGGATCAATTAGGTTTAAAGTGAAAATGAGACGATACGCAATAAGTGTATTTCGCAATCACCATAAGTGTATTCTTTAGTCACACAAACAAATTCTCGAAATTATCAAGTTTCGTCTCAGAACTCAAAGCAGTACTCGTTTTCTATTAAATAACTTTCAAAGTAATTAACGTAGTTCAGACGGGGGTGGTAATTATCTCGGAATTGAGCGCGTCCCGTCGTAGAACTTCCAGTCGAGCTGCAAATTTGAAGTTTCGCACGTAGTCTTTGGTCGTAATCTTTGGTCAAAAATAACCCAAAAATATTAAAATGTGCAGTTGTTTTAATAAGGGATTGTTTTTACCTCAGACTGATTAAATTTTGGCTCCATGAGGAAATTATTGAATTCAACGCAGTTATCCTTTTTTGTTGCGTAGTGAGGCTTAAACTGAAATGCGGATGGGGGATTGAATTGTCTTATTATGTTCATTTTTTGGCGTTACTTGCTTTAAAAAAGTTGAATAAATTCATTTCGTATGAGGTTTATTGAAGCTTACTTCCTGTTTTTTGTTCTATTAACTCGGGTTTAGTTTTGGCATGGTCCATGAGAGAGGCCTTGTTTTGATCATTTACTGCTGATATCAGTTATGCATACAAATAATGTGGATTATGAGGTAACTTTCCATTCAAGCTCAATTAATTCAAACATATCTGTTGTAAAACAAAACTGTTAAGAGAAGGCCTTAACGCATGTACATGCAAGAAACATAGCTTACCAGTGAAAATATGAAGAGTGAATACAGGATACGGCTAGGGTTGATATTTTTATTGTGTTATGATAATATTTATTGGTTCGTGTGTTAAGTACTACAATTTCAATTAAAGAGAGCGAACGAACGGACTTGGGGATTGGGATGGTGCGGTGGCTAACGTACTGTCTTCCCACCCAAGGGACCCGGATTCGAATCTCGGAGGTGAAAGGATTTTTAATGGATTATGAATGGTGCGTCCCTACTTCGGGTTCTTTGTGTAGAGCACTTAGTGAGTACGCCGTGCGTCAGTAGGGACGTTAAACTGCGGACCCCTTGGCGTCTTTTTGCTATAAAGTAGGCATCTGTAAATCTTAACCCAACCAAATCACCAACGTATCCCTATTGGCGTAAATGACCGGCACTGTTGGCCGCCACTGTTAATAACTAACGAAATAATTAACTGATAGATCCTTAAAAGATTTTTTTTAAACCCTTACCTTGAAAAGTTGATCGATGTCGTATGCGTCGCCACCGATTTGAAATTTTATTCGTCGAAAATGTAATCAGCTAACACTCTCCCCCCTCCCTCCTTTCCCTCTGTGCCTTAAATAATTATTACTGAGTAATCTAGCGGTTAACGTAGGTTTTGGATGGACACAACTACGAAATAAATATTTGGTTACTCCTAACAAAACCCAATCCAGGAGCAAACTCTGCATGAGGTCTCTCTTCATCTCTGTGTACTTCCTTCCTCCCTTCATCCCGTCCAACATCCCTAGCCTGTTCCTGCCCTTTTCTCGCTTGCCCAACATTCTCCCCTCTATTACCTTCTTCAATATCCCACTACTGCTCAATACGCCATTCCTCTATTTTTCCTGCCTCCACAGAATTTCTCTCAACATACCCCTCTCCTCACCCACCATCTCCAGTACTTCATTTGTTTTCCTTTCGGTCCATTTCATCTTCTCCATTCTTCTCCACACCCACATTTCAAAAGCCTCCAATCTTGGTCTATCCTCCTGCTTCGGTGACCATGTTTCCGCGCCGTACATAACTATGCTCCATATCAAAGTTTTGACGAGCCTTTCCCTAGATAATATCACAATAATTTTGAATGGACGAATTCGAACCGAATTCAGCAACGCGCGACTTTTTTTTACAGTAAGAGGGTGATCGGATTCAAGATTGTTTGCGAAATATAACATCTTAGTTCCATTCAGCACTCCCTGAGAACGGTAATAAAATCGTTAACGAGGGTAGTTGGAAAAGTTCTTGGGATGGAATAGAAAACTTACCTCAGTGAAACTGGTGTTCATTCCGAGAACCCCTCAAACTAACCACCCTCGTATATATTGATACGGTTTTTGAGATGGTCGAAATGCGTGCTCCAATTCGCAGGCGACCGATAGGCAGCGCGGATGACTCTGGCCTCTTGGCTGTGAAGGCTATAACACAGGCCAACAGTGTTTTTGGTGTCGGAGCTTTTAATGCTGATTTAAAGAACAATTGGGGTGCTGAATCCAATTATGACACTAGTTTTTTCCTATCAGCTATAGTTTTCAAGAAATAGATATGTTGTTACTTACGTAAAAAATCTTCTACATGATGATATGGGAATATTATATTAATAACACAGGTCAACATTGGTTTTGGTGCCGGAGCTTTTAATGCTGATTTAAAGAACAATTGGGGTGCTGAATCCAATTATGACACTAGTTTTTTCCTATCAGCTATAGTTTTCAAGATATAGATATGATGTTACATACGTAAAAAAATCTTCTACATGATAATATGGGAATATTATATTAATAATTATTAATATAATATTCCCATATCATATTACCCAGCGATGTTCCTGGTATTTTATCTTCTGTAAGACTAATGATATTGTATCGTATTCTTCTTTCATTTTAGTTGAATGAGCGATTGGTATTGCGCCATACCTGTTACCATTGTGAAGAAGTACACATTTTAAACTACGCTTGGAGCTATCAATAAATATTTTACCGAAGTCAATACAAACGATTTTTGTTTTTTAATCTCATTGGCCAACAATATAGAAATATAGATAAAACTTATTGACAGTTTATTGAAAATAAAAGGAACACCGTAGAGTGGTTATAAATTAGTATACTTATAGATTTACTAGAAAATTTAGAAAGATTTAACTTTGAAACTTATTTTCCGGAATATATCAAATATTAAAACAACTAATCGTAAGATGTGCATATCTAAAAAAGTAGAGCTGTTAAATAAAAACATTTTTTTGTAGGCCTGTGTAATTGCTAATAAGACAGAAAAATAATACGGAATCCTCATCACTGCCTTTCCGAGATATTATTTTTATTCTGGGAGTGAGCTTCCACGAGATGTAGATTTGGATCGCTGAGTGGAATCTTGTATTCATACATTACACAATTCCTATCTTATACAAGTATTTAAACGCTTTATACACACTTTGTACACTTGCTTAAAGGCAGTAATTCAAAAACAATAATTACTCCCTCGACTGAAAGAGATTCGCTCTTGGACCACGACTCCCTAGGTGTTTCATCACCTTTCTTTTGTTGTTTAGATCCTGAAACTGCGAATCGTATACTTTTGAATTCCTTCAGCGTAAGTAATGCGATCGCTAGCCCGTGCGTTAATTTCGAGATTCAGGAATTGCGAATTTCAGAAAAAAGAATGCCCCGGAGTTGTAACATTTTTTCCTTGTATTTGAATTTGCTACCATTTTCTAAATTCAGTAATTGATATTTAAAAAAAGAAGCAAGCTGTTGTTATGACAAAATAAAGTTTCAAAACCGTATGATACTGGAAGATGTAAAAAACAATTACGGATGTCAATTGAGAGGTGTCGATTCAAACAACGTTACGGACGTTATTTCACATTTGCGTTAATATTATTATGCGTTGTACTAGTATTATAATTTCACTAGTATTATCATTACTCTTATGACTAATTTTTGATAAATTATTCAACTGTATAATAATTTCTAGGTTTAGCTATGCTTCTGAGAGAAGTAACCCTACAATATTTATTTATTGATTTACGCAAGAAAAATGAACCGTTGCGATTCTTTCACTTAGTGAATGAGTTTTTTCAAGTATCCTAAGTTTTCCTAGTACCCTTCTCGAATTCTAAAGCAGTAGACTAAACGTATTCCATTAATAGATCCTTGAACCCATTTTTATGATTAAATAACTACGAGAAATCCTTGTCCTTCTTATACACTGTATAGAGAATTGTAATAGTGATTGATAGATAAATTAATCAATTAATTAAAAACAATATTTCTAAAGGTTTTAATACTGCAAAAACCTTAATTCCTCCTAGTTCTTTATTTATTTAATCAAAACAAAGCGTAAGGAGTCTTTCTGTATTCCATACCCTTGAATGAGTTTCGTTGAAGTCGAGGCCAATCTTACCAAAGAACTGTAGGTTCAGTGCATTTCATCCGATCTCTTGGGCTAGTTTTCATGATGACTCCATAAAGAGTTACATGCTGTGTTCTATTGGCTTCATTCAATATTGGCATAAACGAATTCGTCAACCTAAAGAGGAAAGCCTTCATCGAATCGTGATTTCGCGATTTTAACGCTGCCCTGAAACTCGAATTCTAAACTGATACTTTTTTGTGTGCTAGTTTAACGGGTCGCGACCCTTTTAATAAACATCCGTACGGTTACGTTCCAGTTGAAACGGTGGGATTTTAAACTAATGCCCGCCCTCCGAAGCGCTGCTGAGACGACTCCCATCTGTTCCAGACTGTCCGGAACAGACGTGGATCTGGTCAGAGACAGACTCGTACCGCGACTATTCCAGACTTGGGTCAGTCATCGACTCCACGGAAATTTCAGCGAATGTGCTATCAACTTTTTCAGTGCAAAATCAATTTGAGTGAAATACTTGAAATAAAAATTCCTATAAAACACGGATGGAAATCATCCCTAACGGTTTCGTCGCCCTAATGCATGGAGGGTGACAACGGTTTGTTTATTATCGTTGTTGATATTCATCGCCGGCCCGAGGGATGCCATTTCGTGGACCATTCGGGTCCGCATTTTGATCGATCCCCGTTATATTCCTCTGAAATGCAATGTGTTGCCCCCCCCGCCCCCAAAAGGCTCACTCAGTGTAGTGCCATCTCAAGTTCTCGGCAAACAACTGTGTTTTGGTAGCAGCGATCAGAGTCGTCTCAATTTTGTAAAATATGTAGGGTCTCAGCAATGCAAAAAGCTTGTAATATATTGATCATTTACCGCCAAAGCGTTTTTTGTTGACCTTTCATTTTTCTCGTTTTAAATGTAGAAATTTTAAAAAATGCAGGGAACTCGGACGAACATTAATTTCTCTCTGATGTTCAATTTAAAGGAATAAATTGGTTTTGTAGCGCAGGGAAAAAATCATCGCCCACATAAAGAAGTCTGCTTTATTCCTGGAAAATTCCGTCAATGATGTCATCTCCAGTCAATTGTCGGAAACTTTTTTTTTCAATTAAAAACTGCGGATTGCTATTGCAAAAATTCCGTCAGATAAAAGGGTTTTAGAAGTTAGAAAACTGTATGCTGAATATGCTGAATGCTGTAATTACACCATATATTGTTTTTGTTTTGAAATATATACACATACGTAACACGTAACATATTTTATATATACACACACATAAGTATATACGTAACACATTTTATATATACACACACACATATCCTAGCGCAGTCCGTAACCTGTACGTTAATACTTATTGTAATGAACTAAGTCCTGGGGAATTTCGACTACAGTCATTCTGGTCTGTTATCGTTCTTGGAAAAAATGAATTTTAAACCTGTCAGTCTTGCAGTCTATCTCTCAAGTCTTAAATTCGTGATCCCTTCGACCGTAATACGTTGGGGTTCGTATTATATCCTTGATGTCATCGGAAAAGGGCCCATCTTTAAATGTTTTTATAAGTTTAATCTATATTGGAAACGCCGCTGTCTAAGAGAATCCCAACCTAAATTGTCTAGCAAAGTGGATACGCTGCTGAGTTGGTCATAACAATGTTTGACAAATCTAGCCCCCCTCCGCTGAACTCGATCTAATTCCGAAACCAAATTTATATTATGAGGATCCCATATACTGGCAGCATACTCTAGGTGGGGCCTGACCAAGGCAAGGAAACATCGTTCTTTCACCCTTTCGTCGCATTTACCTAGCACTCTTTTCACAAATCCCAATTTTTTATTACCACGACCGCATATTTCTCGTATGTTTTTTCCCCAGTACAGTTCGTGAGTAATTGTTACACCCAAGTATTTAAAGGAATCGACCCTCGCGATTTTGGTTTGTTTCACTTTGTAACTATAAGGGAGAGAATTATTCTTTTCCAAAAAATATATTACTACGCATTTTTTAAAATTTAATTCCAATTTCCATGTATCGCACCATTTTTGAATGGCATCTAGGTCGTTGGCTAACACGACTCTGTCTTCGTGACTTCGGATGTCCCCATAAATTACTGCATCATCGGCGAAAAGACGGAGCTTGCTATTAAATACGGTACTGATGTCATTTATGTAAATAAGGAAAAGGAGGGGACCTATGACACTTCTATGTGGTACACCCGACGTGACCTTGACAGTATCGGATGATACACCGTCCAGGACGACTGTTTGGACACGATCACTTAAAACTTGTTTAATCCAGTTAATAATACTTTCGTGTATTCCATAGGTTTCCAATTTCGCCAGTAAAATGTAATGAGGGACTTTATCGAAAGCTTTCTTAAAATCTAGGAATATCGCATCAACTGGAATATTACTTTCACCGGAGTTCAATACATCATGTACAAAAAGTGCGAGTTGAGTTTCGCAGGATCTACCCTTACGGAAGCCGTGTTGGTTATTAATTAATAAATCTTGGCTATCGAGGTGCCTCATCATGGAACTAACAATGATGTGTTCAAGAATCTTACAGGAAATGGAAGTCAGCGATATTGGCCTATAATTACTGGGGTCCTCCCTGTCTCCGTTTTTAAATATGGGTGTTACCGAAGCTACCTTCCAGCCGTTTGGCACGCTTTCTTCTGCTAATGATTTCTTAAATGTTATATGTAGATATGGGGCAATTTCAGCCGACAGTTCTTTATAAAAGCGCGCCGGTATCTCATCAGGTCCCGGAGATTTGTTGGGGTCTATGTTTTTAAGGAGTAATTCTATTCCGCGGGTGGAAATATTGATTGCTTCCATTGACTGCTGAAATATTTTCGGAAGGTTCTCGGGTGTATTTTGCGAGGATATGTTGAAAACACCCCGGAAGAATGAGTTTCATCTGTTGGCTTTATCTAAACTACTCGGTACTTTATCCCCTTCTTCGGTATTCAATGAGTTTACGGTGGACTTTTTTCCCTGCACTTCCCTGACGTAGGACCAAAACATCTTTGGGTTATCGTTCAAATATTCGCCTAATTTTTTCCTTTTGAATTCCGCTAGCGCCTTCCGGAAGGCCTTCTTGGCAGTGGACCTAGATGCTTTGTAGTTCTGTATGGTTTCGTTGATTTTATCAGGGGAGGAATCTTTAACTGCGTTTTTCATTCTGGCATGGCACACCCTTTGCCGCCTAACTGATTTCCGTACTTCAGAGTTGTACCATCGGGGTACCTTATTTTTTTTATATATTTACAAGGTATGAACCTCTGTATTGCTGAACGTGTTATAGTAAGAAAATTATTCCAAGTATCCTCGACACTACTAGTTTTGCTTAATTCGTCAAATATAAAAAAAGAACTTTTTAATTCACATTTTAAGCCACCATAGTCCGCTTTATTGAACAAATATACCTTTCTCTTAGGTTTGTTAACTTTATCTACGCTTAGAGAAAATTTAGCGTTTACAGCCCTGTGATCACTGATTCCGTCAACAACATCCATATTTAAGACCTTT
The DNA here is from genome assembly GCA_037158775.1 of Hetaerina titia. Taxonomy (NCBI): domain Eukaryota; kingdom Metazoa; phylum Arthropoda; class Insecta; order Odonata; family Calopterygidae; genus Hetaerina; species Hetaerina titia. The sequence goes on along the minus strand of CM073772.1, from coordinate 69,382 downwards.
TCGGGTATATTTGTGGCTAACAGATCAAGAATGTTCTTCTTTCCCCTTGTTGGTGAAGTGACTAATTGATGTAGGGAATTTGAGGTGAACGCAAATAAGAGGGACTCGCATAGATCCTTGTCTTTACCTCCATTTATAAAACTCTACGAATCTCAATCTATTGTGGGAATATTAAAATCACCTCCGATAATTAGGCTATGCTCACTGTTGTGAGATGTAAAGCTTTGTATCTGTTTTTCTAGGTATGGTATTGAGTTAATGCTAACGTGGGGTGGTCTATAATACGCACAGATATGTATTCTCTTCGATCTGGGTGTTTTCACTGAGCACCATACACTTTCTATACAGCTATCAGGAAATAACTCGGCTCTACTGACGTAAGAGTTCTTAACCGCAATAAATACTCCTCCGGCTCTATTTTTTCTGTCGTTGCTATAAACTATGAAGGACTTGGGAAATATTTTGCAATCTGCGATGTCATCTGTTAACCAACTTTCAGTTCCTGTGATGATATCCGACTCTGTGCTATGAATGAGATGGTGAAATTCCGGTATTTTATTTTTTAAACTTCGGCAGTTAACTACTACTACGGAAATTATATCCTCGTCTAAAACCTTCTTTGCGGTCTGCTTTCTGGGGATGTTATTTAATCTCTTTGATGTCTTAGTATTTGATCGGCCTATATTCTGATTAGTAATTCGATCTTTTGTCTCATTAGCAGTGCAAGTACTTGGAAAAATCTCTTCTGGCAACCTAGTATTGTTAGACCCATTAATTGACCTACACCTTATTATATCGTTATTAGGGCAATCTACTCCACTACCTAACCTACGCATTTGCCTAAAAAATATCTACAGTGCTCGAAGATCCTATGAGCCACCCGAACCGACGCGACGCCTCAGGGGTGTAGTGAACCCCGGAACGGTTCAAGGGAGTGGGACATGACCGGTCTTAAGTCCACAAACTCGGCCCCTATGTCCCGACACTCGTTCCAGAGTGGGGTCAGGACGTCTTTTGGGCGATAATAACAAATTTAAGGTTGTTAAGGTTGCGACCATCCAAAACAAAGCTTAAGTGGAAGATTACACAATAAATATAAATTAATAAATCGAGGAAACCTATATTCTTGACATGTATACCGGAGGTTTTACTAAAAAATTAATTGAGGGCAATTAATAAATTGAATTATTCGTCTAATTTTTCCCGCTCAAGTTTGTAACTATATTTTTATGATGTCAGTGTGGGCATATCTTTACCTCAGTTACATAATACGAGGATTTAAGTAAGTCCTAAGGTACTACCAAGAAAACTGCCACATTTCTTGCTTAGTCTTTTTGTGTTTCTGCATATTTTTATTTTTTTTGGAGTAATAGAAATTACATTGTTATTGTATTTTCGGTCCCGCACATTTCACTTGTTATATGGATCCTTTTTTAAAACAATTTCACTGCCTCTGATGGTCCTAGATGTTATTCGATTGCTCATGGAAAACTCCAGCCGAATACTGGAGTCTTTTTTAATGCTGCAGAAGTAATGGCACGGGATTGAAACTATCGCCGCCACGCTTCTCTTTTAAGAGTAATTACTCTCTTTTATAACTTACGGAAGTTCACGGTGGGGGATATTTCACTACGTAGGCCATTAAAAATCTCAGCATGACTCCTGATGACATTTGTTTTTTCTCTTTCTTTTGCAGATAAGCAGGGCAAGCATGAATTCAGCGCCGATTTCGAGACCGCCATCGGACTTGCCGGTAAATATGAGTTATGCTTGAAGTAAGCATTTTAAAAAGTATTTCAGTCTGTGCCTCCGGATTTTCGTCCCTGTTCACTTGAGACATTGCAAACTGTGATGCGTTTTTGTCGACTTTTGTCAGAACGTAGATGTTAATTACGTCCAAAGGTGAGATAATTAACGCATCAGTCAGTTCCTCAATCCCCGTTTCCTTCTTTTTGATCGATAACCTGTCTTTCGAAGAGGCGGTCGTTGAGGGATCGACTGCGCACACGTTCCGGCCGCCCGCTGTATCGCAACCCGGAAAATCATATCAATCAAGGGAATAGACGGAGGAATACGATTACTAATGAGGCGGCGGGGGTCGAGCATGTGAGTTATCGAGGCCATTCCTTCCTCTCTGGGGTCAACTCAGAACCAGGGTATTCCCCGTTGCAGTACGGGGACCCAAGCACCGCTCCGAGCGAGGGAAATCGCTAGGCGTGTTTCTCGAAACCACTAGTCAACATGAAAGCCCTTGCTTGTCTATCTCATTGGAGCCTTCGAACGACGATAGTTCAGACAAGAACGCTATTTCCACGGCTTTATCGCATCGAGCGTGATTTGGAGATGTTTGTGAATAACATTTGCGAATGTTTTTTGAGGACTTGTGAATGGATTTAAAGAACCTTCGCGCGCGTGTGTGTGTATATTGTACTGTCGTATATCCTGCAATAAATTTGAACCTGAAGACGTCCCCTATGTGATGAAACGGTTAGTACGGTGTTAATGATTTTTTATAAATTTTACGTAGTGTATCTTATTCCTCGAATGTTACATCGTTTGGGATGTGAAATTTCCGTATCGGATATTATGTAATATCGAACCCGGTTGACACGTAGGTATGCACCCGCCTGTCGCTATTTTGCACATGAGGCCGGTAGAAGAAGGAAGGGCCAGGAGAGGGTCATGCCTTACCTGCGTTTTTTATGCTCTCGTAAATTTCAGACATTTCGCGTTTTCAGATTCACTTTTTCAACCCTGCCATTTGGAATAACCGAGAGTTTTTCCTTTAATAAAATGGGGAAGAGGGAAGAAAAAGGCAAGGTAATGTTGAGTGAGGAGGCTCCGTTAGCCTTTCGTCGCTCTCTGGATTTCAATTTGCCAGAGCTCGTCCTATTTTGGTTCGCAAAAGTCAAAGTTCGAAACTTCGCTCCTTTCGCTTCTCTTCGCTCCGTCCCATTCGATCCAATCAATACTCGAGTGTCGTCTGTCTGACATGAGATATCTCGGATTGGTTCCATCTCCACCCCAAGGCCGAGTCGTCTGTTCGCTTCCTGACCCTCTCACGTGTACTGTATCCATGCTCCAGTCACGTATTCAAGAGGGCCCGTGCTAGATACTGCATGTGTCGCTGTCATTCTTGATCCTTCATCTCGATATATTAGTAAGTTAAACCTTTGCCTGTGCAGTTCAGCGTATGCGTGGCGATAATAGTGATAGAGACATGGGAAGAACTGGAGGTAGGATATAGAATAGGTGAAGAATTCATAAAATCAGTTAGGTTTGCTGATAATCAGACCGGTCAGGCTGTCAGTCAGCCAAGGGGTTGTAGGCATTGTTGGGTGCATTGGAACGTCAGCAGATATGGGATGAGGATAAATGAAATACAACTAAGGGTATGTGGTTTTCCAGAAAGAGAAATTCTAAGATTAACGCTAAAATAGGAGGTCATAAATTACATCTACATAAGTACCCTGCGAGCCACCAAAGAGGTGTGTGGCAGGGGGAGCAGTTTCCGTACCTCGGAAGTGTGTTGAGCCAAAATGGTCGAAGTGGGAGGAGGGATATAAGGAGAAGAATTGAAATTTGGATGTGGAGAAAGATGGAAACGGTGCGGTGGACATGGAAGAAAACGATTGAGTAAGTATTGGGTATGGTGGGTGAGGAGAGGGTATTGTTGGGAGAAATCACAAGAAGACACGCAAAATGAATGCAGAGCATATTGATTGGCAGTAGGATGTTGAAGAGTGTAATGGAGGGAGAATGTTGGGCAAACGAGGAGAGGTAGACGGGATGGGGATGTTGGACGGAATGAATGTTAGAAGATACGGAGATTGCTTTGATATTGATACGGAGAGGACTTTGTTGTAGAGTAGGATGTTGGGTTGTTTTTTGTTGGTAGAGACAAAGGAAGTGTCGCTGTACGTTTTGATAGCTTGTATCCATACAAAGGACACTAACCGGTAGATTACCTATAATAATAAATGCATATATGCTATTGTTCTAGTACAGAGTGCTATAGTATAGATATAGCACTCTTACAACTAAGAGGCTATCCTGGGTCGTCGTTTTTTCAAAGGTCTCCAACATGACGTTTTTCGGGGAAATCGGGAAGGATCGCTGGCATTTACAGAATGGTTGGAACCTCACCCTTCTCCTCTCGAAAGCACCTCGTGCCTGGCGTCTGCCTGCCTTCTTCCCTCTCTCTCCGGTTACGTGGCAATGCTTCCGGCCGACTTGATGGTGACTCTCCGTGTTCTCCAAAGAATTCTTTCAGCACAGCCTGCCTCGTTGGATTTTGATTTTAGAGTTTAACGTCAAGGTCACGTTAGCAAGCGGTGTGCCGTGTCCATATGTATTTACGGTGAATTCAGAACGGACCGAAATGCATTGTAAATTTTAAAAATATGTGAATCCACCCCTGAAAGTGCACCTAACATTTATCTTCCTTATTTCCGGCGTGGATATGGTGACTCGGGCTCGACTGGGTAATGCCTCTGGTAAATGGTCTTTTCATGCATGTACGTGAAATAAAAACGATGAATCATCAATGATACTTAAACTTGTTTGTTTATAATATTACATTTGCCTTTGCCTATATTTCTGAAAAAATCTCTTTATAAAATATCTTCAAATGCTTAGTTTTAAATTTCACTCTCAGTTTTTAAGGTAGCTTAAATTGTTTGGGAGGAAAAAATATTCACTGCTGGTACAAATTAAAGCCAAATAATATATGTTAAAAGCTTTCCCCAAAGGTTTTCCATTAAGAAATCACAATTGTTCTTTTCTGTAGGTTGTAATCAATAGATCTCTCTACTTTAAACTGAGAAACGAGTTAAGAATCGCTATACTAGTTAAAGAACAATTTCCCCCCTCGCGATGACAAATTATTTTGGAAAAAATATTGGCTCTTTGAACGGGAAGAAGGCAACTTGAGAAATTATTATATTTTTTTCCTCGAGATTATAAATCAGTCGTAGCCAAAACCAATATTTTAAATTCTTAGCTATTTCTTCATAGTTCAAATAATTTTTGCTAGCGTTACTTAAATATTGTTCATCAGCGTTGTTCCAAGGACGATATGATAACAGTAAAACATCTTTATTTGGGCGAGATTGAATCTAGATAGTCCCCCTCATCCGCCTGTATAGGGGTAAACTAGGGTTTGCACCGTATATTGTAAATTGAGAACATCCGACTGAAAGAAAAACCCTCTTCAAGAAATGATACTTCCGCTAAAAGTTCAGGGCGTCGGGAATTATTCGCCTTTGTCGGCCGTCGGTGTCGGCGGTGTCGGCCTTGCCAGTGGTCCTATCTCGACTAGTCTCCACACAGCAGCGATTCTAGTCTGAACTTGCACAGGCTTGCTGTACAAAAACTTTTGTCTGTAGGAATGAAGGTGTTGCGTGTACACACACACACACACACACACACACACACACACATATATATATATATATATATATATATATATATATATATATATATATATATATATATATATATATATATATATATAATTATTATTATTAGTTAATCTACCGGTTATGGTAGGTTTTTCGATGGACACAACTATCAAATATGTAACCCCAAACAAAACCCAATCCAGCAAACTAAACTACATCAGGTCCCTCTTCATCTCTTTGTACTTCTTTCCACCCATCATCCCATCCAACATCCCTATCCTGTTCCTACCCTTTCCTCGCTTGCCCAACATTCTCCCCTCTATTACCCTCTTCAACATTCCACTACCGCTCAATACGCCCTTCATCCATTTTTCCTGCCTCCAAAGGATTTCTCTCAACAAACACCTCTCCTCACCCACCATCTCTAGTACTTCCTCATTTGTTTTCCTTTCGGTCCATTTCACCTTCTCCATCCTTCTCCACACCCACATTTCAAAAGCCTCCAATCTACGTCTATCCTCCTGCTTCAGCGACCACGTTTCCGCGCCGTACATAGCTACGCTCCATATCAGAGTTTTTACGAGTCTAGTCTTAACATCCCTACTCAACGTCCCCGTCATCAACTCCCTCCTCCTTGAGAAAGCCTTCTTGCTTAGCGCAATTCTTCTCCTTACGTCCCTACCACTTTGACCGTATTGGTCCAAAACACTTCCGAGATATGTAAACTGCTCTACCTGCTCTATTATTTCCCCGCCTATTTTAATATTTAGCATAGCCTTTTTCTTTCTGGAAAAATTCGTAACCTTTGTTGTATTAATATTGATTCTCATCCCATATATATCGCACTGAACCTTCAATTCACTCAGCAATGTTTGCAACCCCTTGGCTGACTGAGCAACTAATGCTTGGTCATCAGCAAACCTAACCGATTTTACGAATTCCCCTCCGACTTTCATTCCTACCTCCAGTTCTTCCCATGCTTCCTTAATCATTTCCTCTACGTATACGTTGAACAGTACCGGTGAGAATGGGCAACCCTGCCTTACACCTCTTCCTAACACTGCCCATCCGGACTCTCCGTTCCCCACTCGCACCTGAGCAGTCTGAGTCATGTACAGGTTCGGATTAGTCTCCTGTCCCTCCAATCCATTCCTATTTTCTGCAATACACGCATTAATTTTTCCCAATTCACTCTATCAAACGCTTTTTCGAAATCTGGAAAACATACATAAACGTCCTGATTGTATTCTATATTCCTCTCGATTAGTGATTCCATTACTGCAATGGCATCACGCGTACCTCTTTCTTCCCTAAATCCAAACTGATCATCCCCTAAGTAATCATTTGCCTTAATCTCTATCCTTTTGTTGATGATCCTGAGAATAACTTTAGCTGCGTGGGATATCAAACGTATTGTTCTGTAATCCTCACATGACGTAGACTTTGCCTTTTTGGAATAGGAACTAACACTGATCTCACAAAATCTTCCGGCCAGATTCCTTCCTCATAGATACTACGAATCAGTCCAAATACTCTTCCCAACTTTTCCTAACCATTTCAACATTTCTACAGGAATGTTGTCCACCCCCACGGCCTTATTTGCTTTCATCTCCTTTAATGCCCTTTTTATTTCAGAATCGAGTATGCCTGAACCTAAGCTATCTTCTTCTACGTCATGTTCCTTTTCTATGTCTAACCTTGTCGGCCTAAGTTCTTAGCCATACAGTGTTTCTATATATTCCTTCCATCTCTCTTGAATTTTTCCTGGTTCAACTATTATCTTACCCCACTTATCTTTAACTGTTAGCACAGATCTTGCCTTTTCACTTCCCGATAATAACTTAAATTTTGCTGTATAGAGCACCAATTTCACCTTTCTTCTGTAAACTTTCCATATCCTCGCATTGCGTTTTCCACCATTCTTCTTTTGCTTTATTTGTGGCCCTTCTCAATTTATTGTTTAACTCTTTGTACTTCATTTTGCCTAACTCTGCGTTTGCATTCTTCCATCATATATATATATATATATATATATATATATATATATATATATATATATATATATATATATATATATATATATATCCATCCCCTGGACTACAATCTTTTCGTGGTGGAAGGGCTTGTGTGTTCCGATGACCCCTAGAGCTGTGCTGGCGGGAGTAATAATAATTACTCCTGGAAGGGTCACCCATGCCAGATATGTCGAAGGTTCGGAGCCAGACGAAAGGTAGTCCACGCAGCGTCTGTTCCTCAGTGAGCCGGCTGCAATGGCGTCTGACCTCAGTAGGGCGGCCATTAAGTGATGGTGTCAAGTTAAAAACACTATTGAGGAAGGCAACGGGAAACCACCTTAATTATGATTCCCAAGAATATAATGATGGGCACAATAGATAATGAGTCCTGGCAACTACAGGACTCGGCCCAAGAGGCCGTGTGTCGTTCCCGGCAGCGGGAGAAGCAAGGCTTCCGCGGTCGTCATCCCACAAAACCCTTGCAGGGAAGAAAAAATTGCAGCCGGACAGAAGACTCAGAAGAAGGCGAAAGTAGTTAGAATAGGAACCTGGAACGTCAGGACAATGTTGAGGAGAGGCATATTAGAAAGTATTAAGCGAGAGATGGAAAGAGGTAATATAGATGTTTTAGGTCTTTGCGAGGTGAGATGGAAGGATAGCGGGGATTACTGGAGTGATAATTATAGAGTGATTTACAGCGGCGGGGACGAGAGCCAACAAGGGGTTGCCGTAATTTTAAATAAAGGGGTAGGAAGAAGCGTAGTGAACATAGAGCAAGCGACGAATAGAATTTTACTCGTAGAGATTAAAGCAGAGCCGACGAACTTGGTCATTGTTCAGGTATACTTACCACCGAGCAACCACAAGGAGGAAGAAGTCGATAGGATGTATGATGAGTTCGAGGATATCATCGCGAGTGTTCCTGCATGGAAACATTTGATGGTGATGGGGGATTGGAATGCGACGGTAGGCGAAGGAAGAGATGGTGGTGGGGTGGGGGACTATGGGTTAGGCACGAGGAATTAACGCGGGGAGAAAGCAATTGAATTCTGCAGGAGACAGGGGTTAGTCATCACTAACACATGATTTAGACGTCACAAAAGGCGTAGGTATACATGGAAAATGCCAGGTGACTCAGAAAGGTATCAGTTAGATTATGTTATGGTTAGGCACAGGTTTAGGAACAGTGTGATAAAATCGCTCAGTTTCCCAGTAGCAGATGCGGACTCTGACCACAGTTTAGTTGTTATGAAATATAATGTTCGTTTCAAGAAGATAAGGCAAGGGCGGCGGGTTAGGAAATGGAATTTAGAAGCAGTAAATGGATTAACGAGGAAGGAGTATCAGCAGACTGTAGAGGAAATCATGGATGACGGTAAAGAACTGAGTACTATCGAAGAAAAATGGGAATGTATCAAGAAAGGGATATTGGAAGCCGCTAAAGACACTATAAGAACCGTAAACGGGAAAAGGATAAGGAAACCATGGGTAACGGATGAGATGATTGCAAAGATGGATGAGAGAAGAAGATGGAAAAATGTAAACACAGAGTTAGGCAAAATGAAGTACAAAGAGTTAAACAATAAATTGAGAAGGGCCACAAATAAAGCAAAAGAAGAATGGTGGAAAACGCAATGCGAGGATATGGAAAGTTTACAGAAGAAGGGTGAAATTGGTGCTCTATACAGCAAGGTTAAGTTATTATCGGGAAGTAAGAAGGCAAGATCTGTGCTAACAGTTAAAGATAAATGGAGTAATATAATAGTTGAACCAGGAAAAATCTAAGAGAGTATGAAGGAATATATAGAAACACTGCATGGTAAAGAACTTAGACCGACAAGGTTAGACATAGAAAAGGAACATGACGTAGAAGAAGATAGCTTAGGTCCAGGCATACTCGACGATGAAATTCAAAGGGCATTAAAGGAGATGAGAGCAAATAAGGCTGTGGGGGTGGACAATATTCCTGTAGAAATGTTGAAATGGCTAGGGAAAGGTGGGAAGAAGGCCATATATGGACTGATTCATAGTATCTATGAGGAAGGAATCTGGCCGGAAGATTTTGTGAGATCAGTGTTAGTTCCTATTCCAAAAATGGCAAAGGCTACATCATGTGAGGATTACAGAACATAGGTTTGATATCCCATGCAGCTAAAGTTATTTTCAGGATCATCAACAAAAGGATAGAGAGTAAGGCAAATGATTACTTAGGGGGTGATCAGTTTGGGTATAGGAAGGGAAGAGGTACGCGTGATGCCATTGCAGTAATGAGATCACTAATTTAGAGGAATATAGAATACAACCAGGACGTTTTTGGCTGATTTGTAGTAGTCGAAAAAGCGTTTGATACAATGAATTAAATAACATCCCCAGAAAGCAGACCGCAAAGAAGGTTTTAGACGAGGATATAATTTCCGTAGTAGTAGTTAACTGCCGAAGTTTATAAAATAAAATACCGGAATTTCACCATCTCATTCATAGCACAGAGTCGGATATCATCACAGGAACTGAAAGTTGGTTAACAGATGACATCGCAGATTGCAAAATATTTCCCAAGTCCTTCATAGTTTATAGCAACGACAGAAAAAATAGAGCCGGAGGAGTATTTATTGCGGTTAAGAACTCTTACGTCAGTAGAGCCGAGTTATTTCCTGATAGCTGTATAGAAAGTGTATGGTGCTCAGTGAAAACACCCAGATCGAAGAGAATATATATCTGTGCGTATTATAGACCACCCCACGTTAGCATTAACTCAATACCAGACCTAGAAAAACAGATACAAAGCTTTACATCTCACAACAGTGAGCATAGCCTAATTATCGGAGGTGATTTTAATATTCCCACAATAGATTGAGATTCGTAGAGTTTTATAAATGGAGGTAAAGACAAGGATCTATGCGAGTCCCTCTTATTTGCGTTCACCTCAAATTCCCTACATCAATTAGTCACTTCACCAACAGGGGGAAAGAAGAACATTCTTGATCTGTTAGCCACAAATATACACGAAAAGGTCTTAAATATGGATGTTGTTGACGGAATCAGTGATCACAGGGCTGTAAACGCTAAATTTTCTCTAAGCGTAGATAAAGTTAACAAACCTAAGAGAAAGGTATATTTGTTCAATAAAGCGGACTATGGTGGCTTAAAATGTGAATTAAAAAGTTCTTTTTTTATATTTGACGAATTAAGCAAAACTAGTAGTGTCGAGGATACTTGGAATAATTTTCTTACTATAACACGTTCAGCAATACAGAGGTTCATACCTTGTAAATATATAAAAAAAATAAGGTACCCCGATGGTACAACTCTGAAGTACGGAAATCAGTTAGGCGGCAAAGGGTGTGCCATGCCAGAATGAAAAACGCAGTTAAAGATTCCTCCCCTGATAAAATCAACGAAACCATACAGAACTACAAAGTATCTAGGTCCACTGCCAAGAAGGCCTTCCGGAAGGCGCTAGCGGAATTCAAAAGGAAAAAATTAGGCGAACATTTGAACGATAACCCAAAGATGTTTTGGTCCTACGTCAGGGAAGTGCAGGGAAAAAAGTCCACCGTAAACTCATTGAATACCGAAGAAGGGGATAAAGTACCGAGTAGTTTAGATAAAGCCAACAGATGAAACTCATTCTTCCGGTGTGTTTTCAACATATCCTCGCAAAATACACCCGAGAACCTTCCGAAAATATTTCAGCAGTCAATGGAAGCAATCAATATTTCCACCCGCGGAATAGAATTACTCCTTAAAAACATAGACCCCAACAAATCTCCGGGACCTGATGAGATACCGGCGCGCTTTTATAAAGAACTGTCGGCTGAAATTGCCCCATATCTACATATAACATTTAAGAAATCATTAGCAGAAGAAAGCGTGCCAAACGGCTGGAAGGTAGCTTCGGTAACACCCATATTTAAAAACGGAGACAGGGAGGACCCCAGTAATTATAGGCCAATATCGCTGACTTCCATTTCCTGTAAGATTCTTGAACACATCATTGTTAGTTCCATGATGAGGCACCTCGATAGCCAAGATTTATTAATTAATAACCAACACGGCTTCCGTAAGGGTAGATCCTGCGAAACTCAACTCGCACTTTTTGTACATGATGTATTGAACTCCGGTGAAAGTAATATTCCAGTTGATGCGATATTCCTAGATTTTAAGAAAGCTTCGATAAAGTCCCTCATTACATTTTACTGGCGAAATTGGAAACCTATGGAATACACGAAAGTATTATTAACTGGATTAAACAAGTTTTAAGTGATCGTGTCCAAACAGTCGTCCTGGACGGTGTATCATCCGATACTGTCAAGGTCACGTCGGGTGTACCACATAGAAGTGTCATAGGTCCCCTCCTTTTCCTTATTTACATAAATGACATTAGTACCGTATTTAATAGCAAGCTCCGTCTTTTCGCCGATGATGCAGTAATTTATGGGGACATCCGAAGTCACGAAGACAGAGTCGTGTTAGCCAACGACCTAGATGCCATTCAAAAATGGTGCGATACATGGAAATTGGAATTAAATTTTAAAAAATGCGTAGTAATATATTTTTTGGAAAAGAATAATTCTCTCCCTTATAGTTACAAAGTGAAACAAACCAAAATCGCGAGGGTCGATTCCTTTAAATACTTGGGTGTAACAATTACTCACGAACTGTACTGGGGAAAAAACATACGAGAAATATGCGGTCGTGGTAATAAAAAATTGGGATTTGTGAAAAGAGTGCTAGGTAAATGCGACGAAAGGGTGAAAGAACGATGTTTCCTTGCCTTGGTCAGGCCCCACCTAGAGTATGCTGCCAGTATATGGGATCCTCATAATATAAATTTGGTTTCGGAATTAGATCGAGTTCAGCGGAGGGGGGCTAGATTTGTCAAACATTGTTATGACCAACTCAGCAGCGTATCCACTTTGCTAGACAATTTAGGTTGGGATTCTCTTAGACAGCGGCGTTTCCAATATAGATTAAACTTATAAAAACATTTAAAGATGGGCCCTTTTCCGATGACATCAAGGATATAATACGAACCCCAACGTATTACGGTCGAAGGGATCACGAATTTATGACTAGAGAGATAGACTGCAAGACTGACAGGTTTAAAATGTCTTTTTTCCAAGAACGATAATAGACCAGAATGACTGTAGTCGAAATTCCCCAGGACTTAGTTCATTACAATAAGTATTAACGTACATTTTAGGGACTTCGCGAGGATGTGTATACATGTGTATATATATATATATACATAATTTTTTTTTCTTACAGGTTCCCCCCACCTTTCTTCACCTAACCCCCAACCCCCTTAACTTTTAACCTTCCCTCATGGTGCTACACCCCCTGCCACACACCTTTTAGGTGGCTCGCAGGGAATCTATGTAGATGTAGATGAGAGTCCGGATGGGCAGTGTTAGGAAGAGGTGTAAGGCAGGGTTGCCCATTGTCACCGGTGCTGTTCAACGTATATGTGGAGGAAATGATTAAAGAGGCATGGGAAGAACTGGAGGTAGGAATAAAAGTCGGAGGGAAATTCGTAAAATCGGTTAGGTTTGATGATGATCAAGCATTAGTTGCTCAGTCAGCCAAGGGATTGCAAACATTGCTGAGTGAATTGGAGGTTCAGTGCGATAAATATGGGATGAGAATCAATATTAATAAAACAAAGGTTACGCGAATTTCCAGAAAGAAAAAGGCTAAGCTAAATATTAAAATAGGCGGGGAAAGAATAGAGCAGGTAGAACAGTTTACATATCTCGGAAGTGTTTTGGACCAATACGGTCAAAGTGGTAGGGACCTAAGGAGAAGAATTGCGCCAGGCAAGGAGGCTTTCTCAAGGAGGAGGGAGTTGATGACGGGGACTTTGAGTAGGGATGTTAAGACAAGACTCTTAAAAACTCTGATATGGAGGATAGCTATCGTAGCGTACGGCGCGGAAACGTGGTCGCTGAAGCAGGACGATAAACAGTGATTCGAGGCTTTTGGAATGTGGGTGTGGAGAAGAATGGAGAAGGTGAAATGGACCGAAAGGAAAACAAATGAGGAAGTACTGGAGATGGTTGGTGAGGAGCGGGGTTTGTTGAGAGAAAACCTATGGAGGCAGGAAAAATGGATGAAGGGCGTATTTAGCGGTAGTGGAATGTTGAAGAGGGTAATAGAGGGGAGGATGTTGGGCAAGCGAGGTAAGGGCAGGAACAGGATAGGGATGTTGGACGGGATGAAGGGAGGAGCGAGGTATGTGGAGATGAAGAGGGACCTGATATAGATTGGTTTGCTAGGTGGGGAGTCACAAAATGTTTGTTTGATAGTTGTGTCCATCCAAAAACCTACCTTAAACGGTAGATTACCTAATAATAATATACACATTCAAATACGAAGTCCCGCCATACGCCGCACAAATATTCATTCAAACATAGACATAGGTATAAGGAAAAGGGATAGGAAAACATATGAAAGGCGAACACAGGACATGTGGGGAAGGCGGTTTTTTGAGCAGATAACGAAAGTGAAAATACTTCCTTAACCGGGATTGGAACACCGGACCTTCCACTTGCCCGGCGGATGTGCTGCTAATTACACCACCAAGGAAAAATATATATATATATATATATATATATATATATATATATATATATATATATATATATATATATATATATATATATATACAAATATACATGAATTGCATACCAAAATTCAAATACCTTCCGGTTGCATTTTAATCCGAGTCTCTGGATCGGTGTGTAAAATTGTTGAATCTACTATTGACGTGCCAAATTACCTTTCGTTGTGTCGCACCCATAGGTTTCGCGAGGCAGGATGGAAGATGTCTCTTCACGCGGCACATTCTTGCATTTCGTGCGGCCCACACTGTTATTAATATCAATCAAAGAGGCTAATTTGTGCGCTGAGGAGTCAAGTGTTAGCATCTAAGAAGTTGACGGCCATCTTAGCATGCTTGGGCTTGGTGCTTATGCCCATTTCGGTTTAACCAGAAATCTGTCGTTCCCTCCTCGGAGGTAGCTCCAGTGAGCGATTATTCTCGACTGTGACCTTAAATATGACACTATTTTGTGTACTCGCACCGCCGAGGATGTGCTCTCTGACCCCGGCGCCAGCTACTCCGTCGACAGGCGCCTCCCCCATCGATCCAGTCTATAGATAAGCGGAGGAAACATTCCCCTTCCATCCAACCCCCACCACAACCACCCTCTGACGCCACCACCTCTCCCACCACAGTCGTATCTCTCCCCCGTAAATGTAAATAGGATATTTTGTTTTGGTTAGGCTCGAAAACCTCCCCCGGCCCTGGACTCGGCCAAAGGACTTGCGCGTTGAGATGTTCCCTGGAGCCATGTGGTGATAACTTCTCCACGGAGAGTCATCCATAACAGGTAGATCGAAGGGTTGGGGTCAAGAGTGGTAAAGGTGGTCCACCCAGCTTCTTTTCCTTTGTGAGGCGTCTGATCCCAGCTGGCCGGCTATTAAAGCGATGGTTTCGTTGAAAACGTTTTTGACTGAGGAAAGGAAGACAACCTCTGACGTAATCTCGGAAAATGGCAATGGGCGCAGATAGAGTAATGGATCCTGGAAACTGCTTTGACTGGGGCGGGTTTCGTGCCCGGCGCACACGAAATCCGTGCGTACAATCGCGTCAACAGCAGCAGAAAAGACACAGATGTTAGGCAATGTTACAGCAAGGGTTTGGAATGTTATGACGCTGTTGAGGATCAGGAAGTTTAAAAAAGACGATAGATATGGAGAGAGGAAGAACGGATAGTATAGGTTAACTTGAGGTAGGTATGGAGAGAGCGGGGAATACTGGGGCGATATTACCGAGTAATAGGTATACAGCGGAGAGTAATGTACGAGGGTAGTTGAAAGTTGAGGTCTCGTAATCACCACCAGATGTCAGTATCATCGCAACGTGTTTCCCGCGTAGTAATAGGTTATCCTTTATGAGTAAACACGTAACGCGTCAGTGCTCTAGAAAGAAATATGTGGTGCCGACGCCTCTCTGTTGTTGTTCCCGTGTAGTGATTTGTGAAGATGGAAAAAATTGAGATTCAAGCGGTGATTAAATACTTCGTAAAGAAAGGTATGAAAGTAAAGGAAATTCATGCCGACTTTCAGGACATATAGTATTCTGCTCCTTCATATTCAACTGTCAGAGATTCGTGAGGTTCGTTCGTGGCAGTCCAAACGTGCGTGGTGTTCTGGAGGTGATATCCACTCCCACGCACTAACGATGAAATGGCGTGTCCTCACCCGTCTCCTTCCGCCGCCTTAACTAAACGCGTGTCTGAGTAAGAGGCTACGTAATGAATTGTAAGCGCCTCGGACGAATTCAGGCCACCCGTGGTGAGAGACAGTGATTTGAAACAACCGCTCCACGCGAACATGCGCAATTTATTTAATCTTCCGTAAAAAGGTGTCGACTTTGAGGTCGATATCCGTTAGTGTGGGTATCGTTTTTAAGTAATTGTTACAAAGAAATAACCGTTTGTGCACATATATTCATTCATTCACATAGAAATAGATATAAGGAAAGGGGATAGGAACACACATAAATGTTAAAACGAACACAGGAGAGGTGGGGAAGGCGGAATTGAGCAGATCACAAGCGCAACAATATTTCCTTGACCACGGCCGTCATCTTCAGATGATTCTAATGACGACGACTGTGCCGTCGAAACGTCAAACCTAGATATTGCGTGCCACGTAACGCTCCCCAAAGCCCTCTTCTGGCCAAAGATTCGGGGAAAGTGCTTGCATAAACCTGCTGCAGATTTGCGTAATTTGCGTTTCCTCGGTAGCTCAAGTGATTTGAACATCGGCCCGTCAAGTCGAAAGATCCGGTCCCGGTCAAGGAAATATTTTTGCTCTTGTGATCTGCTCGATTCCACTTTCACCACAATTCCCGTGTTCGTCTTTCATAAGAGCTTCTATCCTGTATATACATAACATTTATACTATACTATATATATACTATCGCACGAATTAACTGACACCTGTGGTGCTGGGGATGAGGATACGCGTTGTAGGCAACAAGAAAAGGAACTGCTTAGTGTTTCTGGGCTAGACGTGGAAATACTACTAGGTGGCTTCAATCCTAGGGCGAGTGGGATAGAAAGGCGAAAGAGAGGCACCCCAATGAGTGGGGACCTTGACGAGGATCGAAGGACTGCCAGATTTGACGAGGCGAGGCGTGTGGCCATGTGCACAGGCAACCCTCTGTGCTCCCGTGCACCCCACTCCAGTCTAACTCCCACTCGGGTCTCTTCGAGCTCGGCTGAAGTTGCCAACTTCCGAGGAGATGGAGGCGGACGTCGGTGGGCCGAGTCAAAAAAATCTAGTTTTAATACTCGTATCAGTAGATTGATGTACTATTTCAACCTAGTTGCAACCGATGCA
Organism: Hetaerina titia; assembly: GCA_037158775.1. NCBI lineage: Eukaryota > Metazoa > Arthropoda > Insecta > Odonata > Calopterygidae > Hetaerina > Hetaerina titia. Next base: position 52,554 of record CM073772.1, on the reverse strand, counting down.
TCCAGCCATGATTAAGTTGATTTCTAGCCTGAGTATAGGTTTAATAATTAGGGGAATTCCCATTACATTGCGAATTATAGGAATATTTTTATCTTAATTTGAACTTTGATATAGTTTTTTTTTGGCGGGTCGCGGTGGTCTAGTGGATAGACCGTTGGACTACTGACCGGAGGGTCCCGGGTTCGATTCCCGGACAAGGCACTTTGGGCACCTGCAGCTCCACCCAAGCTAGTTGATTTTTCGGGTACCAGATCTTCCTGGGAAACCATAACCGGCACAGGGAAAGGAACTGGCCCCCCTACCCTGATGTGTGAATATTCACACGCCGTCGGGCTTGGTACATGGGTGAGCTCTACCATCACCTACTAAACCGACCTTCGGGTTGATTACTATGTTTATGGTTTTTTATCGTTTTTTGATGATTATCGTGTGTCACTCCATGTGTAAATAACGAATAAAATGACGAAATATTGACGTATCAACTCCTACTCATCCCTCTCAACCTCTCTCTCTCCCGCCCACTAGGTGTTGGCAAGTTCAACTATTTCCTTATGCTAATCTGCGGATCAGTGTTTGCCAATGCTGCCATTGGGATCGCCACCATTTCCTTTGTGCTTCCCTCTGCCCAGTGTGATTTTCGGCTGAGTTCGGAGGACAAAGGTCGCCTGAGTGCATCGCCCAACATTGGTGAGTAACCCTCTGGATTGACTGTGGTTGGTTTCAGCAATGATGAATCATGATCAACTCACCAGATTTTGTCCTTTGCTTTTATCGCACACATTCATGTTCATGATTGAATGAGAAAATGGCAAAGTTGGTGTTGTTCTCTACCTCGAGGGCAACACTCAGTGTGGTGTATTTGAAATACATTTGTTTACATTGAATTTATCAATTTTTCTTCTTGCCAATGGCATCAAATGTTCACTGATAGCAAGAGTTCTGTAATTCAACTCATTGGAATTTTGCGACAGAGGTATTCCTGAGTGCTATTCCGAATATGTGTTCAGACATTGTCCTAGCATCATACAAATACCTAAGGAGTCTAATGTCAATCTAATATGAAGGTTTTTCAAATTGTGTACCTGTTTTACATTACCTTCATGAAACATTCCTTTTCCAGTAATGTCCTTTGGAATGCATTAGGATTCATCTTTGGATTGCAATGTATCCTCGGTTCAATTTATATTATGTTACCCTCTGGCGTAGCCAAGGTGATTGAGTTGGGGGAAAATCAAACCATCAACAAATACATCAAACGTGGACATCCTGTCTTCAACTGAAGTCTAGAATGATGTTCATATTTTCCCATTAAAATTTCCTCACTCTAACATAAGAGAAATCCAGCCCTTGACCATGCTTTAATGAGAGCTTTTACATAATCCCTATAGCTTGATGAAGAACCATAGTTTTTATGGCATCATTTACCTTGTCATAATATTTTCCTGAATAAAAATAAAAAATGATAAAAGTTGATGTATTTATTTTGAAACAATATAATATAATGGCAGGTAATATCAGGAAAATTAAACATGATAATAATTCTTTCTTATGTATTGATTTAGAACCATATGTTCTTGCATGTCTTCTGATGATGGAGATTTTGTATGTTAGTATTCATTTTAAGGAATATAATATTTGTAAAAATAATGTTTGTATTGTCAATTCACACCAGCACAATGTCATTGGTGTCATCAACCTAATTGGTGGTCTAATCAGTCTAAATTGTATGCCTATATGTTTTCATTGTCATAAAACTGCCCAGAGAGAATGGTCCCAAATCAGTGCATCTTTCACAAAGTTTCCCTGGAAGTCATTCATTGTGAAACATGATGTGAGGGTTTGGTGCTTATCATTTCAAACAATTAGTCTGACAGGATGGCATATGCCTAAAAATTCTTTTATTGGAAAGCTCTAGGTTCAACGCATATCAGTTTTGCAGAGTCTAAATCAAATAAGTAATTGCCCATATTTCTTCATTAAGGTTATTTATTCTAAGCTAAAGGAAATTTTTGACTTGCAAAGAAAAATCATTTTAGGAGGAAAATAAAGTAACTTCAAGTTATAATAATGTTAATCCACAATTTCATCTATAACACACCTATAATTCAAGAAATTTCTAATGATAATGAGTGCATATGCATATCTGTTTAAATACAATGATCAAAGAAGTGTATCCTATGAAAATTTTAGTATAACGCTGAGGGCTCTCTACTTTTAAGAATAGATACCTTGCTCAAATAAACATTTTTTCATTCTATTATTTTGATTGTTTAATCCTAATAATTAATGACAACAGAGCTTTATATAATATTTAAGAAAATGAAAATAATGTCTTACGTGACACCCCCCAGTGTACCAGCCACTCCCACAATATTTTTATAATTGTACATATATTTACAACTTATGCTTTTTCCATCTTCTAAGTTGCTCAATCCCATGCCATGTCTTCAATAGGAATGTTGGTTGGCTCTTGTATATGGGGTCTGATAGCCGATGCCAAGGGACGCAAGTGGATGATGGTCAGTGGCCTCTTGTTGGATGCCTTCTGCTGCTTTGCATCGAGCCTTGCACAATCATATTGGCTTTTCCTGATCTGCCGCTTCTTCAATGGTTTTGGGTGAGCATTTGTGCTTGAATTTTGTTGCCTTTTTCATCTTCTCAGATCAACTTCAAAATTTTTCTTTGCGTTAAGTATGTATACTTGCGCTATATTAAGTAATCATCTTTCAAAGATTCTCTAATTTATATTAATTGATGTTTTTTTGTGCTTTGGACTAATATTTTCAATTTGCGCAGAGTAACTTAATGAACTTCATACAATGGGTAAATTAAGAAACGACACAGTTCTTGTTTAATTCATCAAAGGATCCTTGCTTGTCATCCTCTCCATTCAGCTCTGTCCATTTGCATTAACATTTAAAAACTACAAGAATTGTGGGAAATGCTTCAACAGCATGTTACAATATGTTACTTGAACGGAGTTATTCCCTGATGACCACCAAAATACAGGAATATCACAGCATAAATGTCATTTGTCTTGACTGGGATTTGAACCTGGATCCCTCAAGTGAATAAACTTAAGACGTAAAAGTACCCGATTGGGCAATGGTAGATCTGGGTTTGAATTCCAGTCAAGGTAAATGATTTTTACTCTATAAAACTCATGCAATTAAAAACCCTCCCAAGCATGCTCACACTCTCTCCTTAAAGATCAATGGTTTTGCTCTCTAATTAAGCATTAAACTATTTTTTCTACACCTCTCTACTTAAAAATGTTGTTAATCATTCCCTCATATTCATAAATTCAATTTTTGGTAATGATATCTTATTTTTAAATTCTTACCACTACTCATTTATGTCTCCTGCATTCTGACCTACTTATCATATGCACATGTAATGTTTTCTAATTGATACCCTACAGCTTTAATTATTAACTTCTTTCCTGGTTCTTTTATTTTTCCATTTTCTTATGAATTCACTGAATGAAATGCAGCCATGGAATAGAAGTTGAAAGATACTGCATTCGTAGTGCCTGTCACAAAACCTCCAAATTCACATATGATTCAGTACATCTAATTCATCCTGTGCCATTTGTTGTCTCATTTCCAGGATCACTGCTGCTTCAACCTTAATTTTTGCATACATGGGGGAGTTCCTTCCAGCATCCAGGAGAGACCAAATGCTCTGCTGGCTGGAGCTGTTTTGGTCCATTGGAGTTGTCATACTGCCAGGTGATATATCCCTAATTTCCTATCCTAAATTCCAAGCATATAACCTGCATTTCACATTTTCTTATTTCACGGGACTAAAAGATTGATGCAATCACTGAGACCACTGAATTGGTATGAAATAAAATTCAGTGGTAAGCAAAGTCACCGAATGAAGATTTTTTACTTGTAATGGAAATGATGAAAGATGTCATGACATACCTTTGATTAGATTAGACTGGGAAAAAAAAGTAATTGAAAATTTTCTGTCTGGTAGATATAAATTAGCTGCTTGCAGGAGTCCTTAGATAAACTCCAGTTCATTTTTGTCTTTCAGCCAAGTTATTTAATAGTTTTAATGATACATTCAAAGAAACTGCGGGAAACTGCCACAACGGTAACTTTTAATGGAGTCATCTGCTCATGTGTGGTGCAATGCACATAACTACTAATACCTGTGGAGTTGTATGTATGGTATTTTATCATGAAATCTTGTTCCTTTGTAGCCCAATAAATTTCAAAGAGTGTCTGAGTAGATTTTGTTTTGCTAGGAGTTACAAAATATTTATTTGGTAGTTGTGTCCATCCAAAAAACCTACCTTAGCCGGTAGATTACCTTATAATAAAAGAGGATACTGTGGCAGCTTAACTGGCTTAAGGACTTGATATCAAGGGATCCAGGTTTGAATTCTGGTCAAGGTGAATGATTTTTAGTTTGAAATTATGATTTTAATGATGTTTTTTCAAGACAAATTTCCATGTATTTTAATGAAAAAAAGCTATTTGACCAACAATGGCTAAATTGCATGCATGGAGAAAGGTGGAGGGAATCAGAGTGGTATGCTTACAGAAATGAATGGAAGATTAAAAATGTTTGTTGCTAATAGATACAGAATGCAAGACATAGCTGAGGAATGAAATTTCGAAGAGTATTGACAACAGGGGTCTCCCTTCTTGGCAGGTGTGGCCTGGTGGGTCATCCCCCAGACGTGGTCGTTTGTCTCCGAGGGTGGAGGCTTCACCTTCAATTCATGGCGCCTGTTTGTGGTGCTGTGTGGCATCCCCAGCGTACTCAATGCCTGCCTCCTCTGTATGCTGCCAGAGACACCCAAGTTTCTCATGTCCAAGAACAAGCTGGATGAGGCATATATGGTGTTCCAGAAGATACACCGGTACAACAAGGGGAAGAAGCAAGAGTATGGGGTGAGGGGGTCAACTTTTGGTTCCAGTTGCCTATATGCACACCTTCCACCACTAATTACCTCGCATTCAGCATCATCGCCGTATCATTTTTAATGCCTAGCATATTTTCCCCAAGGTTTTGTAATTGTGTCTAATTCTAGCCATGGTAAACTTCCTGTTGGGTAAATTGGGAATAAGTTTGGGATCCTTCTTATTACAAAAAAATCAGGAAAAAATTACTTAACGTAACATAGAGTTTATTTTCCACAATAAGTTCTGTTAGTTGAACCAGAGTTTCCAAATGAAACTGTGCATTTCCTTTTTACCTTGTGTCATATGCCCATTTATTTCACAAAGTCATGTGAGAGTGGGGGGCTGGCAGTATTGGAAGAGGTACTGCTACAGTATAATGAAAATATTGAGTACTAATGAGATGAAAACACTTCTTTTATGATATTTACATTTCTCTGTTGTGCAAGACAACAACTGCTTTTAAAATAAATGTTCGATATGTTAATCCTTGCATATGGTGACAATAAATAAGCATGGGAATAGATTCTTATTTTACAGATATTATTGTAAGTATAGTAAATATATAATGATTAGTGAAACCCAGAAAATGGATTATTTTAATGAAATAATGCCATTATTCCATTGCAATTGTATAATCGTTCTTATAGTTTGAGGAACCCATATGAAAAGATGTTCCTTTCACACCCTAGTCTGAAAATTTCATCTGAACCTACTAAGTACAATTCAAAACAATGGTTTCTTTTTCATTTACAATCCTGGTTGATACCAGTTTTTCTTCATGTTCAGTATGTTGTGTCATACCCATACATTGTGAGTTTCTAAGGATATTTTGTATCCGTGGACTTAACAAAAGCTTCAGACTTGACAAAGCATCGTTGAAAATTGAGTCCTCTGCCCCTTTGGAGAAAACTTAAAAAGCCCGGAAGAGCTGAAATGTGGTGTCCTTTGGCAGGTGAAAACTCTCCAGCCAGCAGATGACCCTTCGAACAAGCCGCCCACAAATGGTCAAGCAGTGGACATGCTTGGCATGACAGAGGTGCCGCTGAAGTCAGTTGATGATGCAGAGGAGGTGGTGGCGTCCTCTCCCCGTCGCAGCAGGCCTATTCGTGCCCTCGCCAACGTCATCTCACAAACAAAGGCCCTGTTTGCACCGCCCCTCCTTCGATCCACTCTTATCACATTCACCGTTCAGGTTGGGCTCATGACCAGGTGAGTACAGAGTATGCCATCATTGACTACTCTTGCTGCTGGTGTCGTAGTGTGTATTTATATTAACTTCCACTTTTCCCCCTGATAAATAATTATCACTGCTGTCCTTTATCTCAGGGGCACCATTTTCTGAAAAAAGAAAACGTTTAGGACAGTTGCTTCATTTTTGGGGGATTTAAAATAGTTGTAAACTGTTGGCTGACTGTTGTTGAAATCACAGAAAGACCTCAAATTTCAATTTCGGAAGATGTTTATCAGCTTAATGTGATTTCTAAGAGCTTTCTAGTCCCCTTTTAAAGTAAACTGGAATCAGGCAACAGTTTTGAATGTTTTGAAATCACCCAATAACGGGACACTGACAGTGGGCACCATTGTCAGTAGTGTAAAAGAGTGGACATTCTCAACTGTTTTCATTCTTCCAATTGCGCTCAGAGTAGGAGGCACATAACAATAAATGCTTTTAAGGTGTCTCAACTAATCCCTAAAATTTTTAGAGTGGTAGATAAAAGAGTATCTGTTGGATACTTAAAAAAAAGGAGGCTCCAGGGATAGATGGTACACCAAGTGAGTATCTAAGACCTGCAGGTGATAAAATAATGGAATCCCTCTAAAATCTGATTTGCAAAATTTATGGTACAGGAGAACTGCCAGATGATTTCAAGAAATACCTTATTCTGCCTCCACCTAAGAAGCCATCAGCAATTAGATGAGAACATTATAGAACCACTAGCTTAGTAGTACATGCATAAAAAATTTTAATGATAATTCTCCTCAGACGTTTAGACAGGAAAGCGGAAGGTCTGCTAAGTGATGATCAGTTTGGCTTCAGGAAAGACAGAGGCACAAGAGACACTATTCTGGCTTTGAGATTAGTCATAGAAAAACAATTGAAGAAAGACAAAGATGCATTCATAAACTTCGAAAAGGCCTTCGATAGAGTGGAATGGAGCAAACTATTTCAAATACTGAAAGCAGCAGGCATAAATTACGAAGATCGAAGAGTAATATGGAATATGTATGAAGATGAAGTGGCAGTGGTGAGATGCGGTAATTACCAATAGGAAGCTAGGATAAAGATAGGAGTTAGACAAGGTTGTACGCGCTCCCTGACTTTGTTCAACTTATACATACATACGAAAGGGTCTAGACGAAGTAAGAAAGGCTAGATGAAGGTGTTGGTGGAGTGAATGTACATGGAGTGAGAGTATATTTCCTCCATTTCGCAGATGATTTAGCCATCCTTGCAGAGGCTGAAGAGGGACTAATGAAATGTATAACCCTGATGGAGTCTACTCTTCGTACAGAATACGGAATGAACATAAACAATGAAAAAACTAAGATCCTGGTGGCCAGTAGACATGAGACTCTGGCTAATGTGAGGTTAAATAAATGAAGATTAGGAAATGTAAAAGAATTCCCCTACCTAGGAAGCTAAGCCTAAGATAACTGTAGATGGACAAAGCATTAGCGATATAATTTGCGGGATTAACCAGGCTAAGTTGGCCTTTAATAGGAAGTGTAAGCTTTTAACATCTAGCAATTTGGACAACAAAATAACAAAGCAGCCCATTAAAACATTTGTTTGGAGCGTGTTTCTATATGGAAGTGAGACTTAGACGCTTGGAGTCGACTGCAGGAGGAAAGTAGATGCTTTTGAGCTATTGTGCGATCGCCGTATGCTCAAAATTAGCTGGAAATACGAGGTGTCTAACGTGGAGGTATTGAGAAGAGAAGAAGAAGTCCATGGATAGGTCACACCTTGAGACATGATGGCCACCATACTAGAGGGTGTTGTAGAGGGTAAGAACCCCAGGGGCAGACCTAGATACATTACTTGGGTAGTAAAAGATCTCGGCTGCCATTCATATGTGAAACCGAAGAGATTGGCAGGAGATCGCCAGGCTTGGAGAAAAACAACCAACGGGTTGACAACTCTAGAAGAAGATAAAAGAAGCTTCAGGAGTCTCCATTTTAAAATTGGAAAAAGAATGTTATTTTGCACAAAAGGTTCTTTTTGGGATTTGTTGGGTTTGCACGGTAAGCAGAAGAGGATGAATGAAAGCTTCAAACTCACGTTTAATGCAAAAGTTGATGTCATACAAATTATTGAGAATTCAATGTTTACATTAGATGGCTACTCATGGAAAAGATGAAATAGTGAAACTTGGGTTTCTTGTAAAGCCTCAGGGTAGTTGACTCAAATCAAGTCTCTCTTAACCATTGAATATCCATATAATTGAATTATTTGTTGTAATAAAGACAGGATTGTGTGTGCCTCTCCACTGTTAGTCTGCTTAAGAAGGGTGTAAGTGGCAGTCTGTTTCAGTTGTACCAATTGTCATATTAGCCAGTTCTGCTCTCTTTTATGTTAATTCTTTCATTTGTGAAAAGAAGTTAACCTGAATTTTAGGTGTAAAACAGTTGGTAAACATTTATGATAATAAATAACGGCATGTGGTGAAATGTGGTGATGACCTTTGTGTTTCTTTTGCAGTTACTACACCCTCATCTTATGGTTCCCAGACCTCTTTGATCGCTTTGAGCGATTCCAGATGCTCTATCCAAACCGGACGGCATCAATTTGTGAGGTGACGGCAGCCATTGCTGAGGAGGGCGGCATCGACTCCCTGCCATGTGGTGCAGATGGTGAGCCTATTGTGCCAGCCAAGGTGTTCATCAATGCACTATATGTTGGGGTGGCCTGCATCCCAACAAGCATCTGGCTTGCGGTGTGTGTCGACCGTCTTGGGAAGAAGTTCATCCTAGGTAATCGGAGGGGCGCTGGTGAATCACCCATTAATGCCTAAGCATTTATTAAAGGATAGTATTGCATGTGCTCTGCTGCTTGTATCTTGGGCTTAGGGTTCAGTTCCCTGCAAACCTACTATGATATTTGTTGTGCTTCTAGTTTAGCATGTGGTGAGCATGTTTTCAAATGTAGTACTCTTTCCATTGGATGGAGCATTAAATTTGTGAGACATCCCACAGGATTTCCTTCCTCGTCCTTTCCCCACCCCGAAAGCATTCTGGCCCATTCAAGAAACTGTGGGAGGCACTGCGACAGTAACTTTTAATGAAGTCATCCGGTAAATGTACATTACAATGCAACTATTTCACTGTCTAAAAATCACTTGCCTTGACTGTGATACTTACCATACTTATCCTTACTCAATTCTTCAATGCACGTGTTAATGGATTTGTCTACTCATACATTAATGGCTCAATTTCATGATAAAATTTGTACGAGTTAAAATTGTATAATAGCACCAAATAACCCTGTGTCATAGAAATGCCCGCCATGATTTATTATGTAGCACTTTTACTTTCCCTGAATGGTTGAATGACAAATTAGATAATCATAGAGTAAAACATTTTTATTAAGAGTTAGAAGAATTTTTCTCTGTGAAATATCTTCATTCATGAAGAGTGTCACCTTAAAATTGACACTTCTGTGTCAGGAATTTTAATCACTGAATACCATGGAGCTTAAAGAGGAGTTTTTCTTGCTAGAGATAACATTATGTTGTGCGCACATATTTTGAATAAGTTGGAAAGAAACGAAAGCCTGGAAATAATACTTTATTTGCAGTTACATTAATGCATTAGTTTCCTCTCATTAGTGAAGATTGTTCATGTGAACAAAGTTGTTCATGTATAACATGATGGTAGTAGAAAGGAGGAACATACAAGAATAAGAATCTGTATCAAGAGTCATGCCTTGCAGCTGACTGACTATCTGGATTTTATGCATTTTGTTTAACAAAAGACTTGTCTTCATCGCCCTCATCAGTTATGTAAATTTCATTTCTACCATACATTGCACACGTACTTCTGTCCGGAAGCATTGAAATTCACCTCGATCTATAGGTCTTAATTTTTAAGACGGAAGTTGAAATTAGTTCTTGTCATCTGTACTGAGATTTTCTTTCAGTCATAAGTTTGGTGTCAGCTGGTGCCTGCACGTTGGGATTCAACTATGTCTGGACTTCGACCCAGAACTTGATTCTCGCGTGCATTTTCGAAGCCATTACAGGGATGACCATAAGTGCACTTCTTTGCGTGGTTGTTGAACTTTTTCCTACCAATTTGAGGTGAGTTTTAGGGAATAAATATTCTAATAAGAATCAATATTCCATGCAATAGAAATAATGTATTTGGTTTGAGTCCCTAGTTATTCACATATTTGTTGCTTCTATAAATGGGCATCATATGTATTATTATATAATTATGTACAACATAAGAATGTGCACATAAATTGCCCTGTACAAGATGTGCCCCTTTCAAAATCATTACATATTTGGAGTTGTCTTTTTTCACAACTATTTTACATTGGCTCATTATTCAATTTCATTTCTCTTTTTTAGTTATTTGTGCATAACATAGGAAAAAAGTCCCATTCAGTAAATTTTCCATACTATATCATGTGGCAATTGGTGCACTATACAGCTAAGTTAAGTTATTATTAGGAAATAAGAAGGCAATATATGTGCTAGCAGTTAAAGATAAGTGGGGTAAGATAATAGTGTACACAGAGAAGATCCAAGAGAGATGGAAGGAATACATAGAAACACTGTATGTAAAGAACTTAGAACTTAGGCTTGGGTTTGGGTTGGGAAGGGGAGAGGTACGCGTGATGCCATTGCAGCAATGAGATCACTAATCGAGAGGAATATAGAATACAATCAGGACGTATTTGCCTGTTTAGTAGATTTCGAAAAAGCGTTTGATAGAGTGAATTGGGAAAAATTAATGCTTGTATTGCAGAAAATAGGAATGTATTAGAGGGACAGGAGACTGATCAAACTCTTGTGCATGTCTCAGACTGCTCAGGTGCGAGTGGGGAACGAAGAGTCGAGGGGGCAAGGGAGTCGAGTCAAGTGACGTGGCTGCAAAGGCGACTGACCCCAGTGGGGAGGCCATTAAGTGATGGTATCACGTTAGTAACACTATTGAGGATGGCAATGGGACACCAAATACCATTCCCAAGACCGAATAGGAACTGCCAAACTGAAATGAGGAACAGCCGCAACGTGGACCACCTTTGGTCTAGCTCCTAACCTTCGACCTATCTGGCAAAGGTGATCCTACCAGGATTAATTATTATTACTCCAGCCAGCACTAGGGGTCATCCGAATGCACAAGCCCTTCCATCATGTCAAGGTCCATTGGAGGGCGCAGCATAATTATTATTAGGTAATCTACCGTTTAAGGTAGGTTTTTGGATGGACACAACTATCAAATAAATATTTTGTAACTCCAAACAAAACCCAATCCAGCAACCTAATCTACATCAGGTCCCTCTTCATCTCTGTGTACTTCTTTCCTCCCTTCATCCCATCCAACTACCCTATCATGTTCCTGCCCTTTCCTTGTTTGCCTAACATTCTCCCCTCTATTACCTTCTTCAACATCCAACTATTGCCAATCAATGGGCCTTTCATCCATTTTTTCATGCCTCCTTAGGATTTCTCTCAACAAACCCCTCTCCTCACCCATCATCCCTAGTACTTTCTCATTTGTTTTCCTTTCGGTCCATTTCACCTTCTCCATCCTTCTCCACACCCACATTCCAAAACCCTCCAATCTACGTCTATCCTCTCGCTTAAGTGACCACGTTTCCGCGCCGTACTTAGCTACGCTCCATATCAGAGTTTTTACGAGTCTTGTCTTAAAATCCCTACTCAACGTCCCCGTCATCTACTCCCTCCTCCTTGAGAAAGCCTCCTTGCCTAGCGAAATTCTTTTCCTTACGTCCCTACCACTTAAACCATATTGGTCCAAAACACTTCCGAGATATGTAAACTGCTCTACCTGCTCTATTCTTTCCCCTCGTAATTTAATGTTTAGCTTAGCCTTTCTCTTTCTGGAAAATCGCATTACCTTTGTTTTATTAATATTGATTCTCATCCCATATTTATCGCACTGAAACTCCAATTCACTCAGCAATGTTTGCAACCCCTTGGCTGACTGAGCAACTAATGCTTGGTCATCAGCAAACCTAACCAATTTTACGAATTCCCCTCCTACTTTCATTCCTACCTCCACTTCTTCCCATGCCTCTTTAATCATTTCCTCCACATATACATTGAACAGCACCGGTGACAATGGGTAACCCTGCCTTACCCCTCTTCCTAACACTGCCCATCCAGACTCTCCGTTCCCCTCTCGCACCTGAGCAGTCTGAGACATATATAGGTTGCGGATTAGTCTCCTGTCCCTCCAATCTATTCCTATCTTCTGCAGTATACTCAACGTTTTTCCCAATTTACCCTATCATATGCCTTTTTTTGAAATCTACGAAACAGGCAAATGCGTCCTGATTGTATTCTATATGCCTCTCGATTAGTGATCTCATTACTGCAATGGCATCATGCGTACTTCTTCCTTTCCTAAACCCAAACTGGTCATCCCCTAAGCAATCATTTGCCTTACTTTCTATCCTTTTGCTGATGATCCTGAGAATAACTTTAGCTGCGTGGGATATCAAACTTATTGTTCTGTAATCCTCACATGATGTAGCCTTTGCCTTTTTTGGAATAGGACCTAACACTGATTTCACAAAATCTTCCGGCCAGGTTCCTTCCTCATAGATACTACGAATCAGTCCATGTTGGGCCTTCTTCCCACATTTTCCTGAACATTTCAACAGTTCTACAGGAATATTGTCCACCCCCACGGCCTTATTTGCTTTCATCTCCTTTAATGCCCTTTTTATTTCATCATCGAGTATGCCTGGACCTAAGCTGTCTTCTTCTACGTCATCATGCAGTGTTTCTATGCTATATATTCCTTCCATCTCCCTTGTATCTTTTCTGTGTCAACTATTATCTTACCCTACTTTTCTTTTACTGTTAGCAGAGATCTTGCCTTCTTACTTCCCGATAATAACTTAACCTTTGCTGTATAGCGCACCAATTTCCCCCTTCCTCTGTAAATTTTCCATATCCTTGCATTGCGTTTTCCACAGTTCTTCTTTCACTTTATTTGTGGCCCTTCTCAATTTATTGTTTAACTCTTTCTACTTCATTTTGCCTAACTCTGTGTTTACATTTTTCCATCTTCTTCTCTCATTCATCTTTGCAATCATCTCATCCGTTACCCATGGTTTCCTTATCCTTTTCCCGTCAATGGTTCCTATAGTGTCTCTTGCAGTTTTCGACATCACTTTTTTGATACATTCCCATTTTCCTTTGATAGTAGTCTGCTCTTTACCGCCATCCATGATTTTCTCTACAGCCTGCTGATACTCCTTCCTTGTCAATCCATTTAAGGCTTCTACATTCCATTTCCTAACCCGCCGCCCTTGCCTTATCTTTTTGAAACGGACGTTACATCTCATAACAACTAAATTGTGGTCAGAGTCATCATCCGCTTTCGGGAAACCGTGCGAATTTATCACACTGTTCCTAAACCATAATATAATCTAACTGATACATTTCTGAGTCACCTGGCATTTTTCCATGCATACCTACGCTTTTTGTGATGTCTAAACCATGTGTTTGTGATGACTAACCCCTGTCTCCTGCAGAATTCAATCGCTTTCTCCCCGCGTTTATTCCTCATGCCTAACCCATAGTCCCCCACCTCACCATCATCTCTTCCTTCGCCTACCGTCGCATTCCAATCACTATCAAATGTTTCCCTGCAGGAACACATGCGATTATATCCTCTAACTCATCGTATATCCTATCGACTTCTTCCTCCTTGTGGTTGCTCGTTGGCATGTATACCTGAACAATGACCAAGTTCGTCGACTCTGCTTTAATCTCTACGAGTAATATTCTATCAGTCGCTTGCTCTATGTTGACTATGCTTCTCCCTACCCCTTAATTTAATATTACAGCAACCTCTTGTTGGCTCTCATCCCCACTGATGTATATTATTCTGTAATTATCACTCCAGTAGTACCTGCCATTTCTCTCTTTTGCCATCATTGTGGTTGGGAGTAATAATTGAGGTGGTTTCCCGTTGCCTTCCTCAATAGTGTTTTTAATGTGACACCATCACTTAATGGTCGCCCCAATGGGGTCAGTCGCCTTTGCAGCCACCTCACTGAGGAACTGACGCTGCGTGGACTACATCTACATAATACCCCGCCAGCTGCCACAAGGGCGTGTGGCGGGGGGTGTTAGGTCACCACCCAAAAAAGTAAAAAAGAAATACTGCGTTCATAACCAACACACACATGCAAACCCCAATCCACAGTAGTGCACACATTCATCGTAACATCCCATCATTCAACGCGCATGCAAACACACATCTACATATTGTCTGGCTCCTAACCTTTGACCTATCAGGCATGGGTGACCCTACCAGGAGCAATTATTATTACTCCCGCCAGCACAGCTCTAGGGGTCATCGGAACGCACAAGCCCTTCCACCATATCAAGGTTGTAGTCATGGGAGGGGATTAAATGTTTTAATATTAGCATATTTTTACTGTCTGAAATTTCTTTCTATCGTTTCCCCTCATCATCAATAGCCCTGAGAACTTCATATTCTCATTTAAGGTGAGCAAATACATGCCTTTAATATGCAGTGTAAAATAAATGTAAATATTCGTCCTTTGCAATTTGTCATTGATTAGGTAAGGTTCCTGAGGAACCATGCCTTTTCAGCCATGCCTTATGGCATGGCTGAAAAATTGAGAAATATGTACTTTCCATTACTAAAAGTGAAAATTAATCATGAAAAAAGAGAGACTCCATTTATATTTCTACCATTTGTTGTGCATGTTTAGTATGCACAACATATGGCAGGATTTACAATGTAACAAATTTCAATTATGCTCTTCATCATTCATCCATAAATGCATGAATATGTTTATGTGCATCCTCTACATGGATATACATCAAGAGTTTATCGGATATTAAATATTTTGTACATAGTAACTCATAGAAGTGGCCATATGAGGGAATGAGAATGTAGCATAGAATGTGTAATAAATACTGTTAGATAGGGAGCAGTTGTGGCACTCAGAGTTCATCATTCAGACACATTCCTCTGACTAAATGCTGCTAAAATTTAAGAGTTTCTTACTCTCTCTTTGCAGGGCTTTTGCTTTGGCCTTATCTCTTACCATTGGGCGAATTGGAGCCATTAGCGGAAATGTTGCATTCGGATGGTTGGTTGATTTCAGCTGTGTGGTCCCCCTCATAATTGGAGGTGTTGCACTCATAGGTATGTAATCTTCCCTTTGATTTCTCTTGATTTCATAATTGAGTAGTGTCAATCATGTGCATTTAAAATAAGCACTTGAATGCAGTGGATGAGTGCTACATACGAAAGCACCAATACAGCAGAGGTCAATCGATACTTAAAAGCTGTGTGAACAGAGAACAAATGATATTGTAAGATAAACAGACATGGCTGTCATTTGGTGGAAATAACAAATGTTGGGTAGAAATGATCTGATGATGACAAATTTTTATTTAAGTAAGGTCATGCAAGCCAAGTAAATGAATGGATATTGATAATAAGTAATTTTCATCCTGAATGAGTAATATTGCACTTTGTTCCCATCCTTTATTTTTGGTCATAATTGGCATGTTTACTCCAGTGCATAAGGTTCATTGAGGTTTATGACACCCATAAGGTTTCCAGAAGGGATTTCTCAAAAGGGAAGGATATTTTAAGTTAAAGTAAATGGAGGCATACTATGGTAAATAGCTGAATTTTATTTGCTTTAATGACAGTTTCTAATTATTTCCATTATCCAATGAATATTCAATATATCCATGTATTTAGCTGAACTGCCCTGAGTTGAAGTATTGAGTAACCTCTCAGGTTACTCAATACTTCAACTCAACGTGCTGTGAAGTATAAATATTGAGCAAATCTCCTTGACTGTATCAGGCAGTACTGTAATGCACTGAAATAATCGGATAAGTTAAAAATAGCAATTTTCCACAAAAATAAAATTTAATGCGACCATTTTCAATGTAACTACATCATCATCAGGTAACAGTCACACCTCAAGAGTCCAGTATATATGCTGAAAAGGGGAGGGGAGGTGGAATGCCGCATGGGTGATTATGTTTGTGGGGGAGGGGAAAAGGGTGGGAAAGACCATAAAAGCCTGGAGAGAATGTGGCCGGATGGAGGAGGGGGGTATCTCGTTGAGAGTGTGACCCACGGTGCAGCGCCATGCTCCTAGGGCTGTGGAGAAAGCAGTAGAGATCGGGGGTTTTTCTTGTGGTTGTTGACTGGGCGCAAGGTATCAATGCACAAAGAAGCACTGTGTGAAAAGGGTAAAGATTTGGACATGCATGCATGCACACATGCACACATACCTCGCCCTAATGATGATGCTGTTTGCACATTGAAAGTGGTTGCATTACATTTTTTTGTCGACATGATATGCCTCCATATCATGCTAGAAATGTCTCTTTTCATTTCCCGATAAGCCATGATTGGCTTATTGGGACAAGTATGGGGACGGGCTTGGTACAGAATGTTTGTAGTCAGAAGAGGTGAATTGCAATGAAAAAATTTTAATTTCATCCTCCTCTCTTATTTCCTTTGCAGGAAGTGGCCTTCTCTGCTTAGCCATCCCCAAGGTTAATCAAAACCAGTCAATGTAACAATCCTCACTCATTGAAGTCATGAAGTGAAACAGTGTGGCCCATAAACAAAATGTCTCATTTCTCCAAAAAATGATATTTTTCTAAAGGCTTTTTAATGATACACATGCTGAATAGTTTGGATTTCAGTCATTGCAACACACTCTCCCTGAGAGTAAACTTAATGGCATCACCCGGAGAGGATCGGATCTGGCAGCAAGAGAAAGAAAGTGTTTAAAATACTGCAGTGCAATCATGGACTGTGTGTGCAAATTTAATTAATATGGCTGGTTTTTCATTCCATTGCACCATGCCTTTTGTGCAAATTTTTGGATATATCTGGAACTCTCATTGTTCTTTTGAAACATAGCGCATGAACTTATCATGTTTCGTGCACATGTTGCACATACATTCATCCTGTCCACATCTGTGCGTAGCTTTGCCCATCTTTGGCACATGTTGATGCAAAGTTACGTATGTCCCGAATGTTATCATAATCATGTCAGTGGATGCAGTTAACATTTCACTAGAGCTCACAAATGTACCTTTCATCTCTGCCCCTTCATTTCATGTCCAAGAAGATTTAAGTGCCTTGGCTGGGGAACTTGTTTCCAATCTTGAATTGTTGGTGACATTGGAAAATCTAGAGGACCCCTTGTGATTGGGTCACTTAAGTTAATACTCAGTCATGCTTTCAAAGTAACACAGGGTCCTGAACTGATGGGCATGGTGGTAAACTATCATGTAGCTGATTTGACAGAAGTTTAAGTGAACGCATTGGATCTTTGCCTCAGTTTCCAGTTAAGTAAATTACCTCATTGTCATAATTGCCTTTCAACATGTGATGTCTAAAATTTAACGTTAGTAAGGCAGGAGGGGAGGTATGTTGGCCATACTGAGATTGTGGTCCAAGTGATTATTTTTCATTTTGTATATTAATTTATTTTTCATGTGCCTTAATTGTTCACGTCTCACATGTTTTAAGTTGTTAGCAACTAATTTACTGATGAACCTTGTAATAAATCAATACATATTAACTAAAAACATATGTAAATAGATATGAAAGTGTTCATTTTTCATTGCCATTGTTTTTTTAATAAATGTTTTCACCAATTATGTAAAAACTGTACGTTTTCAGTTGGATGTAAGGAGTGATATTTGAGATTTTCCAGGAAAAGCTTGGAGTTCACAATTTCGCTTCCTGTTTATACACTGTCATCTCTTGAAAGAGTGATTCAACTCAACTAGAAGCAAGATATTATGTGGTAGAATCAACCCCCAGCCATAATGTTCCAAATGGGTCAAAGGATATGGTGAGGGAAATTAGAGGGGGGAAAATAAATAATTAAAATTAAATAAAAAGACTATATTTAATAAAAATATCAATGTTCCGTTCTCGGGCCATATCTCCCTTATTTATTGTGCGATTTTTTTCATTTAACCCTTCGTTGAAAGAGCGTTTCAAGCTCTTTCTATAATACTGTATATGAGACATTTATACGAATTTCTTACCGTTTTTGAGTTTTTAGCACATTTTGGATTTTTTACTAAAACGGCCATTTCCCGCTTATTTATCGTGCCATTTTCTTCGTTTAACTTTTATTCGAAAGAAGAAAATTACGGTCTTTCAACAAGTAAAATTTAATTTATTTATCTTTTACCGTTTCGGAGTTATGAAAAATGGCCAAATTCAATTTTTCGGATTATGTGGAGGTGGAATCAACGAATCGTATTCGGGTTTTTCCCGCGTTCGTGAAGACAGCCCAAATTCAGAAAATTTTTTGATTTTGAAAATTTCGCCCGATCTTGGTGGTTAGTACCTCTTTCGTACAGCTATCAAATTTCATCGAAACCACAATATTTTTAAAATTTTTTAGCACTTACCATTTTTGATTTTTAAAGAAATATCAATGTTCCGGTATCGGGCCATATCTCCCTTATTTAATGTGCGATTTTTTTCATTAAACCTTCGTTCGAAAGAGCGTTTCAAGCTCTTTCTATAATATAGGAGACGTTTCAACGAATTTTTTACCGTTTTTGAGT
The DNA here is from genome assembly GCA_037158775.1 of Hetaerina titia. NCBI lineage: Eukaryota > Metazoa > Arthropoda > Insecta > Odonata > Calopterygidae > Hetaerina > Hetaerina titia. The sequence continues at coordinate 33,818 of CM073772.1, read as the reverse complement.
TTTTTGCATAATTTGGATTTTTTACTAAAACGGGCATTTCTCGCTTATTTCTTGTGTGATTTTCTTCGTTTAAGTTTTATTCGAAAGAAGAAAATTACGGTCTTCCAACACATGAAATTTCATTTATTTATCTATTACCGTTTCGGAGCTATGAAAAATGAATGGATTCAAATTTTCGGTCAATGCGGAGGTCAAATCAACCAGGTATTCTGGTTTTTACGGCGTTCGTGAAGACAGCCCAAATTCTGGGTTTCGCGGAAAATTTTCTGATTTTGAAAATTTCGTCCTTCCTCTGATCCGCTTAGGTAATACCTCATTCGAAAGAGCTATTTGAACTCTTTCCATCCGTGCAAGGGTTGACTTTAAAATTATAACCGTTTAGGTGTTACCGACCCAAAAAAAGTGGATTTTTTAATTGCCTCGGATCCGCTTGAGTAATACCTCATTCAAAAGAGCTATATGAACTCTTTCCAACCGGGGAAGTGTCAACTTTAAAATTTGCTCCATTTCGGCGTTACAACCCAAAAATGTGGATTTTAAAATTTCCTCCGATCCGCTTGACTAATACGTCATTCGAAAGAGCATCCCAAATTCTATAAAAATTTTCAGCTCTATTAGATAAACAGAGAAAAGGTTAATAGATAAAAAGTAATATAGGTAAATAGATAAATTGATCAATAGAAAGTAGCGAAAACGATAAAAGGATTAATAGAAAAAGAGAAAAGGACAAAAAAAAAGATAAAGAGATAAAAAGATAAGAAGATAAATAATAGAGTAAATAGACTTATAGATAAGTAGATAAATTGATAAAAAGATAAATAAAAACCATTTCAGAGAGTAAAAATCATTCACCTTGACCGGGAATCGAACCGGGATCCCTCGATATCCGGCCGAGTACATTAACCAATTAAGCTAGCGAGACGTCCTTTTACGCTCTAAAATTTTGGGTGCTTTAAAGGAACAAGATGTTATGACGAAATACCGTAAATACAATGTCAAAGGCATTCGTAGTCGTGCGCGACGCGCCACAGTCCACGATGTTAATAAAGCCAATTTCAAACACTTCGGCTGTTCATACCTTAGACAAATTTCAAGAAACTGTAACAGTAACTTTAACGGAGTCACCCGCTATGTGTGCATTATAATGCAACCATTTCAGAGAGTAAAAATCATTCACCTTGACCGGGAATCGAACCGGGATCCCTCGATATCCGGCCGAGTACATTAACCAATTAAGCTAGCGAGACGTCCTTTTACGCTCTAAAATTTTGGGTGCTTTAAAGGAACAAGATGTTATGACGAAATACCGTAAATACAATGTCAAAAGCATTCGTAGTCGTGCGCGACGCGCCACAGTCCACGATGTTAATAAAGCCAATTTCAAACACTTCGGCTGTTCATACCTTAGACAAATTTCAAGAAACTGTAACAGTAACTTTAACGGAGTCACCCGCTATGTGTGCATTATAATGCAACCATTTCAGAGAGTAAAAATCATTCACCTTGACCGGGAATCGAACCGGGATCCCTCGATATCCGGCCGAGTACATTAACCAATTAAGCTAGCGAGACGTCCTTTTACGCTCTAAAATTTTGGGTGCTTTAAAGGAACAAGATGTTATGACGAAATACCGTAAATACAATGTCAAAGGCATTCGTAGTCGTGCGCGACGCGCCACAGTCCACGATGTTAATAAAGCCAATTTCAAACACTTCGGCTGTTCATACCTTAGACAAATTTCAAGAAACTGTAACAGTAACTTTAACGGAGTCACCCGCTATGTGTGCATTATAATGCAACCATTTCAGAGAGTAAAAATCATTCGCCTTGACTTCGCATTATAATGCACACATAGTGGGTGAATCCGTAGATAGATACAAAAATACAAATAGATAAATACAAAAAATAGACAAAGATACAAAAAGACAAATAGATAAATAGACAAAAGAGAAATAGAAAAAAGAGAAATATATAAATGGACAAAAAGACAAATGGACAAATAGATAAATAGATAAATAGAAGAATAAATGAATAGATGAATAGATAAATAGATAAGTAGACAAATAGATAAAAATACATATTGATAAATAGGTTAATAGACAAATAGATAAATGGAGAAATAGATAAATAGACAAATAGACAAATAGTGAAACAGATAAATAGATAAATATTAAATTAGATAAATAGACAAAAGGCAAATAGACAGATAGATAAATATATAAATAGATAAATAAATAGATAGATAGATAACTAGACAAATAGACAGAAAGACAAATAGAAAAAACAGGCAAATTGACCAATAGACCAATAGATAAATAGATAAATAGGCAAATAGCCAAATAGTGAAATATACAAATAGATATATAGATAAATAGACAAAAAAAGAGAAAGACAAAAAGAGAAAGACAAAAAGAGAAATAGATAAATGGACAAAAAGACAAATGGAAAAATATATAGATAGATTAATAGAAAAATAGATAAAAAGATTATTAATATGATCATCAATATTAAATGATAAATAGACAAATAGATAAATAGACAAATAGTTAAATAGATTAATAGATAAAAAAATAAATAGATAAATATATAATAGATAAATAGAAAATAAAACAAATAAACAAACAGATAAATAGATAAATAGAGAATAAATAAATAGACGAACAGACAAATAGGTAAATATATAAATAAATAAATAAATAAAGAGATAAATAGATAAAAAGATAAATAGATAAAAAGATATATAGATTAATAGACAAAAAGATAAATAGACAAATAGATAAATAGATGAATAGATGAATAAATGGATACAAGAATAGATACATAGATATATAGACATATAGACAAATAGATAAGTAGACAAATAGATAAATATGCAAAAAGATAAATTGGTAAATAGACAAATAGACAAATAGATAAATGTATAAATGGATAAATAGATAAATAAGGAAACATAAATATATAAATAGATAAATATTAAAATGATAAATAGACAAAAGGCAAATACACAAATAGATAAAATTATAAATAGATATATAGATAAATAGACATATAGACAAAGAGAGAAATAGAAAAAACAGACAAATAGACCAATAGATAAATAGATAAATTGACAAATAGGCATATAGTTAAATAGAAAAAGAAGAGATAGACAAAAAGAGAAATAGATAAATGGACAAAAAGGCAAATGGACAAATAGATAAATAGATAGATAAATAAAAGGATAAAAAGATAAATAAATATATAGACAAATAGAAAAATAGATAAATGTATAAATAGATAATTAGACAAATAAACGAATAAACAAATAGAAAATACATAAATAGACACATAGACACATAGATAAATAGATAAAAAGATATATAGACAAATGTATTAATAGATTAATAGATAAATAGATAAATATAGAATAGATAAATAGACCAATAGATAAATAGATAAATAAATACATAGATAAATAGTTAAAATCGTAAATAGACAAAAAGATAAATAGATAAGTAGCCGAATAGATGAATAGATGAAGATACGAATAGATAAATAGACAAATAGATAAATGGATAAATGGATAAATGGATAAATAGATAAATAGATAAACAGATAAATGGATAAATAGATAAATGGATAAATAGATAAATAGAAAAATAGATGAATAGATGAATAGGTGAATAGATGAATAGCTAAATAGATAAATAAATAAATAGATAAATTGATAAAGATGGCTAGATGGATAGATGGATAAATAGATAAATGTATAGACGGATAGATGGATGGATGGATGGATGGATAGATGGATAGGTGGATAGGTGGATAGATGGATAGGTGGATAGTTGGATAGCTGGATAGATGGATAGATAGACAGATGGACAGATGGACAGATCGACAAATAGACTAATTGACAAATATAAAAATAGACAAATGGGCAAATACTACCTTGAACAAAAAGTTCCCGCTCCCATCGTTCCGATTTGAGTTCTGTTTTTTTGTTAAATTGGTACATCTGTTGTTGATATTCCCTTTAAATCTTAGTGTCATAACTTGACATTTGCAAAAGTTACGTAGCCAAGAGTACATCTATCTCTGTGTGTGTTGGCGATTTTTTACAATTGCAGAAATGGATTTAAATTTGCAACAACGAACTTTAAATTTATTAATTAAATTTTGCGTAAACAACGGATTTAGTGGCGCACGGACGTTGGAAATGTTGGAAAAGTGTTTCGGCAACGATTCTCTAAAAAAAAACGGTCGTTTACCAGTGGCACGAGCGGTTCAGAAGTGGTCGTGAGTCAATCGAAGATGATGAACGCAGTGGCAGACCATCGACATCGAAAGTCGGTGAAAAAATTGATAAAGTAAAAGAAATGTTGGTCAATAACCGCAAATTAACCATCAGAGAAATAGCGGAGGACTTGAACATTGCCTATGGATCCGCCCAAGACATTGTGGTTAATGATTTGGGTTTCCGTCGTGTAGCAGCAAAGTTGGTGCCAAAATACCTCAATTTCATGCAAAAAGAGACCGTGTTGACGTCGCAAAAGACATGATTTGCGAGGCTGAATCCGATCCCACATTCATCAAAAGGATCATTACTGGAGACGAGACGTGGGCTTATGAGTACGACACGCAATCCAGACATCAGGCAAGTGAATGGCGTTCACCAAATGAGCCGAGACCAAAAGAACCACGTCGTTTTCAGTCAAAAAAGAAGGCAATTCTGACGGTTTTCATGGATTACAACAACAAAAGGCCAGTGCTATCATTATTCGTAATTTTTTGACGAAAAATGCAACAAATACGAATCCAACAGCCACCGAATTCACCTGATTTGGCTCCCTGTGACTTCTTTCTGTTCAATCGAGTTAAAAAACCATTACGGGGAACGCGTTTTAGCAGCCGAGAGGAAGTAATGGAAAAATCACAGGAAGCACTGATGGACATACCGAAAACCGAATATAAAAAATGTTTCGAGGATTGGATCAAGCGCTGGCATAAGTGTGTTGCAGTCGATGGGGATTACTTTGAAGGGGACAATATAGATTTAGATGAATAAACTTGTATTTTTAAGTTTCTGAATAAATTCCGGGAACTTTTTGATCAAGGTAGTATACAAATAGACAAATAGGAAACTAGTAAAATAGACAAATGGACAAATAGACAACTAGACAACTAGACAAAAACACAAATAAACAACTAGACAAAGAGACAAAAACACAAATAGACAAATAGACTAATAGACAAATAGACTAATAGACAAATAGACAAATAGACTATAGACAAATAGACTAATAGACAAATAGACTAATAGACAAATAGACTAATAGACAAATAGATAAATACATAAATTGATAAATAAATAAATAGATAAATTGATAACACGATAAATAGATAAATAGATATATAGATAAATAGATACATAGATAGATAGACAAATAGACAAATAGAAAAAACAGACAAATAGACAAATAATACCGTATTCGAAAGAGGTACTTGAACTCTTTGCACCCATGCAAGCGTCAACTTTTAATTTTGACCGTTTCGGCATTACCATTCAATTATAGGTGGATTTTTAATTGCCTCCGATCCGCTTGAGTAATACCTCATTCGAATGAGCTACTTGAACTCTTTCCAACCTATCTAAGGTCATTTTTAAAATTTTAACCGTTTCGGCGTTACCAACCGATAAAAAGTGGATTTTTTAATTGCCTCCGATCTGCTTTAGTAATACCTCATTCGAAAGAACTACTTGAACTCTTTTCAACCGTTCAAGGGTCAACTTTAAAATTTTAACCGTTTCGGCGTTACCAACCCATAAAAATGGATTTTTTAATTGCCTCTGATCTGCTTGAGTATTACCTCATTCGAATGAGCTACTTGAACTCTTTCAAACCGTGCAAGGGTTGACTTTAAAATTTAAACCGTTTTGGCCATACCAACCCAAAAAAGTGCATTTTTTAATTGTCTCCGATACTTTTGAGTAATACCTCATTCGTGAGAGCTAATTAAACTCTTTCCAACCGTGCCAGTGTCAAAATTAAAAATTTAAGCGTTTCGGCGTTACGAACCCAAAAAAAGTGGATTTATTAATTGCCTCCTATCCGCTTGAGTAATAACTCATTCGAAAGAGCTACATGAACTCTATCCAACCCTGCAAGGCTTGACTTTAACATTTTAACCGTTTCGGGGTTACCAACCCAAAAAATGTGGATTTTTTAATTGCCTTCGATCCGCTTGAATAATACTTCATTCGAAAGAGCATTACAAATTCTAAAAACTGTCACATTTTCAGCTCTCTATCGTTTACCGTTTTTCAGTTACAAAGAATTAAAAATTATTAATTTCATTCATTGGATCCGTTTGAGTAATAACTCTTTCGAAAGAGATACTAGAACTCGGTCCAACCGTGCACGTTTCGACTTTAAAAATAAAACCGTTTCGGCATTACCAACCCAAAAAGAGTGGATTTTTTAATTGCTTCCGATCCGCTTGAGTAATACCTCATTCGAAAGAGCTACTTGAATCCTTTCCAACCGTGCAAGGGTTAACTTTAAAATGTTAACCGTTTCGGCATTACCAACCCAAAAAAGTGGATTTTTTAATGGCCTCTGATCCGTTTGAGTAATACCTCATTCGAAAGAGCAACTTGAACTCTTTCCACCCGTGCCAGTGTCAACTTTAAAATGTTAACCGTTTTGGCGTTACTATCCAAAGAAAAGAACAAGAGTTATTCAGCACAAAATAACGAAGGGAAATCAGGAAATCTAATTATTGAAAGGGAAATAAATGCCAAAGGGTATGGAAATATAAAATCAATTTGATCTCTCTATTAACATACGCCAACGGTCATATTATTGCCTCGCAAATAGATTGCAAACATTGCATTTGATTTCTCGTTCAATAAGGATTGCTTCCAAAGTAGGACCTCATCGCCAATAATAATCTTGGGGTTATTAATGTTCCACAAATTGACTTGACATTCTAAGCAATGCCTCCATTAATGGTATCACGGAATATTGAACAACATCTAAATGCTAATGCAACGAGTTGTTCGCACGATCGCAACATTGTCAACAAACACAGACTGTACTTAATAAATTCACATGAGAGAGAGCATTACCCAGTGTATATTATGCTGGAAATCAATTTCTTGATATGGCAAATAGATAAATCACATCGTCAAAACTACGTCATAATTTACTTGAATTGAATTGTAAGACTGAAAAAGTAATGACGACATTTATTTACTTAGTTTTTAACGGTAATTATAATGACTTGAATGCCACAATTTTTGAATAAGAGCCTCGCCGTGGGAATTTTGTTCAGTTTGCAATTTTCAATTGGGTTCGAGAGAAAGCGTACCTAACCATTTCGAAATCAAACACGTGGTACTAGGCAGTAAACCCAAACGGTTGAGCAATTATGGCTTTCAAAGGACGAGGGGGGTCCTGATCTTAATTTCAATGGCCAGTGTCGGCACATTACTTCACCCCTTCTTCCCTTTCCTCCTGCCCTGCGTTAATGTCCTCGTTCCTTCCGCATCCTTTTTTACCCGTTTCTCGACCTGCCATTGATGCCTTCCAACCTTACACTTGGTTCTCTCTCCTATTTTTTATCGGCTCTAACGTGTTGCGAAGTCCGTTATTAATGATCTCTATCTATATCTATATATATGAGTAATGATAAAGTTTCTCTGCATCCTCTGCATGAAGCCTTAAAGCTTGTTGCTTCACGCCTGAGAACCCGCAAAAATATCTGGTCCAAGTCCCTTTTATCGTAGTCACGGAATAAAATTAAAGTTTATTACTTTCGCTATCAATTCATCTTTCCGTTATCCAGGGTTAAGAATCGTTGCACAAAATACCGAGTTAAATGCCGACAAATACCTCAAAAAAATGAGGGAATCTTTCTACCCTTACCGACGTCAAAAAATTGTAAAATCCCGGGTAGATACCGCATTTATTCCATAAAAAGGAGGGACATGTCCCATGATAAAATGTTGCCAAACGTACCCTGTTTTCCCAGGAGGTCACCCATCCAAGAACTGTCAGGGCCGTTTAACTTCGGTGATCGGACGAGAACCGATGCGTTCGACTTGGTAGGACCATTGGCGAATGCAGACGCTCGTCCCTCGTCCTATATGCCACATCGAATTTAATGAAGTTTCAACGCTTGTTGCTTCGCGCCTGAAGACCCGCAAAAATATTCGGTGCAACACTCCTTTATCGTAGTCATGAAAAAAAAATAAAGTTCAATAATTGAACAATTGACTTCATAATTACAGTATATCAAATGGTAAAGGGGGATTAAGATGATTGTATCTTGGGTATTATCAGTTTATTGGACATATTATGAGAAATTAATTATTACATAAGACATTATGTTGTTATTAATTATTACTTAAGAAATAAATTGCAGCATTCCACATTCTATTATTGTTAATATTTAATACCAAAATAATATGTCTGCATTGGAAAATTCTGCTGTTAATAAATTAAATAAAAATCCCAATTCCCATAATAATGTCTCAAAACTGTTATTTCTAAGGGTTTAAGCACCTTAATTCCCCATTAGCATTTGTTATCCTTTAACCATAACGTTAATTATTTACCGTTAAAATTAAAACATGAAATTTTATCGAGGGGCGTGATGGACACGTAAATTGCCAAAACCCACAAATTTGAACGTAAGAAATTTACCAACACTTCTAAACTAAATAATGAAAATGAAAATAATAAATTCATTCCACGAATGCCTTCCATTCCAACATCTATGTATTAATATTAAGCGATTGAATTAACTCTTAAAATATATAAAATACGTATTGCCTATCATATACTTACTTCAGTCGACGGACTCTTTATCAACAAACTGAAACCATTGCAACGGTAATCCTGGTCATATACATGAACTGAGAGATATTTCAGAGACGCCAATGCCTTTTGATGTCCTACGTATGGAATTTTGAAGCGTGGAATTCATGTAATTATTATTCACTTCAAAGCAGGAATCTTTCGACGTGCATAATATGATAATTCACGAAATTAACGGAGAAATACAGAGGATAGAGAGAAATTTAGACGCCAATGCCCCGATGTCCTTTTCATGAAAATTATGAAGCGTGATATTCACGTAAATTAAAGACACAATTGGAGTGCATAGTAAAAATAAAAATGAACAATCATTAATACCGGACTTCGCAACACGTTTGAGCCGATAAAAAATAGGAAAGAGAACTAATTGTAAGGTTGGAAGGAACAGTAATAACCCCAAGAGTATTTGACAATGTAGAATTATATTGGAAGCAATTGCTTTTAAACGATAACTCAAATGTGATGATTGCAATCCATTAACGGGGTTTGTTAGGCCTTGAAATTAACCAGGCATAATTATCGTTTGAAAACATTTCCCCGTAGTGTTTATTAGATTCGCAATCAAAACATAATTTAAACAATATTTTCTGTGACTTTGACTTTTTATTCACAATTTAAGGCATTCAAGCCATTTTATTTACCGTAAAAAAGAAATAAAATAAATCTCGTCATTACTTTAAAATATTAAAATTCAATTAATCGTATGAAGTACATTATCTCGATGTTTTGAATCAGAAATTTCTTTTAACCATCCCAATGTATCTTCCCAAAAATGCGCAATACCCCTTTTGTCACCTTGATGGAAATTTTTTGTTTCATCAATTGACCGATTTCTATACCACATTGTTGGAAAGTTGTTCTTTTTCTCATTATACCGAGAAACACGTATAAATTGAGAGTTGAAAGAATAATTTGACGCATTTAGGGGATTGGTGTTATTTTCAGGATTAAAAAAAGCATTGCTATATTCATTCCTGACAAAATTAAGGAATCGGTGGCTAATTTAACCGAGTTGCAACGCGCCGGGACGGTTGCTTTGTTTTCCTTATAAGGATTCCTGGGAAAGAGAGTAAGCTGACGTCGGCAGCAGTCCACTCTTACCGAAAGGCGCCAAGGGTCCGCAGTTTAACGTCCCAAGCAACTGACGGTGTTCCCGCTAAAAAGTGATCTCCACAAAACACCTTCACCGTAGGGATCAATACACAACTGAAAAATACCTATGCCTCTAAGATTCAAACTAGGACCCACTGGGTGGGAAGCCGCCGCACCATCCCCAGTAATGAGAATAACGGGACCATCAATAATACATCCCCAGGACAAGAACCAACGTCCATTGAGTAAAGCTGAAGATCGGATTTACCGCGTATTTCAACCCATTGCCCAGTGTATGTACTATATATAGGGGCCGACCGACGGATAGACCGACTACATACGTACCAACCTACAACCGTCAATTTTAGAAAGTGGCCCCGAGATCTAGACAATCAAAACCTAACAATTAGAAACTTGATACATCGAACAAGTTTATGAAGAAGCCTAATCTACCACTGTACGTGAGTTGGCACGTGGGCTTGCATGAAATTGCCACTCACCAATGATATACAGCTGCCAGTGATTTCGACGGCTTTGTCTTCTCCAGAGTACCTTGACAATATGCCCTCCCGGGACCCACGGACTCCAGGATAGCGACGAATCCAAGCTCTTCTGGCTCATCCAGGCTCTCAAAGCGAGCTGGCGAGACTAAATGCCCGTCGGTAAAAAGGGGTGGGGGTTTATTGAGCGTGAGACTTCGCACAAGAGAGAGTGAAATCGAATTGGGACCATGGAAAAGGAGGCGGAGGGAATTGTTAGGCCATTTCAGTGCCGAAAGTGCGCATTTTGCTTATCTTCGCAGGGCTTTCCACTGTAGCGAAGTGGAGTCCTGCAGTTAACCGCTCCTTTCCTCGCTGAAAGCTTCACTCCCGAGTATATGTGCAGCTGCCTCCAAGACCAGCAGCCCACAATGCAATTGTGTGCCTCTCCAGAAATGCGCGCGCGTCGTTCAACGAGCCATTCCGTGATTCCAATCTTGGGTCTCATTATTAGTCCATGACTATGCAAATACATGCCGTAACACAAGTAAGTAAATGAGCCCAATGTAAATGCTAATGCCTTGCGACCCGGAACATAATTTTCAATAAGTTCCAATTAAATTGGCGATGAATTGGCACAAGGAAAATGCACTGGGATATCCTTGGGTAGCATTAGATTCCTCTTTCGCCGTGACTCTATCATTCCTTTGGTTGGTGTCAGTCCCTCTAACCCCATGCGGGTAGGGGGATTGAAAATTTTCCCCCAGTATCCCTGCGTGCTGCAAGAGGCGACTAAAACGGCGCGTAGACATACCCGAAAACTAACCCCTAGTAAGAAAGGGATACTTCCAAAGAGTCTAATGGATTTACTGTCAGCGAACGGCCATACCATACCATCCGACCTGCGATCCACGAGTGTGTTTGCCGCGCCTGGAGACCCACAAGTGAGAGAAGGCGATGCCGGAGGGTGAGCGCTCTGGTTCTCAACCCAGTTATGGGACCCTTTTTGATATTTATTTGCATAAACTTCGTTGCAATTAGGCAATTTTCCTGGTGGCAACGGTCCAGTGTGATCACTGGTCACTCTTACAATGCACATACATACACACACAATAAGAACAGATATGAGACAAAATGCTCGTATATTCAATGACACTTTTAAGATTACCGACCTCTCCTTTACCATCACACAAGGATTAGGTGTACACCACACGAGTACATACTACGCACCGTCCATCGCCACACTTCGTCCGTAATCACGTACTCTTCAATTTCATATACAGTTCAAAATCGCGCCCCGTTAACACATTATTCATAGCACAAGTACATACGGCTTTATCACGTACATTTCTCACTCACACGTTACAGATAATTATTTTAAGGAGAGCATACACCTCGTTTTAAATTTATTTAATGAATAAGGTAAGGACTTAAAGATATCCGCAGGTAACTCATTCCATTCTTTTATTCCACGATTGAGGAAGGAGTTTTTTTTAATGTTTGTTTTGTGCCCTCTATGTTTTATTTTGAACTGATGGTCCTTCCGCTCAATGTAATTTGGTTTGTCTATTCTTTCTGAGAGCTCCTACCACCCCTTCTCTTTATTTACTATCTTGAACATCCCACATAGCCTGTTCAGCTTCTTTCTGAGTCGGAGCGGTGTCCATCCTAGTGTCTCTAACATTTCTGTCACACTATCTGTTATGAAAATCCGGTATGAACCAGGGAGTAATTATTCCTCTTCGACCCTGGATTTCGTGGAAACGAGTGTCCGGGGCCGATCCACTCCCAGTCGATTGGCATTCGTCACGCTAATATATTTTGAAAGAAGATTGGAAGTAGGACCTCTTTTTTCCGAAATTCCTTTACTTGTTCCTCCCAATTCATCGCTTCAAAAACCGAGCATAACGTTTCTGAACATTCCAATGCATGATACGAAGAACGGAATGAAAACAATCGTGCTTTGTCCATTGCAATGGGCTTGCAATCGCTTTGTAGTAGGTCCACATTGTTCTCGCGATTTATTGTACATTTCAGGAGCATGAAGCCTTCTTGAATTTATAAATCAACTCACTTAACGGACTTCATAACTGGCGGGATTGGTTATCCTACTCATTATAGTCCTCTGATGAATTGAACTCTCATTTAAAACTAAGGTGCATGCACAAAGACGTAATGAGTAATGCCAATCGATGCTCATAATCTGTCGGCTCATAACTTTTGAAACACGCCTCGTATTTCGCAGAGTGATGGGAAGAATACATAAAATGCATTGCGTGATGGAAGGGTTGGGACGATAGGGGTACTTGGTTCAACGGCACTTAATTGCAATTGAAAAGTGTAAATCTTGAAAGGAAAATGGGAGCATTCGGTGAGTTTTCAACGTCGTTTTCAAAAATATTTCCAAATTTTCCCAGAAACACGGAATAAAAAATACCCATGAACATGTGGAAGTGTTGTCTAAAGTAATAGTACCCTACAAGTGAATAAAGGTATCATTTGATGTCACAAATTTATTCCCCAATGCTCCAAGATCAGAAGCTGTAAATCTGCTCCTCCTTAAATGTGTGTGTGGAACAAAATAGTTTTGTGTTTAACGGCAAAATATACCAACAACAAGACGGCTTAGCAATAGGGTCTCCACTTACCCCGCGAGTATGTTTTATCTCCTTGTCTATAGAGAACAACCTTAAAGAACCAAGCATCATTTAACAAATTGCAGTGAACCATGGCTATAGGGAAGAATTAATTGATAAACTATACCATAAGAAACTATCCCACTTAGCCAAGTAAGCCATGCATAGTTTGCTTACACCTATAGAAAACCAGCTACAGTGGCGGAGATTCCCTTTTATGGGACACTTGTCATTAAAAGTGCAAAGAATCCTCCCAAATGCACGACCGGAAAAGGTGAAAATACGTTTACCCACACATACTGCAACATCCAAGATTCGGGTGTCATCTTACAAAGTCATCATCGGGACTTAGTAAGCTCAAACCCAGACCACGAACAACCAAATACATGAGGAAGAAGAAAGTATTTCCCTTTACGATATGAATCGCTTCCACAGAGTTACACTTCAGACCATTCTTATTAATGAACGACGTTGAGTCCCAGATGATAATAGGCCTTGCAAAGCCTTATCTTACCACGTATTTATATATATTTAGCTCTAAAGCTAAATTAGAGTTTAGCTGTGTTTATGGTTTTTTATTTACATATATATGCACGGTGATAAAAGGGAATTTGTATATATTTTTTCTATTCCCTTTTTGTTATATATTTTGCAATGAGAATGAATATTTGTTCGCCAAATGGCGGGATTTCGTGTTTGAATGTGTTTTTATGTGTTGTGTGTATATACAAATATACACACACACACATGTATAAATAAATAAATAAATATATATATGTATATATATATATGTATATATATATATATATATATATATATATATATATATATATATATATATATATATATATATATATATAAAACAATGTTTGACAAATCTAGCCACCCTCCGCTGAACTCGATCTAATTCCGAAACCAAATTTATATTATGAGGATCCCATATACTGGCAGCACACTCTAGGTGGGGCCTGACCAAGGCAAGGAAACATCGTTCTTTCACCCTTTCGTCGCATTTACCTAGCACTCTTTTCACAAATCCCAATTTTTTATTACCACGACCGCATATTTCTCGTATGTGTTTTCCCCAGGACAGATCGTGAGTAATTGTTACACCCAAGTATTTAAAGGAATCGACCCTCGCGATTTTGGTTTGTTTCACTTTGTAACTATAAGGGAGAGAATTATTCTTTTCCCAAAAATATATTACTACGCATTTTTTAAAATTTAATTCCAATTTCCATGTATCGCACCATTTTTGAATGGCATCTAGGTCGTTGGCTAACACGACTAATAACAGTGTGGGCCGCACGAAATGCAAGGATGTGCCGCGTGAAGAGACATCTTCCATCCTGCCTCGCGAAACCTATGGGTGCGACACAGCGAAAGGTAATTTGGCACTTCACTAGTAGATTCAACAATGTTACACACCGAGCCAGAGACGCGGATTAAAATGCAACCGGAAGGTATTTGAATTTTGGTATGCAATTCATGTATATTTGTATATATATATATATATATATATTTCCTTGGTGGTGTAATTGGTAGCACATCCGCCCGGGAAGTGGAAGGTCCGGTGTTCAAATCCCGGTTAAGGAAGTATTTTTACTTTCGTGATCTGCTCAAAAAACCGCCTTCCCCACATGTCCTGTGTTTAAGACCTTTTCGGGTATATTTGTGGCTAACAGATCAAGAATGTTCTTCTTTCCCCTTGTTGGTGAAGTGACTAATTGATGTAGGGAATTCGAGGTGAACGCAAATAAGAGGGACTCGCATAGATCCTTGTCTTTACCTCCATTTATAAAACTGTACGAATCCCAATCTATTGTGGGAATATTAAAATCACCTCCGATAATTAGGCTATGCTCACTGTTGTGAGATGTAAAGCTTTGTATCTGTTTTTCTAGGTCTGGTATTGAGTTAATGCTAACGTGGGGTGGTCTATAATACGCACAGATATATATTGTCTTCGATCTGGGTGTTTTCACTGAGCACCAAACAATTTCTATACAGCTATCAGGAAATAACTCGGCTCTACTGACGTTAGAGTTCTTAACCGCAATAAACACTCCTCCGGCTCTATTTTTTCTGTCGTTGCTATAAACTATGAAGTACTTGGGAAATATTTCGCAATCTGCGATGTCATCTGTTAACCAACTTTCAGTTCCTGTGATGATATCCGACTCTGTGCTATGACTGAGATGGTGAAATTCCGGTATTTTATTTTTTAAACTTCGGCAGTTAACTACTACTACGGAAATTATATCCTCGTCTAAAACCTTCTTTGCGGTCTGCTTTCTGGGGATGTTATTTAATCTCTTTGATGTCTTAGTATTTGATCGGTACTTGGAAAAATCTCTTCTGGCAACCTAGTATTGTTAGACCCATTAATTGACCTACACCTTATTATATCGCTATTAGGGCAATCTACTCCACTACCTAACCTACGCATTTGCCTAAAAATATCTACAGTGCTCGAAGATCCTATGAGCCACCCGAACCGACGCGACGCCTCAGGGGTGTAGTGAACCCCGGAAAGGTTCAAGGGAGTGGGACATGACCGGTCTCAAGTCCACAAACTCGGCCCCTATGTCCCGACACTCGTTCCAGAGTGGGGTCAGGACGTCTTTTGGGCGATAATAACAAATTTAAGGTTGTTAAGGTTGCGACCGTCCAAAACAAAGCTTAAGTGGAAGATTACAAAATAAATATAAATTAATAAATCGAGGAAACCTATATTCTTGACATGTATACCGGAGGTTTTACTAAAAAATTAATTGAGGGCAATTAATAAATTGAATTATTCGTCTAATTTTTCCCGCTCAAGTTTGTAACTATATTTTTATGATGTCAGTGTGGGCATATCTTTACCTCAGTTACATAATACGAGGATTTAAGTAAGTCCTAAGGTACTACCAAGAAAACTGCCACATTTCTTGCTTAGTCTTTTTGTGTTTCTGCATATTTTTATTTTTTTTGGAGTAATAGAAATTACATTGTTATTGTATTTTCGGTCCCGCACATTTCACTTGTTATATGGATCCTTTTTTAAAACAATTTCACTGCCTCTGATGGTCCTAGATGTTATTCGATTGCTCATGGAAAACTCCAGCCGAATACTGGAGTCTTTTTTAATGCTGCAGAAGTAATGGCACGGGATTGAAATTATCGCCGCCACGCTTCTCTTTTAAGAGTAATTACTCTCTTTGATAACTTACGGAAGTTCACGGTGGGGGATATTTCACTACGTAGGCCATTAAAAATCTCAGCATGACTCCTGATGACATTTGTTTTTTCTCTTTCTTTTGCAGACAAGCAGGGCAAGCATGAATTCAGCGCCGATTTCGAGACCGCCATCGGACTTGCCGGTAAATATGAGTTATGCTTGAAGTAAGCATTTTAAAAAGTATTTCAATCTGTGCCTCCGGATTTTCGTCCCTGTTCACTTGAGACATTGCAAACTGTGATGTGTTTTTGTCGACTTTTGTCAGAACGTAGATGTTAATTACGTCCAAAGGTGAGATAATTAACGCATCAGTCAGTTCCTCAATCCCCGTTTCCTTCTTTTTGATCGATAACCTGTCTTTCGAAGAGGCGGTCGTTGAGGGATCGACTGCGGACATGTTCCGGCCGCCCTCTGTATCGCAACCCGGAAAATCATATCAATCAAGGGAATAGACGGAGGAATACGATTACTAATGGGGCGGCGGGGGTCAAGCATGTGAGTTATCGAGGCCATTCCTTCCTCTCTGGGGTCAACTCAGAACCAGGGTATTCCCCGTTGCAGTACGGAGACCCAAGCACCGCTCCGAGCGAGGGAAATCGCTAGGCGTGTATCTCGAAACCACTAGTCAACATGAAAGTCCTTGCTTGTCTCTCTCATTGGAGCCTTCGAACGACGATAGTTCAGACAAGAACGCTATTTCCACGGCTTTATCGCATCGAGCGTGATTTGGAGATGTTTGTGAATAACATTTGCGAATGTTTTTTGAGGACTTGTGAATGGATTTAAAGAACCTTCGCGCGCGTGTGTGTGTATATTGTACTGTCGTATATCCTGCAATAAATTTGAACCTGAAGACGTCCCCTATGTGATGAAACGGTTAGTACGGTGTTAATGATTTTTTATAAATTTTACGTAGTGTATCTTATTCCTCGAATGTTACATCGTTTGGGATGTGAAATTTCCGTATCGGATATTATGTAATATCGAACCCGGTTGACACGTAGGTATGCACCCGCCTGTCGCTATTTTGCACATGAGGCCGGTAGAAGAAGGAAGGGCCATGAGGGGGTCATGCCTTACCTGCGTTTTTTATGCTCTCGTAAATTTCAGACATTTCGCGTTTTCAGATTCACTTTTTCAACCCTGCCATTTGGAATAACCGAGAGTTTTTCCTTTAATAAAATGGGGAAGAGGGAAGAAAAAGGCAAGGTAATGTTGAGTGAGGAGGCTCCGTTAGCCTTTCGTCGCTCTCTGGATTTCAATTCGCCAGAGCTCGTCCTATTATGGTTCGCAAAAGTCAAAGTTCGAAACTTCGCTCCTTTCGCTTCTCTTCGCTTCGTCCCATTCGATCCAATCAATACTCGAGTGTCGTCCGTCTGACATGAGATATCTCGGATTGGTTCCATCTCCACCCCAAGGCCGAGTCGTCTGTTCGCTTCCTGGCCCTCTCACGTGTACTGTATCCATGCTCCAGTCACGTATTCAAGAGGGCCCGTGAAGAACTGGAGTTAGGATATAGAATAGGTGAAGAATTCATAAAATCAGTTAGGTTTGCTGATAATCAGACCGGTCAGGCTGTCAGTCAGCCAAGGGGTTGTAGGCATTGTTGGGTGCATTTGAACGTCAGCAGATATGGGATGAGGATAAATGAAATACAACTACGGGTATGTGGTTTTCCAGAAAGAGAAATTCTAAGATGAACGCTAAAATAGGAGGTCATAAATTAGGGCAGGTGGAGCAGTTTCCGTACCTCGGAAGTGTGTTGAGCCAAAATGGTCGAAGTAGGAGGAGGGATATAAGGAGAAGAATTGAAATTTGGATGTGGAGAAAGATGGAAACGGTGCGGTGGACATGGAAGAAAACGATTGAGTAAGTATTGGGTATGGTGGGTGAGGAGAGGGTATTGTTGGGAGAAATCACAAGAAGACACGCAAAATGAATGCAGAGCATATTGATTGGCAGTAGGATGTTGAAGAGTGTAATGGAGGGAGAATGTTGGGCAAACGAGGAGAGGTAGACGGGATGGGGATGTTGGACGGAATGAATGTTAGAAGATACGGAGATTGCTTTGATATTGATACGGAGAGGACTTTGTTGTAGAGTAGGATGTTGGGTTGTGTTTTGTTGGTAGAGACAAAGGAAGTGTCGCTGTACGTTTTGGTAGCTTGTATCCATACAAAGGTACACTAACCGGTAGATTACCTATAATAATGAATGCATATATGCTATTGTTCTAGTACAGAGTGCTATAGTATAGATATAGCACTCTTACAACTAAGAGGCTATCCTGGGTCGTCGTTTTTTCAAAGGTCTCCAACATGACGTTTTTCGGGGAAATCGGGAAGGATCGCTGGCATTTACAGAATGGTTGGAACCTCACCCTTCTCCTCTCGAAAGCACCTCGTGCCCGGCGTCTGCCTGCCTTCCTCCCTCTCTCTCCGGTTACTTGGCAATGCTTCCGGCCGACTTAAAGATGGTGACTCTCCGTGTTCTCCAAAGAATTCTTTCAGCACAGCCTGCCTCGTTGGATTTTGATTTTAGAGTTTAACGTCAAGGTCACGTTAGCAAGCGGTGTGCCGTGTCCATATGTCTTTACGGTGAATTCAGAACGGACCGAAATGCATTGTAAATTTTAAAAATATGTGAATCCACCCCTGAAAGTGCACCTAACATTTATCTTCCTTATTTCCGGCGTGGATATGGTGACTCGGGCTCGACTGGGTAATGCCTCTGGTAAATGGTCTTTTCATGCATGTACGTGAAATAAAAACGATGAATCATCAATGATACTTAAACTTGTTTGTTTATAATATTACATTTGCCTTTGCCTATATTTCTGAAAAAATCTCTTTATAAAATATCTTCAAATGCTTAGTTTTAAATTTCACTCTCAGTTTTTAAGGTAGCTTAAATTGTTTGGGAGGAAAAAATATTCACTGCTGGTACAAATTAAAGCCAAATAATATATGTTAAAAGCTTTCCCCAAAGATTTTACATTAAGAAATCACAATTGTTCTTTTCTGTAGGTTGTAATCAATAGATCTCTCTACTTTAAACTGAGAAACGAGTTAAGAATCGCTATACTAGTTAAAGAACAATTTCCCCCCTCGCGATGACAAATTATTTTGGAAAAAATATTGGCTCTTTGAACGGGAAGAAGGCAACTTGAGAAATTATTATATTTTTTTCCTCGAGATTATAAATCAGTCGTAGCCAAAACCAATATTTTAAATTCTTAGCTATTTCTTCATAGTTCAAATAATTTTTGCTAGCGTTACTTAAATATTGTTCATCAGCGTTGTTCCAAGGACGATATGATAACAGTAAAACATCTTTATTTGGGCGAGATTGAATCTAGATAGTCCCCCTCATCCGCCTGTATAGGGGTAAACTAGGGTTTGCACCGTATATTGTAAATTGAGAACATCCGACTGAAAGAAAAACCCTCTTCAAGAAATGATACTTCCGCTAAAAGTTCAGGGCGTCGGGAATTATTCGCCTTTGTCGGCCGTCGGTGTCGGCGGTGTCGGCCTTGCCAGTGGTCCTATCTCGACTAGTCTCCACACAACAGCGATTCTAGTCTGAACTTGCACAGGCTTGCTGTACAAAAACTTGTGTCTGTAGGAATGAAGGTGTTGCGTGTACACACACACACACACACACACCGGTGTGGAGTTTTTTTGGCTTTTCCCATCCGGCGCCTCCCCAGGTTGCGGATAGGGGAATGCTCGCTAGATATAGAGGGTACTGGGGAATTAAAATACCCAGGGTGGAGAAAAAAGCCAAATAGGGGAAGGAACCCCGAAAACAAACCAATTATGATAGTTGAGCAGAGGGAAGCAGTTACGGTGCAGGGGAGGGATACCCCAGTACCGGCGCCGTTAGGGGGTGAGCAAGCGGCCTCCCAGGCGTCGTCATCCAACGACCGCAGTGCTGCAGGTGTTGGTCACTCGGCCTCTGTAGCATCTAATGCTGCAAGTGACAAAAAAGTGAACCAAACTTCACTTGAACGGGTGGAAAACTTGGCCCTGAACACAACAAGTGAGGAGGATAAGAAACAGCAGCAGCTGCAGAGCCTAGTGGAACTGCATGGCGGATTGCTGCAAGAACTCTCGGAGTTCTTAAAAGGGAAGAACAATGTACACAAGGCCATTCACAGTAAGGTTGCAAGCCTATCATCCAGTTGGCATCGGATGGCGGAGCTTGGCGGAATAACGATGACTGCTGATCGGAATACTAAAAGTTTGGTATCTACACGCACCACCTGTACGCAGACACAGCGCAAAGAACAGGATGCGCGGGAAAATAACCCTGTGACAATGGAGACGAAACGGCGGGAAATAGGTACGGCGAAGAGAAGAAAAACCCAACAGATGCCGCAGTCGGTGGACCAAGTGCAAAAGAGGAAAAAACAGAAAGAGGAGTTTCCTCAGCTTGTTGAACCGGAGGAAGGAGGCGAATGGCAGGTGCAGAGGAAGAAAAGGAGGCCTCAAAAGAAGGCCGAGCTCAATACTCCGCAGCGGCCTATCAAGCAGGGTAGAAGAGTTATGCTCAATGCACTTGTTGTTGAGGCGAAAGCCGAGATGAGTTATGCCGAAATACTTAGCCATATAAAGAAAGATAAGGCCCTAAATTAAGTGAGCGCCTCAGTCAATAGAATTCGCAGGACGAAGGCCGGCGGCTTGCTCTTCGTCCTCACCGACACCGCTCCCGAATTGTGTTCGGTCATGGAGAAGGCACTGGGTGAGAATGCCACCATCAAGTGTATGGTCCAACAACTTGAGTTAGAAATCAAAGACATCGATGAAATCACTACTAAGGAAGAAGTGGTGGAAGCCATTCAGCGTGATCTTGGCGAAGATAGTGGCATAACGCTTTCATCGATCAAGTCCCTGAGGTTAACGTACGACAGAACCCAAACTGCAGCCGTAAGACTGCCAGCAGTGGTGGCTAAGAAGCTCTTGCAGCGTGAGCGCATCCGCATTGGATGGACCTCTTGCCGCATAAGGGAGATCGTTAGGCCCCTAAAATGCTTCAAGTGCTGGGGCTTTGGCCACCTGTCTTGGAACTGTAAAAGTGAAGTAGACAGGTCAAAGTGCTGCATCAAATGCGGCAAAGAAGGTCACAAAATCGCGGAGTGCAAGGCGGGCGCGACCTGTGCACTATGTAATGGCAAAAGTGACAAGGAGCTTGCTGGCCATATAGCAGGAAGTTTTCGATGCCCGGTGTATGTGCGAGCACTCCTGGTGGCCGTTAAGCTCAGAAAATGAAGGTACTACAGCTCAACCTCCAACATTGTGAGGCAGCACAGGATCTGCTCATGCAGACGGTGCGGGAGCGGAAGCCGGACCTGGCCATACTCTCGGAACCCTACAGACATCTGGATACCCAACCTTGGGTGTCCGATGGAAGTGGGAAGGCTGTGATCTGGTCCTGCGGGAGGTACCCATTTCAGAATACAGCCAGCCAGACAGATCTGGGCTTTGTGAGAGTAAAGATCCAGGGCATACATTATTACAGCTGCTATGCACCACCCAGTTGGACTCTGGATGAGTTCCAGGATTTCCTTACCAGGCTGGCTTCAGATACGAAGGAACGCTTCCCAGTAGCCATTGCTGGCGACTTCAACGCATGGGCGGTGGACTGGGGCAGCAGGAGGACGAATGCGAGGGGGCAAGCCCTGCTTGAGGCCGCGTCCACATGTGGTCCTGCTCAACACAGGCAGCAAGCCTACCTTCGTCAAGGGAGAGTCCTCATCCATTGTGGACCTCACCTTTGTCAGTAGCAGCCTGGTAATAGGACACTGTGGGAGATAAACGAGGACGCGAAGCGAGGGGCCAAACCGTCAAGATCGAACTCGAGGGGTTGGAGGGCCAAACTGTTCGAAGCTGATCTCTTTTGCGAAGCATTGGACACTCGGCCTGTGAACTATCAGGACTCGATGGGAAAAGTGGAGGTCATGCGAAGAGTTACTGAAGCATGTGACGTCACTATGCCACGGAAGACAAATAATGACCGTCGACCCCCGGTATACTGGTGGAGCGAGGGGATAGCAAGTCTTCGAAGTAAGTGTCACCGGGCTCGTAGACTAGCTCAACGGGCTCGAGGAAAGTCCACGTTCACCGCAATGGAAGAAAAATTCAAAGATGCCAGAAGGAAACTGAAAAAGGCCATCAAGGAAGCTAAAATCGAGAGTTGGAAAGAGCTTCTCAGTGAGGTCAATAATGACCCGTGGGACAGGTCGTACAAGATCGTCTTGAGTCGGCTGAAGAGTCAGTCCATGCCATCGCCAACCTGTTCAGAGCTACTGAAGAAAATTATATCAACTCTCTTCCCTAAACAGAAAGAGGAGAGTTACGGCATCGAGGAGAAGACGGACGAGGACATTCCACTCATCACGGAAGAGGAGATGCTCACTGCAACATCAAGAGTGGGAAACAACAAAGCCCCCGGCATCGACGGGATCCCGAATGTTGCATTGAAAACAGCTGTCAAGGTTGCACCGGCAATGTTCCTAGATATGTACAACACATGTCTCAAGGACGGGACATTCCCGGGTAAATGGATATGGCAGAGATTAGTTTTGCTACCCAAAGGGAAAAAGCCTCCGGACGAACCTTCATCCCATCGTCCGCTCTGTATATTGGACACAGCCGGAAAAGTCCTCGAACGGATAATCTACAACAGGATCGAAGCGGTCGTGGATCCTCTGCTGGCAGAAACCCAGTATGGCTTCAGAAAATCGCGTTCAACATTGGATGCGATAAGCAATGTAGTCAATAGAGCAAAAGATGCAATAACAGGAAAAAGATACACAAGAGACTCCAAGCAGTACTGCTTGATCGCAACTCTTGATATCAAGAATGCCTTCAATTCGGCAAAATGGAACTGTGTCATGGTGGCTCTAAAAGAGTTAAATGTGCCATGGTATCTTCGGAGGATGGTGGCGAGTTACCTGCGTGACAGGTATCTAGTGTACAACACTGATGAAGGCCCGAAAACATATAGAGTGGCTGGAGGTGGAGGGGTTCCTCAGGGCTCAGTACTGGGGCCACTTCTGTGGAACATCCTCTACAATTCTTTACTGCTGCTGAGACTCCCTCGTGAGGTGCGCCTGGTGGCGTTCGCAGATGACTTGGCGGTGGTAATTACCGCTAAACTTGTGGAGCAAGTCATCGCCATATTCGGGGAGGTTTTCTCTGAGATCAGGAAATGGATGTCTTCTGTCGGACTGCAACTCGCAGAACATAAGACAGAAGCGCTCCTCGTTTCCAGCAGAAAGCAGACCAAAAATGTGACCCTTTACGCCGGTGATGCCGAGATCACATCGCGGCCGTTCATTCGGTACCTTGGCGTGACACTTGACGCCAGGTTAAATTTCAAGAAGCAAGTGGAGCAAGTCAGCGGCAAAGCCTCTGTAGTGGCGAATACACTGCAACGGCTGATGCCAAATGTTGGTGGCCCGAAGCAGAAAAGAAGGCGACTACTGGCATCAGTAACTACCTCAGTGCTCACCTATGGGATACCCATTTGGGCTAATGCACTGGGGAAGAAGGTGTGCCGAAGGAAAATAGCAGCACCTTACCGGATAGGTGCTTTGCGTGTGGCAAGCGCATTCCGGACAGTGTCCGAGGATGCCATAAACGTTATTTCTGGTATGGTGCCAGTGGAGCTTCTGGCAAATGAGAGGAGAAAGTGGTATGAGCGGGAGAAATCAGATGAGACAAAGGAAGAAATGAGGGAAGGAGGTGTCAAGGAGTGGCAGAGAATGTGGGACACCTCAACTAAGGGAAGGTGGACACACCGGCTAATTCCAAACATAGCGAAATGGGTAAACCGGTCACACGGTGACCTAAGCTACTACCTGACGCAAGCTCTATCAGGTCATGGATGCTTTCGGGCGTAACTCCACAAATATAATCATGATAATGAACCGTACTGCCCAACGTGCCCAGGAGTGGAGGAGAATGCTGAGCACGTGATATTTGAGTGCTCACGATTCCGTGCATTGCGAGACGACCTTGTTTCGAGGATACACACTCGACTGACGCCGGAAAACCTGGTGGAGCAAATGCTGACATCAGAGGAGACCTGGAGAAGGAACTGCGCCGAGAAGAGCGCGCCAGGAGCGCAATCGTGGAAACAGCAGGTTAAACATAGAGGAACAGCTACGGCTAAGGGTCTCTCTCGCGAAGTAATAGTTACCAGCAGTACCACGGGAGAAACATCAAGACCACAGAAGAAGAGATGAGGGGTTATAGTCGGTGGGAGTCCGACACGAGGGACAGGGCACCTAATACAGGTCCCCTGTCTGTCAGTGCATAACGCATTTCCCCTGAACTCGATAAAAAAAAACACACACACACACACACCAACACACACGCACGCACACGTGCACACGCACACGCGCGCGCAGACACGCAGACACGCAGACTAGCACACGCGCACACGCACACACACACAACATATATATATATATATATATATATATGTGTGTGTATATGTATGTATATATGTATGTATGTTTATATGTATATGTATATATGTATGTATATAAGTATATATATATATGTATATAAGTATGTATGTATATATGTGTGTATATATATATATATAATTAATATTATTACGTAATCTACAGGTTAGGGTAGGTTTTTGGATGGAAACAACTTTCAAATAAATATTTTGTAACCCCAAACAAAACCCAATCCAGTGCTTTATCTACATCAGGTCCCTCTTCATCTCTGTGTACTTCTTTCCACCCTTCATCCCTATCCTGTTCCTACCCTTTCCTCGCTTGCTCAACATTCTCCCCTCTATTACCTTCTTCAACATTCCACTACCGCTCAATACGCCCTTCATCCATTTTTCCAGCCTCCGAGGATTTCTCTCAACAAATCCTCTCCTCACCCACCATCTCCAGTACTTCATTTGTTTTCCTTTCGGTCCATTTCACCTTCTCCATCCTTATCCTCACCCACATTTCAAAAGCCTCCAATCTACGTCTATCCTCTCGCTTAAGTGACCACGTTTCCGCGCGCCGTACATAGCTGCGCTCGATATCAGAGTTTTTACGAGTCTTCTCTTAACATCCCTACTCATCGTTCCCGTTATCAACTCCCTCCTCCTTGAGAAAGCCCCATTGCCTAGCGCAATTCTTCTCCTTACGTCCCTACCACTTTAACCGTATTGGCCAAAAACACTTCCGAGATATGTAAACTGCTCTACCTGCTCTATTTTTTCCCCGCCTATTTTAATATTTACCTTAGCCTTTTTCTTTCTGGAAAATCGCATTACCTTTGTTTTATTAATATTGATTCTCACCATATTTATCGCACTGAAACTCCAATTCACTCGTTGGGTTGGGTTGGGTTGGGTTGGGTTGGGTTGGGTTGGGTTGGGTTGGGTTGGGTTGGGTTGGGTTGGGTTGGGTTGGGTTGGGTTGGGTTGGGTTGGGTTGGGTTGGGTTGGGTTGGTTGGGTTGGGTTGGGTTGGGTTGGTTGGGTTGGGTTGGGTTGGGTTGGGTTGGGTTGGGTTGGGTTGGGTTGGGTTGGGTTGGTTGGGTTGGGTTGGGTTGGGTTGGTTGGGTTGGGTTGGGTTGGGTTGGGTTGGGTTGGGTTGGGTTGGGTTGGTTGGGTTGGGTTGGGTTGGGTTGGGTTGGGTTGGGTTGGGTTGGGTTGGGTTGGGTTGGGTTGGGTTGGGTTGGGTTGGGTTGGGTTGGGTTGGGTTGGGTTGGGTTGGGTTGGGTTGGGTTGGGTTGGGTTGGGTTGGGTTGGGTTGGGTTGGTTGGGTTGGGTTGGGTTGGGTTGGGTTGGGTTGGGTTGGGTTGGGTTGGGTTGGGTTGGGTTGGTTGGGTTGGGTTGGGTTGGGTTGGGTTGGGTTGGGTTGGGTTGGGTTGGGTTGGGTTGGGTTGGGTTGGGTTGGGTTGGGTTGGGTTGGGTTGGGTTGGGTTGGGTTGGGTTGGGTTGGGTTGGGTTGGGTTGGGTTGGGTTGGGTTGGGTTGGGTTGGGTTGGGTTGGGTTGGGTTTGGGTTTGGGTTGGGTTGGTTTGGGTTGGGTTGGGTTTGGGTTTGGGTTGGGTTTGGGTTGGGTTGGGTTGGGTTGGGTTGGGTTGGGTTGGGTTGGGTTGGGTTGGGTTGGGTTGGGTTGGGTTGGTTGGGTTGGGTTGGGTTGGGTTGGGTTGGGTTGGGTTGGGTTGGGTTGGGTTGGGTTGGGTTGGGTTGGGTTGGGTTGGGTTGGGTTGGGTTGGGTTGGGTGGGTTGGGTTTGGGTTGGGTTGGGTTGGGTTTGGGTTGGGTTGGGTTGGGTTGGGTTGGGTTTGGGTTGGGTTGGGTTGGGTTGGGTTGGGTTGGGTTGGGTTGGGTTGGGTTGGGTTGGGTTGGGTTGGGTTGGGTTGGGTTGGGTTGGTTGGGTTGGGTTGGTGGGTTGGGTTGGGTTGGTTGGGTTGGGTTGGGTTGGGTTGGGTTGGTTGGGTTGGGTTGGGTTGGGTTGGGTTGGGTTGGGTTGGGTTGGGTTGGGTTGGGTTGGGTTGGGTTGGGTTGGGTTGGGTTGGGTTGGGTTGGGTTGGGTTGGGTTGGGTTGGGTTGGGTTGGGTTGGGTTGGGTTGGGTTGGGTTGGGGTTGGGTTGGGTTGGGTTGGGTTGGGTTGGGTTGGGTTGGGTTGGGTTGGGTTGGGTTGGGTTGGGTTGGGTTGGGTTGGGTTGGGTTGGGTTGGGTTGGGTTGGGTTGGTTGGGTTGGTTGGGTTGGGTTGGGTTGGGTTGGGTTGGGTTGGGTGGGTTGGTTGGGTTGGGTTGGGTTGGTTGGGTTGGGTTGGGTTGGGTTGGGTTGGGTTGGGTTGGGTTGGGTGGGTGGGTTGGGTTGGGTTGGGTTGGGTTGGGTTGGGTTGGGTTGGGTTGGGTTGGGTTGGGTTGGGTGGGTTGGGTTGGGTTGGGTTGGGTTGGGTTGGGTTGGGTTGGGTTGGGTTGGGTTGGGTTGGGTTGGGTTGGGTTGGGTTGGGTTGGGTTGGGTTGGGGGTTGGGTTGGGTTGGGTTGGGTTGGGTGGGTTGGGGTGGGGGTGGGTGGGTTGGGTTGGGTGGGTTGGGTGGGTTGGGTTGGGTGGGGTTGGGTTGGGTTGGGTTGGGTTGGGTTGGGTGGGTGGGTGGGTTGGGTTGGGTTGGGTTGGGTTGGGTTGGGTTGGGTTGGGTTGGGTTGGGTTGGGTTGGGTTGGGGTGGGTGGGTTGGGTGGGTGGGTTGGGTGGGTTGGGTTGGGTTGGGTTGGGTTGGGTGGGTTGGGTGGGTTGGGTTGGGGGGTGGGTGGGTTGGGTTGGGTTGGGTTGGGTTGGGGTGGGGTGGGTTGGGTTGGGTTGGGTGGGTTGGGTTGGGTTGGGTTGGGTGGGTTGGGTTGGGTTGGGTGTTGGGTTGGGTTGGGTTGGGTTGGGTGGGTTGGGTTGGGTTGGGTGGGTGGGGTGGGTGGGTTGGGTTGGGTGGGTGGGTTGGGTGGGTTGGGTGGGTTGGGTTGGGTTGGGTTGGGTGGGTTGGGTTGGGTTGGGTGGGTGGGTTGGGTTGGGTTGGGTGGGTTGGGGTTGGGTTGGGTTGGGTTGGGTTGGGTTGGGTTGGGTTGGGTTGGGTTGGTTGGGTTGGGTTGGGTTGGGTTGGGTTGGGTTGGGTTGGGTTGGGTTGGGTTGGGTTGGGTTGGGTTGGGTTGGGTTGGGTTGGGTTGGGTTGGGTTGGGTTGGGTCGGGTTGGGTTGGGTCGGGTTGGGTCGGGTTGGGTCGGGTCGGGTTGGGTCGGGTCGGGTTGGGTCGGGTCGGGTTGGGTCGGGTCGGGTTGGGTCGGGTCGGGTTGGGTTGGGTTGGGTTGGGTTGGGTTGGGTTGGGTTGGGTTGGGTTGGGTTGGGTTGGGTTGGGTTGGGTTGGGTTGGGTTGGGTTGGGTTGGGTTGGGTTGGGTTGGGTTGGGTTGGGTTGGGTTGGGTTGGGTTGGGTTGGGTTGGGTTGGGTTGGGTTGGGTTGGGTTGGGTTGGGTTGGTTGGGTTGGGTGGGTTGGGTTGGGTTGGGTTGGGTTGGGTTGGGTTGGGTTGGGTTGGGTTGGGTTGGGTTGGGTTGGGTTGGGTTGGGTTGGGTTGGGTTGGGTTGGGTTGGGTTGGGTTGGGTTGGGTTGGGTTGGGTTGGGTTGGTTGGGTTGGGTTGGGTTGGGTTGGGTTGGGTTGGGTTGGGTTGGGTTGGGTTGGGTTGGGTTGGGTTGGGTTGGGTTGGGTTGGGTTGGGTTGGGTTGGGTTGGGTTGGGTTGGGTTGGGTTGGGTTGGGTTGGGTTGGGTTGGGTTGGGTTGGGTTGGGTTGGGTTGGGTTGGGTTGGGTTGGGTTGGGTTGGGTTGGGTTGGGTTGGGTTGGGTTGGGTTGGGTTGGGTTGGGTTGGGTTGGGTTGGGTTGGGTTGGGTTGGGTTGGGTTGGGTTGGGTTGGGTTGGGTTGGGTTGGGTTGGGTTGGGTTGGGTTGGGTTGGGTTGGGTTGGGTTGGGTTGGGTTGGGTTGGGTTGGGTTGGGTTGGGTTGGGT